>CM034151.1:383797461-384300427 GCA_019776745.2 Taxus chinensis
TCCGAATCGAGGTACACAATCCATTTACTAGAAATCACATATCAACACTTGAATGCTTAGGAGAAAGTAACAACAGTTCAGGGTGTTACAGAACATCTACCTCACCCCCTATGATAGGGTTTAATCCCATAATAAAATTTTGAATCATGAACTTCTCGTCAGTTTGATACTGAGGCGCGTACTTAAGAAGTTTAATAAACCTCTCTACTACTCTGTTATTGTAACATTCCCACTTTAAGACTTTAGAATCAAGGGAATTTTTTTTTGCATAATTTTCTTTGTTCTAAATTAACATAATTTAGAACACACATTCCAAATCCAATCAATCTCATAATAGAAAACCATATGCAGCTGTAAATAACTCGGTGAAACATCAATATCTCATTTCATGACTCAGTATCATACCGATCTCTCATGTTAACTTTATAATGTGTATACTAAATATACTTGGTTCTATTACCCCTTTTAGAGGTATCAAGTGTTTTGTTTAAGAGGAATATCTTAATATCTATTACCGATATTCATCTGAAATCTTGGTTCTTAAATTGAGTGACATAAGACAACGTAATCAGCAGCTTGGGATACTTTGGCCAAAGATTTTAAACATATTGTTCATGTTTATATTCCTATACGACATGCTCATCAAATGGAATGCATCCTTCACCCTACTTGATCTGCTATCTAAAATGGTCTTTACTGACTTTTTTTAGTCCACTTGTTCAAGGTTTGTCCCTATCCAAGGTTAGCAACATGGCCTAGTGTAGAAGACTGCTTACAGTGACTAAGGGTACTTATACATACTCAATCGACTTATGTTGAGTGGGCATGTCTATTTATCCTAAGTCAACATGAGTTGACCCTGACACTAGGTCATGCCCATATTTCTACCTAGGGAAAAATTGTAATCAAGTCATAATTTATTTTGGTCTAGTTGAATAAACTCGAAAGGGTGTTGAAACATGTCAACTACAACATAGTATCCTCATGAAGACCATATTCCTCATGAAGGTACTTTAATAAAGTTTGTGTGTGTCAACATCCACCTGAGTTTCCATCATCTGGATGAACATACCTTAGATAGAAAGTTATATCTTATTAGTTTCCTCGTTACCAATTAATTAAAACAACCCTACTGAACAACTAGGTTCCTTAATCATTAAGATTCAGATTTAAGATTGCAATTAATGAAGTTGTGTGGATAAATATGTTTTCTATCAAATTCATATGCCATGATTTAAACTATTAACATCCTAATTCATGTTTTACATAAAAGTCCCAGCACACATGGAGTTATCATTCAATTACTCACTTAATTGAGCCCTAGCTTATATAAGATCTAAGTAGGTCCTTTTCCATATTAGACTTCATTGAAATGAATTCTAATTCCCTTTTTAATTATCTTATCCTACATTCCTATTTATTAAGGAAGTCTACAAAATAAATGACACTTTCACTACCTATCAATAGCAATCAGGATTCATATCAAAAAGGTCTTAAATTAAGACTATGATTCATTTCAAGGGATTTGTCGTTCCTTTCCCTTATTGAGGATTAATGTCCATTTTAAACCCATTATAATTCCTTAATATTATTAAATTTTAATTCTCAATAATCATTTGTTTATTTATAGCCTAATGAATTGTTTGAAAATTAGTGCAAGAATATCAACTTTACAAGTTGCCTCTTCACTTAGAGAAGGTAGTACAACATTATTTCAAATCTATGTTTATTCTATTCCAAACCATAAGGTATGTTACATTCTGAAAGACAAAGTATTACCTAACATTTTCATTCAATTCCCACCAACATGAATTACATCAAGTGCAAACAAATATCACACATATTTTATTCAGCATGGAGGATTCATACATTTACAAGTTCAAACACTTCAAATGGTGTTAAGTATCAAAAAAAAATTCAATCACTTTGAGATATAAATTTCTTTTCTATCAAGTACATTTCAGTAATGAACCATTTTTCATCATACAAAAATTTAGTCTCTTGATAAACAAATGTAACTTCCTAAATTATTTCTCCTTTCATCGCTTACTAAGTCGATCTAAAAAATTTCTAGCATGGGTTAGTTCATTGAACTGAGCATGATAAGCACTAAACATTAAAACGATGTGCTTTTAATTAACTGTTTCTTAAAAAGAACTTTGTTGTTATGAAACAATCTTAAAGTAATTTAGAAAGACATAACCAAAAGGAGTTACAATAATCAATAAAGGAGAGAGAGAGAGACTTACAACAAATCAATAGTAAAGTCAGGTCCTAAGATATACCAACTTCAACCTTCCATGTTACTGACTTTATATCAAAAGAATTGAAACAGAATTGAGATAAGAAACATTTCATCAAAATTTCACTACTACTTTCTTACATTTCTTTTCATGATTAGTCATTTAGTTAAAATCGTTTAACAGAAAAAGGTAACCATCCTAACTAGATTTTAGGCATAGTTCAGTAGTAGATCATTTACAACAATACTTCCATCTCAATATCTCCTTAACCTATATCCATCCTAAAATTTGAGCTTCCAACAATTAAACATAAATATCATAAGAATAAGTTAAAATAAAAATATCATCATAACATTTAAATGTCTAAATTTAGAGTATCCTAATAACCAAACTCAGAACTAGGATCCAAATCAAATTAACAACCAAACAAGATAAATCAAACCACTTAAAGATGTAGGATTACTTCTAACAAGAAAAAGAGTTACACTCCATTCTCAAAAATATACATCATTGCATTCACTACCTTAAGTAATTAGAATAGCTAAGTTTATACTCTATAAAAACACATGTTAAACCATACCCGATACTTCCAACAAAACTTAACATTTCAACCAATTAAATTCAACTTCATCTATATTTTCCTAAAATCTTTCTGCAAAGATTCGTACCAGGAAGTCAAGAAGTTTCATAATGAAACAGACCAAAGAAGTACAGCATCTTCACCAAGTTGAATCTGAAAGAAAATTTAAATGAAGGAGAGGAAGAGAGATCACTATCCCCCCCACATTTGTATGATCAAAAGAGAACCATAAGAATCAACAACATATACTGACATGGTCATACATCTAATGTATCGACAAAAATATCAAACAGAGATCAAATCAGGGTTTGAGTTGAATGATCAACAACCCAGGAGAACAAAAAGAACAAAGAGAAAAAAATCCATTACTTCCCATCATTCAAGGAGATGGAATAGATAGCCATGATTACCACAAGATAACAATTAAACAATATCCCAAAAGATACAGAGATGTAAAGAAGAATTTAACAGAAGGGTAAGTCTGAACCAACCTCCCAACTTAGACCAAAATAGGTAAAGAAGTGAACAAAATGATTAAACCAAATAGGATTAATCGATTCCCCTTTTTACAAAGAACATTCCCTAAGATCTAAATATTCAAAATTGGGTTTAATGGCCCAAGATCGAAGAACAGGCTAACACATGATATCAAAACAATGTCGATAGAACTATCAAAAAGTTTAATTCAACAACAATAACACACAATTGCATAATTTCATAGGTTACCCATATTACCCAATAGAGTAGAAAACTGAATAGCATTTCCATTACGGGATTCCAAAATCAGGCTTCGAGAAAACAACTAAGCAATTTCAAAGAAACTCCAAATTATACATTAGCAAACTTGAAATAATATAACCGAAAGAATTAAACAATTCCATGAAACTTTATATCTCTTTCCAAGCAAAAACCCTATAAGTATCTTTCCTAAATAATCCCATAGTCATAAGTTTGCAACCAAAGTAATACAGCAAAACCTAGATTCACAAATATAGACAGTGATAGAAAAACACTCTCACTCGTCTTTTTTAACATTCCTTTAGCACTTAAAGGAATATGATTAAGAAAGGGTACATAAATTTTATCTTCCCTGAAGAATCATGAATATTCAATCAACAGTCAATTATTTCAAATAGATTAGAAAACTGCAGTTACCCAATAGAGAGGAACAAGATCACTCTAGAAAAAGATCTGAAGATTAAAGAAAAATAAGTTACCTACTGGTTAAAATAGTTCAAAAAAAATCTCACACATTTTTTGACTTGGTATCAAGCCCATTCAAATGATTACATCATAACCCAACTACCAAACCAAGAAAAACAAAAACCTAGATCACACCTTTCCTCATTCAAACTGAATTAAAAGCATATCCCAATAAATAACACAAAACCTCAAGTAAAGTAATCTAAGAATAAGAAAAAACTAGTCTATTACAAAGATCAAATTTTTTCTTATGAAAAATTAAAAAAAAAGCAAAAATATTAAAGGGTAGAGCCTATCATGTCTGATAGTGCTTCACCTTCACCAAATCAAAGAAGTATCCACATAGAGCCTCAATCCTCTTTTTGAAATGAAAAAACCACACAAAAATTATTCTATATCATCCTTATAGTCTCACAGTGTCAATCCTTTCTTCCACACCATGCAAGGGATAAAAACTCATGCATTGGCACATTTCATGTAAAAATCGAACTAGAGATTCGAGAACAAAAATAACCTCATGCAGAGCTCTAAAACCAAAGGAATCGACAAAAACCAATCCTTTTTCCTTTTCCTAGGTGGTTTCACCAAGTTCCAAAAATTAAATGTTGAGTTGGACTATCAATTCTTTCCTCCTTTCCCACCATTGCTATCTCCAAATTTGGAGTGACTTAATTCAAACAAAACATGCATCCCAAAACTTTGACAATAAATGCCAACTCAACATCATAAATTTTGAATTGTCTTTTCCAAATTTGTTTATAGGTAGAGATAAGGCCTAATAAATTACCTTAATTTCCTTGAACTTGTTACCTCCCACTTGCATCTTTCCCCATGTCATTTCATTGGTCCCCTAAGGTTAGCCATTCCCTTAGTTAGGTTAGACACTAAGTTAAGAAATCAACATATGTCCATAGGTTGGTCTTTAGTCCCTCTTAATTATTTTTCATCAAAATTAACATAAGAACATATTAACCTAGGTTAGGTTTAACCCTTAGGATAGAGTCATTAATTTTAAAACATAGTTATATTAGGTCCAAAGTCCCCCAATGACAACTCATCATAAAATAATAGAAAAGAAGAACCATATTTGTTACTGGATTAAATGTGAAGTAGAGATCCATGAAGAGGGTCGTTCATAACCTTCCCACACTCTAGATTGAGAACTCTTCCATCTGTCCAAATTGGACATCATGACAACAAGATATGTAAATTATAAGCATACCTTGGATCAATGGAATTGATCCAAGGTAATGTTTAATTCCTCTTAAATTATGAAAACTAAAACTCAAATTCTTAATCCCAACAGTGAATTTATCCTACATAAAAGATATGGACTGCTTCATTTTCAATTAAGAAAAAACATGGTAGAATGTACCTATTCCAAACAAATAACTTCTTATCTTCTACAAACATGATTTCCTAAGTCATAAGAGTACACCGTCTTAAGAAAAAATCACATGTCAACGTTTGATCCTTCTATAGAATAAGTCATCATAGGTACCAGTCATGTTAGAGGTGTTACAGTTATAGTTAATTTTCCATGAATTAAATTCTAAAATTCAGTCATCTTCTAATCATAATAGAGTTATGGCAGCCAGTGTTGCCTAAAATAATTCTTAAATTGATCCCAAGTGATGCTTGATTCATAAATGTTTAGTTCAGCCTTACGATTGTCCCACTAGGAGGATACTTCATGGGAAAGTTGATAATCTCCCCATACTTCTTTATTTTCCTCTGAGAACTTCCTTATTACAAAGTACTTCTCCATTTCATTGAGCCTATTCACAGCTCCATCCCCCAATGTAGTGTCATCAAACTTTTGTGGACTTATACTTTTTATATCATTTGTGAGTTAAGTTATTAATCTTGCCTTTTTATTTTTAAGCTGATTGGGTACATTTAAGTTTACATTTGTGGCATTAATATCTACTATGTTGTTATTATCAACACCCAAATTTCCAATATTGGTGTTTTCCATAGGAGGTGGCTGATTTTTACTATGAGCATATTCTTCCTCCTCATTACCCATAACTTGTTGTTTAAGTAAAGCCAAACAATCTCTTGTGTCCAACAAGGAAGCAAGAATATTGTCAACTTTTTGTGTGGTAGTTGCTTCTCCACCTCAAGGTGGGTTATTTCTAGCACATCCCCTTGTTCTAATCATTTTCTGTTAAATAGAAAAATAAGTTTTTATCAAATTATAGACTCAATAGGTCCAATAGTTGCAACCTTCAGCTCTGATCCCAAGATGTAACATTCCCATTTTAAGACTTTAGAAACAAGGGAAAAAATAATTAACATACATAATTTTCTTTATTCTAAATTAACATAATTTAGAACACACATTCCAATGCCAATCCATCTCATAATAGAAAACCATATGCAGTTGTAAATGACTCGGTGAAACATCGATATCTCATTTCATGGATTGGTATTAAACCAATCTGTCATGATAACTCAGTAATGTGTATATTTCTTATGCATGGTTTATTTTACCTTTTTATGGGTACCCAAGTGTTCTTCCTAAGAGGCCTATCTGAATATTTGTTACCGATATTCATCTTAAATATTGTATATTAGACTAGGTGATATAGGACAACGCAACTAGTAGCTTGCGATACTTCGGCCAAATATTTTAAACATGTTTATCATTTTTACATTCCTAGATGGCATACTCATCAAACATAATAACTCCCTCTCCACACTTGTTTTGTTATCTAAAGATGTCTTTCCTGACTTATGTCATTCCAATCTGATTCAAGGTTTCACACTATACAAGGTTAGCAACATGCTCTAGTGTGGAAGACTACTCGTGTTGAATAAGAATACATATACATACTCAATCGACTTACATCGATTAGGTGTGTCTAGTTATCCTAAGTTAACATGAGTTGACCTTGACACTAGATCATGTTCTTATCCCTATATAGGGTAGAACCATGGCCCAGTCTTACACCTATGTCAATCAAGTTAAAGAAAACTATGTAGGGTGTTGAGACATATCAACTACATCATAGTAACCTCATAATGAATCCTATCATTACAAAGGTACTACGCTATAATTGATTTGTGCCAACATCCAACTAAATTTCTGCAATTGGACTAACATACCCTATATTATAGTATTATTAACCCATTTAATCATTGTCTTAAAGATTAATTACAACAACATTTAAATATTCAACTAGTATCATTTAACCTATAAGGTTACAAGTTAAAAATACACATGAGGTAGGTATGTAGATAAAATCTTCTTCTTAACCATTTAATTAAATGTTTAATTTTTCATTAAAATGAAAAACAACATGTATCAGGTAACGACGTGATTAATCTAGAAGTGATAAAAGTGTGTTCATTAGGTCCTTTCTTAGTTTAGCCTTAGCTTAAACAAGTTCATTATAAAAATTTATTTTAGACTTCATGAAGATGAAGTTTAAATTCCATTAATATTTTTTTAATCATTTCATAATTTGATTAAGAAATCTGCCTAATAAGAAGATAGTCCAATTATGAAAACAATTCACATATGTTTAAAATACTTCAAGAATTCATGTGTATATATCTATATAATTCAATCATAGTTATTTTATATTTTTTTAAGAATCTATTTAAGAGTTTCAACTTAATAGTTTCATCTCTCTTATGTGAAGATAAACTAATCAATATTTATGATCCTCAGACCAAATCCCATAACACTTAAGTATATAAACTTCCCTCATACATTTAGGATATTACTCAATAATACATCCCAATTTATGCCAAAGAAGGTAATATAATCAAGCAATATTCAACAACCAAAAAGTCATTTATTCATCAAAAAGGATTGATCCATCCACTGATTATAAAAGTATTTCAGAGATTACAAGGTGTCATAACATGAATATAAAACTAGTTTTATTACATCTTCCTTTTTCTGAAAAAAATACATCATAGCATGAATATAAAACTAGTTTTATTACATCTTCCTTTTCTGAAAAAAATACATCTCAGGTAATGACACCACATAATCATCACAATAAAGAGACAATTTCTTTTAGTACAACAGATGTAACTTTCTATATGTCTTTTTCCTTTCACCTTTTACGAAATCCATCTACAAAATTGTTATCACAAGTCAGTTCATTTGAATAGAGCATGATAAGAACTATAACATCAAAACATTGTGCTTTTATCTAACTATTTCATAAAATGAACCCTATTATTTATGAAACAGTTCTTAAAACACAATAATTAAAAAATACTTTTCCCTAAAATATTACAAAAAAGAGGGAGAGAGAAAGACATGATTAAATATTCAATAAGTAATGCATAAGCAATTACTATTTAAATCATCATAGTTACACCTAATTCCACGTTCATATGAACTTATCACAACATGTTTGAAATCATATAGTAGTAGTATAGAAGGGTGAAAGATCATATTTCCTCAATCTAAATATTACCTTCTAGCCAAGTTCTAATTTAAGTTCCTTGACTCAATCTATTCTAACTTTTCAGGAAGTAATACAAGATATACAAACTACTTTTCATAAATGTATGTTGTTTTGTTATTTCAATTGAATATCCAAATCAATACATGAAGAAATAAATAGACAAAACGGAATTATATTCCTATCTAAAATCACAACTATAGCAGGCTTAGCAAAGATTCTAAATTAGATTGATTAAGAGTATGTTTCAATACTCCAAATTAGGAAGACATAATCAATAGAAACAACACAAGTAGCTCACGGATTCAAGTTTCTACAGTCCTACATTCATATGAATCCCAAACTTGAAAATACCAGACATAATAACATCAAACAATATTTAAGATATCAGTACTGAAGGTTTAGTAATTCACAAATAAGGAAGCACAAATTAACTTTAGGATAATTCACCACCCAATCACTCTATCCTACTTCAAATAAAGTAACAGGGAACTAAAATTTTAGAACCATACTAATACAATATCATTCCCTTATCTTTAATTACAATTCATCCAAAGGGAAGAGTTACAAAAATAATGAATGAAATTACACTCTCAAACTAAAGAAAAATACTTCTAACCTTAAAAGGATTGTCCTCAAGATATTCTTTAGTACAATAGTCTCTTAAGACATCAAAGTATCTTAAAGATTCAAGATAGAATAATTGTTATAAAGAAAGGAAAGTAGATATATATCATGCAGATCCAATTTTCCCAAAATCTAATATTGGAAAACAAATCTTCAAGAGAAAAAATAAATTGACAAAACCTCCCTTTATACCAAACTGATAAGAAGTTAAAGCACGATAAGGAGAAAACCTCAAACATTCCCCATTTCACAAGCTAATCATCCAATCTATGCTAACATTGAGAAAACAAAAGGGAACGGACTCCCTTAAGAGAAATGCAAGAACAATTTTGAATTTCCTTAAAAGATCATCAAGCTCAAACCTGAAACACCATTGAAGCTTAGGATAGGATAACTAGAATGAACCAAGCGAAGAATAGAACCATAGCATCCAAAGAGTAAAATATTTTTTCCTTCTTATATAAAAGTAAAATCACCATACATGATTTGGTATATAACAAAAGAATCTCTACATTTCAAAGTAACTCAGGGACCAAAATAAAGAATAGTAACCCAGATCAAGTTAAAAACTAGTCTCCTAAGGATCTAACAATCGACCAAACAAGAAGGAAGATAGATCAATCAGTACCCTCCTATTAACAATATTTCAACATCTATTATTCATTCATGAAAACTTTCCCTGATCAAAAGATTTGTTCCAAACCTAAAATCCCATAGTGGGTTTATGAAACATACTCAATAGAACCGAAGGTCATAATGAAGATGTTATAGCTCAAGTTAAGTTTTCTTATACCCAACTTGAAGGGTAACAGCAGAATATTCAAGGAAGAACATAGAGTTTATAACAAGTTCCCATTTGAGGAAACAACCGTATCATAAGTAAACCCAAATCAAAATGATGGTATAACCATAACAAATATAGTGTCAAAACTAAATGAGTCAGAATAATGGTTCCCAATACCATCGTTGAGAAACCAGACAAAACAACAAACACATTATACTCCCAAAATGATGGTGTAATTCCAACATGAAGAATCCTTCAAATAAAATTTCAACAGAAACAGTAATGAGGGCATACAAGTTCAAAGCTAAGGATTTAACAAAACCATGCTACAGTTTAAGCATATACAACTTCTCAACATAATTTTTCAATAATTCAAAGAACAAACACAAATCCACTCCATCTTTAAGAATATTTGAATATAGTCAAGCTAACACAGGAGTATTAAAATAAAACTTCTAGATTTCTTTTGCTACCTATCTCACAAAATCATTATGTGTCCAAAGGAGAAAAAACAACAACACCGTTGAAGTAAGAATAAAAAGCATAAAATCATAAGGTTTCAAATAAAGAAGAGTTGTTTTTATGAAGTATTTAAATAAATGTAGAATACTTAATGGATAGGGCCTATCATGCCTGATAGATCTCCTAAGTTCACTTTCTCATTGTAAATATTTGATAAGAGCTTCAACAGCTTATTTCTTTCCACGAAAAATCCAACAAACTCCTCAGAACCTTCTTCACTTCCTCTTATAACTTCATAATGATACTTTCATCACTATCACCGCCATGAAAGATAAAACAAACATGCATAGATTCAAACTAAGGGTTCAAAGGGAAAACTGCCTGCAGAGCTAAAGCTCTCAAAAACCAAATGATAAAAAAAATTGAAACCATTTTTTTTTCAACCTCCCTCCTTCATAGGCAGTTTTTTCACCATTACCAACAACATTAAATGTCAAACAAGAATGACAGTCCTTCCTTTTCTCCCTCCATCACCAAATTTTAGTTGGCCACTTACTAAGTTTTAAAATGCATGTAGCTGACACTTTGGCAGAGGTTCCAATTAGACCTCACATTTGTTTTCATGCATTCACCAAATTTGGCAACATTAGAGAGTTAAACATGCATTTAATCCCTCATAAATTCCTAGAGGTTTGTGTCACTGAATTTCCCTTTTATATATTATTTACTTCACCCCTTAGATTATCCCACATTTAGGTTAGGTTTATAACCTTAGTTTAGGACCAACATAGGTCCTTAAATTATAATTTAAAGTTTAGTCTTAGGTTATTTTTCCTCTTTTTATTAATATTCGAATTAATAAAAGAACTTAGTAATTTAGGATATTATTTCAACTTAGGATCATAGATTAATTAGGTCCCTTTAGCAATAGATATAAATTGTATCATAAATCTTACCAAGGAAGGATTAGGATACCATCCAAGATCACTTATGAAGTAGGGAGAAGAAGCAGAGATCATCTGTGACTCCAAGACAAATAGAATTTAGAGATCCCATGATTTTTCCATCTCGGTTAAGATGATCACTGTAACATTCCCATTTTAAGACTTTAGAAACAAGGGAAATTTTCTTTTCTTTTCTTTTCATAATGTTATATGTTCTAAATAATTTTAATTTAGAACACACATTCCATGCCAATCAATCTCATAACATATAAGCATATGTAGCTGTAAATGACTTGGTGAACTACTGATATCTCATTTCATGACTCGGTTACTAACCGATATCTCATGTTAACTTAAAGTATTGAATACTAAGTGTATACCAAGTATAATTGGTTCTCTTACCCTATTCTAGGTATTGAGTGTTCTGTTTAAGAAACCTATCTGAGTATTTGTTACCAATATTCATCTGAAATCCCATTTCTTAAACTAGGTAACATAGGACAACGCAACCAACATCTTGCAATACTTTGGCCAAATATTTCCAACATATTGTTTTGTGTTACTATTCCTAGATGACATACTCATTAATGGAATACGTCCTTCACCACACTCTTCTATTATCTAGAATGGTATTCACTGACTTCTATCAGTTCTCTTGTTCAAGGTTTGACCCTAACCCAGGTTAGCAACATAAATTGGTATAGGGAACCCCTCACGATGACTAAGGGTGTAAATACATACTCAATCGACCTAAGTCGATTGGATGTGTCCAGTTAGTATAAGTCATCGTGAGTCACTCCCTGTACTAATTCATAATTCTAATCTGACTTAGAGTGAAACTAAGATCAAGTCCAAGTTTATGTAGATCTAGATGACCCAAAACTAAAGGGTGTTGCAACATGTCAACTGCAACATTATGTCCTCCTAAAGACCCAAGTATTCACGAAGGTACATTTATGTAGTTAGTGTGTGCCAACATCCGATAGCATTACCCATCTCGATGTACATACCCCATATTGAGAGGTTATTACACACTTATGTTTCTTAATTAAGGTTTAGTTACAGCTACTCTGCTGAACTCTGAATTGCTTTAGCCCTTAATATTTTCATTCAAAATTGATTTGTTAATGTAATACAGAAACTTTATGATTGTTATTCATTCATTAAATTCTTACTTTTAATTTTAGTTAATCGAAATAGAAATAACATCCTCCATAAGATTTACTTAGTATAACTCAACCAGTCATAGCCTGTTTAAGTACCAAAACAAGTTCTATTATAATAGACTTCATAAATATGAAGTCTAATTGATAAACTATCTTAGATACCATAAATTTGTTTCAAATATATCAAGGTATTGCTCAATATGAAGTGAACCTTCCTCTTTCTTGTTAAGAGTTAGGTTTCCTAATAGCCTTTTTCCATTACACAAGTCATCAAAGTTATAATTTCATTAGCATATTTTTAATAAAACAAAGAGACTTAGATGAAAGAATTTCTATGCATGCCAACTTAATAAGTTTCATTTCATTAAGGGATATTGTAATTAAATCCCTTCCATTCAACTCTTTTAATAGCAACTAAAATAAATATCCATTCAGATAAGACTTGAGAGCAAACGAAGATAAGATTACAACTTTCCTTCAAATAATGCACAAGGAGAATCACACAACAAGTATCAATTAACTCTAAATATCTTTTCAATTCATCATGGTGGAATACACATTTTACAATACCATGCATTTGAGACATATTTCATGTCAAATAGCATCAATATCGATAAAGAATACAATTTTTCTTCTTTCAATACATTTCAATAATGAATCAGATTTCTTCATAAAAGATCCATACTTTAAGTAACCAATACATCATAAAATTTATTACCTTCCTTTATCACTTACGAAGTCCATCTGTAAAAAAATCTAGCATGGGTCAGTTCATTGAACTGAGCATGATAAGCACTAAGCATTAAAATGATGTGCCTTCAACTAACTGTTTCATAAAACAAACTTTGCTTTCATGAAATAATAAGGCCAAACAGATATATAATCATAAGAAATAACAATCATAAAATAAAGAACAATTTATCAACCAAATTAACATTTAGAAAATATTATGATATAATCAGCACTCTTCAGCCATTGTTTTCGTAAAGCATTATATTAGATAAGTAGTATTTCACCCTAATTACTTATCTCTTTCTAATAAATATGCTTACTATTTATTTCTTACTTCATTCAATCTGAATTGCAAATAAAGATAGTAACTCCAATATTTTCCAAAAATAGAGTTACTTTAAGAAGCAAGAACCATCAACTCAGCATTAATAATTTCCATCCTAAATCATCTATAGCCAAGCTATTCAATCTTCAAGAAGGATTTTTAGGATGATCCATCAATGACATGAAAACATGAGATTCCAATTTTAGATGCTACATCCAAATTAAATTCAAAGATATAGCCTAAGTCCTAAGTTAGGTCACAACTGTTAGGAATAGGAAAGTATTCATTAGGTTAATTGCATTACACATTGATCACGCATTACAAATATTGATTCTATTCAATACAAGTCAAGGTGAATAAGTAAGAAGTATCTACAACTACTCAATTGCAACCCTGACAAGTAATACAAACTGAACTGATGCAACCTATAAACAAGAGTAACACAGAAGATGGAAGGACGAACTAAGTGAAGGATAATCCTCTTACTTCCCTCCAAATCGAGGAGATCTGTGTTACATTTCAAAACCCAAATAAGAGAGGATAGCGTACAATATTTTGTAGTTTTCAAAGAACATAGCGATGAAACCATAACTCTAAGATATAAGAGACAAGGTAGTAACAACAAGAAAGGGAGAAGGCCCCATTATTCCTTTCCCAAAACGGAACTACATAGCAGGATAAGAAACTGAAATATATCTAATCAAAATATCTATAATTATTGAAAAGCTTAGAGAATAAATAAATCCAAGTTACTAGACGGAATTATGTGACCATTGTAAGCAAGTCAGATTCTAGAGAAGAATTTCTCTCAGCATAAAACAAGATCGGTAATAGTGGTGTAAAAATTACATCAAGAACATATGTTTTTGAAAGAATTCGAATAAACAACAATACCCAAAGTATAACCACAATTGGACATTTCATTTCACTCAGTTGTAAATAGTTCAGTATCTATAAGTAGAACTTCGCCATCATTTATGATAATGAATAAAATATAAAACCAAATTAACATAAATTCCCATCAAATAGGGATAAAAGAAACAGTAAGCAGGTGAGTAAAGAGAGAACCAAACCTGATCCTTTCATAATGAAGACGTTATGAAAACAATGTGACTTAATTACATGTGAACAAGTCAATCCTAGGTGAAAAATAGAAGGATCAAATTTATTTCAGTCAATTCCTCAAAATAGTCTTGACTGCCCTAATCCTTGTTTCACTAAGACTTTCACACTCTCCAGTATCATTAACATAACAAAACAGACGTAAGGGACTAAACATTTCCCTTAAAAATATCGACATCATAAAAAATTTAAAGAATAGAAAATGCTTCAAGCTGGACTGACTAATTCCCCTGACACAAAGGTCATCACAAAAGATGAGTAGACATCAGTTAGACCTTTCACCAAATTTTTGACAGTAAGGTATTAATAAACTTACTCCCAACAAGATAAATCAAGAGGTTACCCAGACAAAAATAGGTAAGTATTTATCAAACCAACAATTATTTTTACAAGTAAAGAAAGATGGTGAGGCTAACATTATGCAAGCTCATGCAGGAGCTAACGTGTGTGACCCAGATCAAAACAAAACTTGAAATATCACCCAATAAAATAGAACATATTTCCCAACTTTAGGTCAGTATTCCAGAGGTCTAAAAACCAAAAACAAATAAGTTCAGAGACTGAAGAACTCGTTTAATGCTATATTCAAGAAAAGTGAAACTGTGAATCTTCACATTCAAGTAACCATTTCCACATAGTCTCCATGGGAGGACCAAATTCGAAACAACCATGTCTTAGCTATAAAATCCGGAAATAATATTTCATACATTGTTGTTTCCAACCAAGTTTGAATCCACAGACAATTAAACCAAATAACCATTACAACATATTTCAGTAGAAGAAAGATTTTTGAAGCAACCCAAAATTATAACTATGGATAATATATTTCTTATCTCTTTCCAACAGAGGAAGATAAACGAAAACAAATCCAAAAGAAAACTAAGTATCACCACAATCCATTTTGCTCAGAAAACAAGATCTACACAAGTATGACATTATTCCATTCCCAAAAAAAGTAAAGCATGATTTACCATTATATTTTAACAGGGAATACCCTCATTCCATATTATCAAATAGAGGCTCATTATCATAAAAATACAGAGAGATTTCAAGCAAGAGAGAAAGATAACCATCACAAAATAAAAACCCATTTTTTCTCAAGAGAAAATTTATTTTAATGAAAACATTTAGTAAAAAACAAAACAATTTAATGGGTAGATCCTATCATGCTTGATAGTTCTTCTGTTGATTTACAAAAGGTTTCCAGCCAAGATTCCATAGTTTCTCCTTTTCCAAACAAAATCAAAAACCCAAAAAATTCTTCCTCTTATGCCTCTTATACCTCCATTGGATCAAAATAGTCCAGCCGTACCAAAAATAGCAAAATATTTAAAACAGAACTGCTGGTTCAAAGAACCAAAAAACTCCATGCAGAGTAAAAATAACTAAGAGTGAATGACCAAACAACCTCCCAAAAATCCTCTTGCATGTCTACCAAGGTGGTTTCTTCACCAAGACCAAAGTTCATCAATGTAATTGCATTCAACTTTCCCACCTAAATCTCCACGCCACTACCATCTAAAATTGGCGAGTTCAATTTCAACCAATGCATGCATCTTTTAACTTTAGTGATGATGCCAACTAGGCATTCCCTCTATTTTCATGCCTCCTCTAAAACTAGTAGTACCATGTCCCATAAATTCAAAATCAAATCACCACCTTCCAATTTCCATGTGACCCCCCTTAGGTTCCCTTTTCATCTTAACATTAGTTTATGTTAGATAGCCATTTGTTTAGGATCCGACCTTAGGTTAGATAAAAATTATTTACCTTAGGTCATTAAAAAAATGCCATAGTAAACATGCCATCATAGATTAAGTCATATCCCTTAGTAGTTTAGTATTAGGTAATAGGTCATAGATAGGTCTTTCATTACCTTCGGTTACTTCAAACCCCACACCCATAAAGCATACAACTTAGATTAGGATTCATCATGAATAGTTTAGAAAAAGATATAAGGTAGGTCTAATTTACCTTAGATTAGAATCCAGTTAGGATAGGCCTTAACAACTAGGACTAAGGTTTTACCTTTAATCATCCTATAGTAGGTCCTTATCCTTCTTGCATTGTTCAACATTTTAAAATTTACTAACAAGAAGATCCAAGTTCATAATTTACAGAAAAATGCAAAGCAAGGACTTCAAAGAGGGAGCCAAAGAATTGTATACATACAAGAACTCAATCCCTTATTACCTTCAATTTTGTAATCTCATTTTTTCATACTAATCAAGTAATAATAATTGAAAACGGAATTGATCCAAGGTTTTATTGTTATAGAAAGATAAGTATGAAAACAACATTACCAATCTACAACCTTACCGAACTCAAGAAGAATGGCTTCATTGCAAGCAACAACAACACAACAAAATGAATCCTTGAATCATAAATAATTTATCCATTGCAAGCATGATTTCCAACAGTCAAAAGAATAGACATTCTCAAGACAAATCACATGTCAACATTCGTAATGTAAAGAGGAAGAAGCTAGCAGTTTATCAAAGGTGTTACATACTTCCCTCCTAAAAATAATCATCGTCATGATAATTAAATTAATTAAACCATTTGCATCAAGGACAATCAAATTATTATCCTTCCATTCATATGTTCAAAGAAAAACTGGATTTTAAGATTTCCATAATCAACATTAACGTAGTTGTCCCTTTTAAATAATGTAATGTCTGCCCAAAACTGGCATATTTAGAGAAACATCAAGAATAAAATATTAAAATTTTATTAGTCTCTAAAATCAATTATGTTAAAAAAAATATGGAAAAGTAGCTTTCATATCTTCCAAATTTTCCCAGGTTGCACTTTCCTCGTTAAATTGATCCCACTGGACCTTACATTGACTTATTTCATGATTTCTTAAGTTCAACTATCGAGATTCTAGCACTTGTATGGGCTTAACCATGATTATTCCTGGGTCTTGCACCTGCAAGGAATTCCAATTCATCACATGTGATAAATCTAAAACATATTTCTTAAGCAAATAAATATGGAAAACATCATGCATTCATAATAAATAAGGACGTAATGCTAAACGATAAGCTACAGGGTTGATTACTTCAACAATTTCAAAATGCCCCACATAACGAGGTGATAACTTGGTAGCCTTGCCAAAAGTTATAGAACTCTTTTTCGGTTTAACCCAAAGAAAGACCTTCTCACCAAGTTCAAATTTCCTATCAACCCACTTCAATTAAGCACAACTCTTTTTCCTATCCGCTGCTTCTTTCAAGTTTTCACAAATCATTTTAACTTGTTCCATCCGTAAGGATTTCAGGTCCAATTACCTCTCTATCCTCGATGTTGTCCCAACTAACATGGGTTCTACATTTCCTTCTGTATAATGCTTCAAAAGGTGCCATCTTTGGAGAGGCGTGATATGTGTTATTATACACAAACTCAACTAATGGAAGGTACTCTTCCCATTTATATTTTTTATCCATGCAATACATTCATAAACATATCCTCTAAAACTTGATTAATTCTTTCAGTCTGTCCATTCGTTTCCAGATGATATGCAAAACTAAAATTTAGCTTAGTTCCTAGAGCTGCACTAAGTGTTTGCCAAAATATTGATGTCATTCGTGGATCTCTATCAGATATGATCAATTCAAGTACTCCATGTAATCTATAAATCTCATGCATGAATCTTTTTTCTAAAATAGGTGAATCATCCTTGAGATTACAAGCAATCAAATGTGTTACTTTTGTTAGTTTATCCACAACAACTAAAATAACATCATGTTTATTTCATGACATAGGCAACCCTTGTATAAAATCCATGCTTATCACTTGTCATTTGTACTACAGTATGCTATGAGGATACAATAAACTAGTTGGATACATATGCTCAACTTTAACACGTTGACATTCTAAACAGTGTGTCACAAACTCTATCACATCCTTTTTCATCTCTTTCTAGAAATATTGTTGTTTTATATCAGCAAGCATCTTTGTAATGTCAGGGTGTCTAGAAAAAGGTGAATTATGAAATTTAGTCAATAATTTCTTTCTTAAATCATTTAACAAAGGTATGTAAACCTTGTTTTCAAACTATAAGATTCCTTCATTATCAAATTGAAAACCTTTATACTTCACATCATTTGGATCTGCAACAAGTGTTGTTTTCACTTGCTAAAAATAAGAATCAGATTCCATAACACTTTTTACCTCATCCTTGAACACAGTTCTCAACGTTATAAGAGCATAAATGTGCTTCCTACGACTTAGAGCATATGCTACTCTATTTTCCTTACCTTTAATGTAACTTATTTCAAATTCATATTGAGATAAAAAATTTAACCATCTTCATTTTCTTGCATTCAGATTTGGCTAAGTAAAAATATACTTCAACTCAAGATGATCAATTTTTAGTTCAAAAGGTTTACCAAGCAGATAATGCCTCCAAACTTGATGTGCATGAACAATGACAGCAATCTCTAGATCATGTGGAGCATAATTCAGCTCATGTAGCTTGAGTTTTCTACTTTCGTAAACTATGACATTATCCTTTTGTAACATAATACCTCCAAGGCCTTCCCCAAATGCATCTGTTACAACAGTAAAGTCTCCATTAGGGTCAGGTACCACCAAAATAGGTGCTGAAGTTAACTGATCCTTCAAAGTTTTAAATGCAGATTCACATTTATCATTCCATACAAATTTCTTATCCTTTTTCTATAATGAAGTTATTGGTGCAGTAACTTTGGATAAATCTTTAACAAACTTCCTATAGTAAACAAAAAGACCCATGAATCTTCTAAATTCATGTACATTCTTTGGTGCAGGCCACTCAGTTATAACTACAATCTTAGAGGGATCTACAGATATTCCAATCTTTCTTATAACATGACCCAAATAGTGCACTTCCATGTCATAGAAAGAGCATTTAGATAACTTACCAAACAACCGTCTCTTCCTCAAGATTTCCAAAATTATCTTCAAATGCTCATGGTGTTCTTCAATTCTTCTAAAGTACATGAGAATATCGTCCAAGAATACAAGCACAAATTTATCCAAGTATTCTTGAAAAATATTATTCATTAAATTCATAAAATTTGTAGGTGTATTTTTTAATCCAAATGGTAAGAATGTGAATTCATAATGTCCATAACTTGTTCTAAAAGTTATTTTATGAATGTCTTCATCTTTTATTCACAACTGATGATACCCTAATCGAAGATCTATTTTAGAATATACCAATGCACCACACATCTGATCAAATAGATCATTAATTCTAGGAAGTGGACATCTTTTCTTAATTATTTCCTTTTTTAACATCCTATAATCGATACACAATCTAAGGGTTTCATCTTTCTTTTTCACAAAGATTACTGGTGCTCCCTAAGGTGAGACACTTGGTCTAATCAAACCTTTAGACAAAAATTTATTGAAACTATGGCTTAAGCTCTACTACTTCAATAGTATTCATCCTATAAGGTGCCTTGGAAATAGGCTCGGTTCCAGGTTTGATTTCAATTGTGAAGTCAAATTCCCTTTTGGCCGGGAGACCTGGTAATTCTTTTGGAAACACATCACGGAATTTTCATAACTATGGATATTGTTCTAAGAAATCGCTACTTCCTTTAGTAAATTCAGAAATTTTTATTGCATATAAGGTACAACCCTTATTTTTGGCCTTTTTAGCTTGGATAGCTAACAATTTCCTAACTAAAATTTCATGTTTTACACCCTGAATGTCTATTATTTTCTACAAGTCATCTAAACAACTAATATGTTTTTCAAAATAGTCAAATTTTACCTTATGCTTAGCTAGCCAATTAACACCTATGATTACATCATAAGACCCCAAAGGAGCAACATATAGATCAACTTATGTGGAAAAACTAGGTAAGTCAAAGATTGCCTCAAAAAGACACATACTAACTGTATGAACAACATTATTCGCATAATGAACAGTCCATGATTTATCCATTTTTCTCAGTTTTATTTTTAATTTTGATGCTAATTTACTAGAAATAAAAAATTCAATAGCTCCTGTATCAGAAAGAATAGTTATAGGTATGCCAAATAACTTACCCAGAACCTCTATGGGTGTGACTTGTTTTTCATCATGTTTGTCAGTTACTGCAATGTGTATCTTGTGCTGCTAATTATGGTCATCATTTTTCAAAGGACATTAATTTGCATAATTATCCTTGCCATAATTATAATAGCCTCATACAGGTCCCTTTTTAGGCTCAATTTTTTTCCAGCCTTGAAGTTATCATTCTGACCCCCATAGGACTTCTTTCCATTATTATTGTTCTTGACAAGGTTATTTCGTACATTAGCAACATGTTTGTTTGTTGTTGTTTTCTTGTTACTATCTAATACAAACTTATTTTTCATACAAAAATTCTTCCATGGTCCCTTCTTAAGTGAAAGAGATGATGAAGAGGAGTTTGGAACTTTCTTTCTAAATTCCTCCTTATGAGCAAAAATGGCCTTTAATTTTTGTTCTTGCCTTATGGCTTTTTCAACAACCCCTTCCATGGTGGTTGGGCTGTTAATAGCCACCTCTCCTCCTATAATGGTATTTAATCCCATGATAAATTTTCATATCCTGAACTTCTCGTCAATTTGATACTGAGGTACATACTTAAGGAGTTTAGTAAACCACTCCCAATACTCTGTTACAGTTAATTTTCCTTGGGATAAGTTTTGAAATTTAGTCATTTTCTAATCATAATAAAGTTTTGGCAGCCATCATTTCCTAAAATAACTTTTAAATTGATCCCAAGTAATATTCATTTCATCAATGTTCAACTCAGCCTTACGGTTGTCCCACCATGAAGATGCTTCATCAGAAAGCTGATTGCTCCCCATATTGCCTTTTTTTCCTCCGAGAAGTTCCTTATTGTAAATTACTTCTCCATTTCACTAAGCCAATTCTCAGCTCCATCTCCTAATTTTGTGCCATCAAACTTTAGTGGACTTATCCTTTTTATATCATTAGTGAGTTCAGCTATCAGTCTTTCCTTTTTATTTTTTGGCTAATCAGGTATGTTTACATTATTGTTATCAACACCTAAATTTCCCGCATTGGCATTTTCCACAAGAGGTGGCTGATTGTTATTACCAGCATCTTCTTCCTCCTCATTTCTCATTACTTGTTGTTCAAGTACAGCCAAATGATCTCTTTTTTCCAACATCGCAGCAAAGATCTCATCAAGTATTTGGGCATTTGTTTATTCTCCACCTAGTGGTGGGTTGTTTGCAGCATTACCTCTTGTCCTAACCATTTTCTATTAACAAGAAAATTTAAGTTTTATCATATTATGGACACAATAGGTCCAAGAGCTGCAACATTTAACTCTGATACTAAGATGTAACATTCCCATTTTAAGACTTTAGAAATAAGGGGAAAAAACCTTTTCATAATGTTCTTTGTTATAAATAATCTGAATTTAGAACATGCATTCCATGCCAATCAATCTCATAATAGTTAACCATATGTAACTATAAATGACTCGGTGAACTACCGATCTCTCATTTCATGACTCGATTACTAACCGATCTCTCATGTTAACTAAAAGTATTAAATACTAAGTGTATACCAAGTATACTTGGTTCTCTTACCCTATTATAGGAATTGAGTGTTTTTTTTAAGAAATCTATATAAGTATTTGTTACCAATATTCATTTGAAATCCCATTTTTTAAACTAGGTGACATAGGACAATGCAACCAGCATCTTACAATACTTTGACCAAAGATTTCCAACATACCATTTCATGATACTATTCCTAGATGACATACTCGTAAATGGAATACATCCTTCACCACACTCGTTTGTTATCTAGAATGGTCTTCACTGACTTATGTCAGTTCACTTGTTCAAGTTTTGACCCTAACCTAGGTTAGTAACATAAATTAGTATAGGGAACCACTCACGATGGCTAAGGGTTCATAGACATAATCAATCGACCTAAGTCGATTGGATGTGTCTAGTTACCCTAAGTCATCATGAGTCATTCCATGTACTAATTCATAATTCTAATGTGACTTAGAGTGAAACTAAGATCAAGTCCAAGTTTTTGTAGACCTAGATGACCCAAAACTAAAGGGTGTTACAACATGTCAACTACAACATTGTGTCCTCGTGAAGACCCAAGTCTTCACGAAGGTACAGTTCTGTAGTTGGTGTGTACCAACATTCAATACCATTACCAATCTCAATGTACATACACCATATTGAGAGGTTATTACAAAATTATGTTTCTTAATTAAGGTTTAGTTATAACTACTTTGTTGAACCCTGAATTACTTTAGCCCTTAAGATTGTCATTCAAAATTGATTTGTTAATGTAATACATAAACTTTATGATTTCTTTTCATTCATTAACTTCATACTTTTAATTTCAGTTAATCAAAATAGAAACAACATCCTCCATAAGATTTACTTAGTATAAATCAACCATTCATAGCCTGTTTAAGTACCAAAATAGGTTCTATTATAATAGAATTCATAAAGATTAAGTCTAATTGATAAAAGACCTTAGATACCATACATTTTTTTCAAACCTATCAAGGTATTTCTCAAGATGAAGTGAACCTTCCTCTTTCTTGTTAAGAGTTAGGTTTCATAATAGCCTTTTTCCATTACATAAGTCATCATAGTTAAGTTATAATTTCATTAACATCTTTTTAATAAAAAAAAGATACTTAGAAGAAAGAATTTCTATGCATGCCAGCTTAATAAGTTGCATTTCATTAAGGGATATTGTAATTAAATCCCTTCTATTCAACTCTTTTAATGCCAACTAAAATAAAGATCCATTCAGATAAGACTTGAGAGAAAATGAAGATAAGATTACAACTTTCCTTCAAATAATCTACAAGGAGAATCGCACAACAAGTATCAATTAACTCTAAATATCTTTTCAATTCATCATGGTGGAATAAACATTTTACAATACCATGCATTTCATACATATTTCATGTCAAACAACATCAAGATCGATAAAGAATACAATTTTTCTTCTTTCAATACATTTTAATAATGAATCATATTTTTTCATAAATAATCCATACTTTAAGTAACCAATACATCATAAAATGTATTACCTTCCTTTATCACTTACGAAGTCCATCTGCAAAAAATTATAGCACGGGTCAATTCATTGAACTGAGCATGATAAGCACTAACCATTAAAATGATGTGCCTTCAACTAATTGTTTCATAAAACAAACTTTGCTTTCATGAAACAGTAAGTCCAAACAGATATATAATCATAAGAAATAACAATCATAAAAGAAAGAACAATTGATCAACCAAATTAACATTCAGAAAATATTATGATATAATCAGCACTCTTCAGCCAGCGTTTTCATAAAGCATTATATTAGATAAGTAATATTTCACCCTAATTACTTATCTCTTTCTAATAAAGATGCTTACTATTTATTTCTTACTTCATTCAATCTGAATTGCAAATAAAGACAGTAACTCCAATATTTTCCAAAAACAAAGTTTCTTTAAGAAGCAAGAACCATCAACTCAGCGTTAACAATTTCCATCCTAAAGCATATGTAGCCAAGCTATTTGATCTTCAAGAAGGATTTTTAGGATGAGCCATCAACGACATGAAAACATGAGATTCCTATTTCAGATCCTACATCCAAATTAAAGTCAAATATATAGCCTAAGTCCTAAGCTAGGTCATAACCGTTAGGAATAGGAAAGTATTCATTAGGTTAATTGCATTACACATTGATCATGCATTACAAATATTGATTCCATTCAATACAAGTCATGGTGAATAAGTAAGAAGTATCTACAACTACTCAATTGCAACCCTAACAAGTAATACAAATTGAACTGATCAAACCTATAAACAAGAGTAACACAAAAGATGGAAGGATGAACTGAGTGAAGGATAATCCTCTTATTTCCCTCTAAATCAAGGAGATCTATGTTACATTTCAAAACCCAAATAAGAGAGGACAGCATACAATATTCTGTAGTTTCCAAATAACATAGCGATGAAACCATAACTCTAAGATATAAGAGAGAGGGTAGTTATAATAAGAAAGGACTAAGGCCCCATTATTCCTTTCCCAAAATAGAACTACATAGCAGGATAAGAGACTGAAATAGATCTAATCAAAAGATCTACAATTATTGAAAAACTTAGAGAATAAATAAATCCATGTTACTAGAAAGAATTATGTGACTACTGTAAGCAAGTCAGATTCTAGAGAAGAAGTTCTCTCAGCATAAAACAAGATCACTAATAGTGGTGTAAAAGTTACATCAAGAAAAGATGTTTTTGAAAGAATTTGAATAAACAACAATACCTGAAGTATAACCACCACTGGACATTTCATTTCACTCAGTCATAAATAGTTCATTCTCCATAACCAAAACTTTGAAATAATTTACGACAATAAATACAATATAAAACCAAGTTAACACAAATTCCCATCAAACATGCATAAAAGAAATAGTAAGCAGGTGAGTAAAGAGAGAACCAAACCTGGTCCGTTCATAATGAAGACATTATGAAAACAGGGTGCATCGATTACAGGTGTTCACGAGTCAGTCCCAGGTAAAAAATAGAAGGATCAAATTTATTTCAGTCAATTCCTCAAAATAGTCTTAACTGCACTAATCCTTGTTTCACTGAGACTTTCACAATCTCTAGTATCATTAACATAACAAAATAGACATAAGGGACTAAACATTTCCCTTAAAAATATCAAGATCATAAAGAAGGTAAAGAATAGAAAACCCTTCAAGTTGTACCGACTAATTACCCTAATGCAAAGGTCATCACAGAAGATGAATAGACATCAGTTAAGCCTTTCACCAAATTTTTGATAGTAAGGTCTTAACAAACTTACTCCCAACAATATAAATCAAGAGGTTACCCAGATCAAAATAGGTAAGTCTTTATCAAACCAACAGTTATTTTTACAAGTAAATAAATACAATGAGGCCGACATTATGTAAGCTCATGCAGGATCTAACGTGTGTGACCCAGATCGAACCAAAACTCAAAATATCACCTAATAAAATAGAAGATCTATTGCCCAACTTTAGGTCAATCTTCCAGAGGTCTAAAAACACAAAAAAAAATAAGTTCAGAGATTGAAGAACTCATTTAATGCTATATTCAAGAAAATTCAAACTGTGAATCTTCACATTCAAGTAACCATTTCCACATAGTCTCCATAGGAGGACCAAATTTGAAACAACCATGTCTTAGCAGTAAAGGCCAGAAGTATTATTTCATACACTGTTGTTTCCAACCAAGTTTGAATCTGTGGATAATGAACCCAAACAACCATTACAACACAGTTCAACAAAATAAAGAGATTCAAAAGAACCCAAAATTATAACTATGGATAATATATTTCTTATCTATTTCCAATAGAGGAAGATAAACCAAAATGAATTCAAAAGCAAAATAAGTATTACCATAACCCTTTTTTCTCAACAAACAAGATCTACACAAGTATGACATTATTCCATTCCCAACAAAAGTAAAGCATGATTTACCATTATATTTTAACAGGGAACACCCTCATTCCATATTATCAAACAGAGGCTCATTATCAGAAAAATATAGAGATATTTCAAGCAAGAGAGCAAGATAATCATCACAAAATAAAAACCCATTTATTTCTCAAGAGAAAAGTTATTTTAATGAAAACATTTAGTAAAAAGCAAAACAACTTAATGGGTAGAGCCTAACATGCCTGATAGTGCTTCTGTTGATTCGCAGAAGGTTTCCAGCTGAGCTTCCATAGTTTCTCCTTTTTCAAATTAAATCAACAACCCAAAACTTCTTCCTCTTATGCCTCTTATACCTCCATTGGATCAAAAATAGTCCAGAGGTACCAAAATAGCAAAAGATTTAAAACAAAACTATTGGTTAAAAGAACTAGAAAACTCCATGCAAAGTAAAAATCTCCAAGAGTGAATGACCAAACAACCTCCCAAAAATCCTCTTGCATATCTACCAAGGAGGTTTCTTCACCAAGACCAATTCTCATCAATGCAATCACATTCAACTCTCCTACCTAAATCCCCATACCATTGCCATCTAAAATTGGCTTGTTCAATTTCAACCAATGCATGCATCTTTTAACTTTAGTGATGATGCCAACTAGGCATTCCCTCTATTTTCATGCCACCACCAAAAATAGAAGTACCATGTCCCATAAATTCAAAATCAAATCACTTAAATTCCATGGAAACCATCGCCACCACCTTCCAATTGCCTATGTGACCCTCCTTAGGTTCCCTTTTCATCTCAACATTATTTTAGGTTAGATAGCCATTCGTTTAGGATCTGACCTTAGGTTAGATAAAAAGTATTTACCTTAGGTCATTAAAAAAATTCCATAGTAAACATGCCATCATAATTTAAGTCATGTCCCTTAGTAGTTTAGTATTAATAAATAGGTCATAGATAGGTCTTTCATTACCTTAGGTTACTTCAAACCCCACACCCGTAAAGCATACAACTTAGATTAGGATGCATCATGAATAGTTTATATAAAGATCTAAGGTAGGTCTAGTTAACCTTATATTAGAATCCTATTAGGATAGACCTTAACAACTAGGACTAAGGTTTTACCTTTAATAGTCCTGTAGTATGTCCTTATCCTTCTTATGGTGTTCAGTTTTTTAAAATTTACCAACAAGAAGATCCAAGTTCATAATGTACAAAAAAATGCAAAGAAAGGACTTTAAATAAGGATCCATAGAATTGTATACATACAAGGACTCAGTCCCATATTACCTTCAATTTTTGAATGGTAGTTTGTCATACAGATCAAATAAGAAGAATTGAGGCATACCTTGGATCAGTGGAATTGATCCAAGGTTTTGTTGTTATAGAAAGATAAGTATGCAAAAAACATTACCAGTTTACAACCTTACCAAAATGAAGAAGAATGGCTTCATTGAAAGTAATAGCAACACAGCAAAATGAACCCTTGAATCAGAAATAATTTATCCATTGCAAGCATGATTTCCAATAGTCAAAGGAATACACCTTCTTAGGAAAAATCACATGTCAATGTTTGCAATGTAAAGAGGAAGAAGCTAACAGTTTTTCAAAAGTGTTACAATCACATTGTCATGAAATTGAAACCATGCCTTGGATCACTAAAATTGATCCAAGGTATTGCTATCCTGTAAACGTTATTATGAATATTGAATCACAAGTTCAAGTGCAACAAAACTATGAACTAGTTTAAACTGAATTAGTTTCTTATTTCCACATGTAGTACATTATTCAAGATAAGAAGAAATGAATTAATTCATTTTTTAATTCAGCATAAACATGGTAAAATGGTATCTATTCCAACAGATAACATATTATCTAAAGAAAACATGATTCTTAATTCACAAGAGTACACTGTCTTCAGACAAGAATCACATATCAATGTTTGCAGCTTCATATACATAATCCCTTATAGATATCAACCATGTTAGAGGTGTTATAGTATACATACCTTGCTACACCTTTGCATGGCCATATTTTCAACCAAGAGTGGCAATCCATGAAAAATTCCCTTACCATTCTTCAAGAAAATAACTTTGGACAGTAAGAAATATTAATGTAAAGAATTGTGTCCATATCCTTTAAATCAGGAAATGTTATGTATTCCCTTTCCTCCTAGTTTATTTTTACCTAAATTCGACAAATATAGGATTAAATTTGATCCACATGATCATGTCAAAGACTTCTTCATGGCTTGTTAGGAAGTTGCATATAGCGATAACTACTTTATTTGTTTGTTCCCTGGCAGTGTTGGAGGCCAAGAACTTGAATGGTTTCTTCATATTCCCAAAGGGTATGTTTTCATGTTTAAATTAGGTGAGAAGTTTGTGCACCACTTTTCATTTAATATGGAAGGTAACATCACTATGTTAGACCTATGTAGTTTCAAACAACATAATAATGAAAACTTCGCTACTTTCCTACAACAATGGTGAGGGTTATCTTGTCACTTCCCTTTCTCTATTCCAAATAAATAACTTGTTAGTATATTTGTACCAAATTCACATCCTAAAATAGTATTTCACTTACAAATGTAATGTGTAAGCACTTTTGAAGAATTTATTGGGAAAGGAATCCAGATTGAGAAGGCTTTACTTGTTAAAGGGAATTTAAAATCCTTTTAAAGAGATGTGTCCAAACCTACTAAAAAATATAAATTATTCACTAAGAATAAAAACATCGTAGGTGATGGAATCACAAATTCCAAATGTGTTCAAGCGTTCCCAAATAGCTCTCCTTTGAAACTTTACAAAGGATCGGTTGCACCTAAAATTAAGCATCGGGTGTTCACTCCACTTACAGATTCTTTATCATCAATCTTGAAATAATTAGATTCAATGAACATGGTTAAGATACCTAATACTACACCCTTTGCTAATGATTCACTAAAACCATCATGGTACAAATACCATAAATATTGTGAATATCATCATGTCAACAGCCATACCACAGATAAATGTTTGAAGTTGAAAATTTTCATTTAGGACCTCATAGATAGTGGATATGTATAAATGGATTCTCCTGAACCCAAAAAAACCTCTAAAAATAGTTGGGAATATATAAAGATCTATTCCCTAAGCATAAACAAGTAGATAAAAAGTTATATCAAGGTCATTCATCCCATAATAAAATACCAATTATGTTGTTGTTGAAGAAACTCATCCTTTTGATTCCCTCACTAGTTGTGTTCATCCTAATACAAAGCATGTGAATACCATTAAGATCAAGACACAACAGTGTGTTGTGGAAACATGATGCACTTGTCTTTTTATTGCATAACCACCTTTTCCTACCCCTTTGGATTTCATTATAATCTCCTCAAGAATCTTGAGAAGACTACTGCCAAGATTTCCATCTTGGATCTTCTTAAGATATTTAATGTTCATAAGGACATCAAATATTAAACTCTTCAAGGGTTATGATTTTCAATAGATATTGATCCATCATGTTTCCAAGCCTTGTTTATACAAATTGATCCATCTAAATATATTACATTTAGCTAGAATTAGATTCAAATGGATGATCATTTACACAATATTCCTTTGTGCATTGAAGTGATCATTACTCATAAAAAGATTTAAAGGGTTCTTGTGGACAATGGATATGGCTTAAACATTTGTACCTTAAAGATCATCAGATAGTTGCAATGCACTAACACAGAACTGGAGCCTAATATTATCACCATTAAGGATATAATAATGCAGAGTAAAAGTCAGTTGGAACAATAACTTCACCTATGGAAGTTGGGCCCACTATTCATGATACCTGATTCCATGTCTTGGACTTGGAACTACCATATAATATGTACCTCGGTCACCCATGGATGAATGATATGCAGGTTATTCCCTCAAATTTATATCAATGTATCAAACTATACCATGAAGGAAAAACACTCACCATTCTTGGGGACCCACAACCCTTTACACACTATAGAGATTTATCTAGTTCTTACCCCACTACGTATGAATGTATTTCTATTTAAATAGTTGTTCAGATTCAATATGATGCCCTCAACTCCCACATTAATCTTGATACACTACACCCACGGGAAAGTGGTGCTTCTACATTTGTACCTCGATTTGCTACATGGGAGATGAAATTCCTTTCTACCGGCTGCAGATAATATAACCTCCAAGAGGCCCTCCTCATTTCCAATCTTCTTTTATCACCTAAGACATGTGGTATACCTAGTTATCAGCCTCAATAGTCCTAGGAATACTGTAATATTGATACCTTCCTTCTTAGTAGCCTCTTAGTGGATGAGAAAATTCTTGACACATCTACATCTTAGTCTCCTGATGACACAATGGCCTCCTACTATCAAGCTCCTAAATATGCCATCCCTGACAAAATGATGTATTTCATGGGGTACTAAGGATATGGGTATGGCATAGATTAATAGGGTGTACAAGAACCTCTTCCGACACCACATGAAAATATGGAAATATATGGTATTAGTATTTGACCGTATGGGTCCCATCCTCCTGAATTTAAACCCACCTCTTGTGAATGTGAAAATGGTTCTTCTGGTTATAATAGCGAAACAGATTCCCTATGTATGCTTTACAAAGAACTTGCATCCACGAACCTATTTCTTGACACAATTTTTTTTACCTTGACCCCTTCTACTCCTGAATTAAATCTTATCCACCCATCCCTTATAAACTAGGACAAAAAACAACACATACCAATTGATTTATTTCAGAATGATAAACCATGATGTGTTCTAGAATTCACTGCAAATAGCTTAAAGTGCACTGACACATCACTTAGCCTGAAATGAGCACTCACTCGAAGCGTGCAAGGGTACCAAGTCCCTCTTTAGAGTTTCTTGTTCAGAATTTTAGCATGATTGTATATATTTATGTCCATATTTATAACAAATAGTAATGCTCTATGAGAAAGATAGCAAAGAACATCTCATACAATGTGTCATACATATTCTCCTCAAGCCATGCATGTGCATTAAAATCAGGTCCAGTGATGAATCTATGATTGTAATATTATTCCAGATCTACTAACCACTCCTCAATACTATCCAAGGTCAACCGGTATGTTTTCATCATGCAACAACCTAAAAAATAGCTGAGAAAGAGGTCCCAACAATAGAACCAATGTGTAGCCTAGAATTCACTGAAATTAGCCCTAGGCGCACTGGCACATAACTCAGCCTAAACTGAGCACTCACCCGAAGCATGCAAGGGTACCAAGTCCCTCTTTAGAGTTGTTTTTCTAGAATGTTAGCATGATTGTATATGTATATGTCTATATTTATAACAGATAGTAAACAATCCACAGTGCATAAACTAGATCTAGATCTAAACCATATGGAATATTAACTAAAGAATGATTATAATGAGATTTACCAGAAAAGAACCATATTCAGTCAAATCTAACACCAATATCCAGCCAATATGATCCATTATATTAAATATTGTAAAACACATAAGCTTCATACATCAAGATCTAGTTTCCATGAGTCATGCGTGCTAAAAATCCGCACATCATAACTCTATAATAATCGGTCTCTCTAAGCCATGCAAATAAATACAAATCAATACATATATATAGGGGTGGGAACTTTCCATTCACCACCCATGCACCTTCCAAAAATAGAATACATGCTAAGAATAGCCATGCGCCTTTACAAGAGAATACAAAAGCATGAAAGTGCTCTAATAATATATTTCCTATAGTTAACTCTAAGTAGAAATCCTATTATTAAACCAAAACTCTGCATGGCACTCGAACTACTAAAAATCCCAAAATATCCTTGTGTGAACTGCAAATCTCCATGTTATTATGTGCTCAACACTCCATCTCCAAAAATAGCCTATATCTGCAAAAGTGGCTAAATCATGTGTACACTTGTCCTAGGCATGCATTGTTCTGCTATATTTCTGTGTCCTTCTATGCCACACACCGTGTCTGTACACGCCCAAACCTTATGTGCTTTCATACTTGAGCTATCTTTTATTTACTCAACATTGCCCCACACTATATGCATTGCCACCCCTAGCAATGGGTAATCATAACTTATCTCTCAAAAGTAAAGAATAATGAATGAAAGAATGAAGATTTTTTCAAAAAAAAATAATGAGATATCACTCAGCACTCTTCTCCTCAACATGCAGTATTAATTCCAGATACTCATTCTTAACTTCTACCTCCAATGCCTACCAATCGCTTAAGGCCTTACCTATTTTTTCTGGGACATCTGTGACTATGGCATCTAGCTCATCTTGAGTCATATTCTCATGTTCATTCTGCAAGATTCTACAAATATTTTCCATACTAGAAATCATGCCTTCCATATAGTCCATCTTCCCAAAAATCTATTTTCCTATCTCCTTTATTCTATTTTCATGTGGTTCTTGGGCACTTGTAAGTGCTTTGCACTTCTCTTCCACCAAATAAAGTCTCTCCATGCACCCAAGTGTCTCATCCTTCATGGATTTGAGGACTTCATTATCTTTTGCAATTTTCCTCATCCTAACAATTGCATGTGGTGTCATGCACATGTTCAAGGCCTGATCTTCCTTCTTCAATTCATCTCTCAAGGCTTGTAGCAATGACTCATAACTTGCAATTTTTCTGGAAATGGTGGCTTTTACCCTTGTTACTTCCTCTGCAGGGTATTTTTGGCATGGGCATATGTATGGGCCCTTCATCTATGACCATTTTTACAAGTGTTCATATATAGTGCATTACAAAAGGAAATTTTTCTGGAACTGTGAGATTCCAGATGTGGTCTTACCTTAAGAATATAATCGCCAATCTCCTTGGCCATACCGATCAAGGCTTATATATTTTCCTCAACCTTTTCCTTCTCTATTATGAGGAATTTTATTTTTGTATCATTATCCTTGTTGTCATCCATCAGTGCCCTAATGGTTGTCACTTTATCTATGTTTTTATGTGCAACCTCTGTAGATACCTTCACCAAGGCATTTCTCACTTGTTTGTCTAACATAATAGTTGGCTTAACATTTACGTGCCATATTTGGGGTACTTTCTTCATTCTACATGAGAAGCATGATTCTTCACACACATCAAAATCAGGCTCATCCATATGAGTCTACATTAACCATGAAAACTACTTCCGTGTGCACATTTTTTCCATCTCCATATCCATCAACTCCCAACCATAAATTTCTTAGTTTCTAGATTACTCTGGAAGCACACGTGTATGATCTTGCTTGTATCATTCACATATCCAACCATGTGAGTCACATGGTACTCACCTTCTTTATCCTCCCTTGTTCTTTTTCCCTTAGCAACCCGGGCGCCTGAATCCAAAATTGGGCCTTCGCCCTTTTCTACTTCTGTTTTTGTGCCCTTCATCCCTTCCTCATCATCCTTCATTTCTTCATCATGGGGCTCCTTTGTACCCTCAGGTTGCACTAGATTTCCTGGCACAATTTCTTTGGACTCATCCTCCTCTCCATCCTTAAGCTTTAGCTTGTGCCTTCTCTTCTTCTCATGCTCTAATTTCTGTGGAGAAATACAAGGTGACCTTCTTAATGGTTGTGATGGCACTATGCCATGAATCCATGTCCTCCTGAAAACTCTCTTGAATTATGGCTCTTTGACTATCTGCTCCACATTGGCTTCCATTATGTTTGTCTCAAAGACTTCATCCTCTTGCTCCTATGATGGGGGCATCATCTCATGTGCTCTTTCCTTTCTCTATCCGTAGGTTGTTCTTCTACCCCTATGGTCCAACCCACCACTATCTTCATGAATTTATTCTTCTTCTTCTTCATGAAAGGGTGAAGTAGGATTTTCAGCTACCAACATGCCAATCTATGTGTGCTTCCCTTTAGGATGGGCTTAACAGTTTAAACTCATTCTCTAAATACATTTTGTTCTCCAGCCTAGGCTTAATCTAAAGGTATACCAATGTTGCACCATTATTTCCTACTTCCAAACTCATATTCTTCATAGTTATAACATCGGAAATGTGTAATTAAATATAATAAGACTTACCTGGATAGACGTAAGTCTTCCGCAAAGTGTAGTAGTCACAGTCTACCTTATCATCATTGTAGATTAACATGTGCGTGTATGAGATTCTGTGAATATCTTCCTAAAAGAGCTGTGCAGTGAAAGCATAGGGTAGTTTTCACCAAGGACTCCATGTACCTTCCTTCATCGCAAAATGTGTGATGTAAAAATGTTGATAGACTACAAATTGTGCCAACTTACCTACCACCGCAGGTAACTCCTTAGGTATCCTCCACTCTTCCTCAAATGTGGTGCATAGGCATGCATACCACATCTCTACCCTTGGTTTAAATGGGCCACTCATGGTCCCCTCATAAAGATACTTTTTGAATCTCTTTGTGAGAGATTTCTTTTTTACAGGGTACTCCCAAATTTTTTTCTTCGTCCCATCTGGCACTCCAATCTCCACAAACACAAGGGATAGTAAAATAGTTTCAAAGATAATTTTCTCACATGTACACACCTCTTCAATGATTGTTTCAGCGATGAATCTAACTAAGTTTTAGGTCTCCCCTTGTGACATTTTCTTTGCAACATGCAGCCATAAAGTGGTCACCTGTGACCATCTCTCCTAGTCATTCAATATTTTCAATAAGTGTGAGGCTTCATGTATGACCAGATACTTCCTTAGCTTGTAAATATCCATGCCATGCCCACCTTTTGTATAACACAACTCCTTGTTGGTTCCTATAATTATTTCTTTATCAGTTAGGTTGCTACTCACCTATGTGCCTGTTCTTTTCAAACACATCAAACTGTCAATCAAGGGCGTGGTGATCCTCATTCATCACCCAACAAAATAGAAAAATTCCTCATGGAATCTACTCATAAGCCACTGGTATAACTTCTATCACTTTCTGAAATAAGGAAATTCATACAAATTTAAAACCCCTACCTTTATTAGGAGATTCTCCCTAGCATCGTCGTTTACAGGCATGTCATCTGTTGTCCATTTATTTGTCTTTTTATTCAACAATCCGTCCAAATCCTCCTTGTTATCAGTTTTCCTATGGTTGTAATCACTGAATTTGCTTTGACGGACATGGGAATCCCAATCATGACCCATAATCACTTCCTCTGGGTATTACATTTTAGAAAACCTACTTTCAGGGGCATCCTCGATCTCAATCTCAACTTCCTTTTGTTTCTTTCCCCTCGTACCTACCCCTGGTGCTCTTTTTGGTGGCATTTCAATAAAAAAGATGTGTTCTCTTACCTCCCTCAAGCTCTATAACTCGGTTATGTGCCCTAGCTCAAACTCAACCCCTAGCTATCAATCTCCTTTCATACATGCCTTTTCCTTTCTCAAACACTTCAATAAATAGAGTGTAATAGTTCCTCATGTCATAGATTTGACCAACCCAGTACCTTTTTGAAGCTCTCCACTCTTCACAACCATCTTAGCTAGCTCACTCGTAAACAACTCACTCAAGAATTCATAATCGCAAAGGTAAAAAATGGCCTCACAACCCTTCCTTATATATATTTTTAAAAGTTATCGCATTTATTGCTCCTCTACCTACCAGTGATCCCAGCATTAATTTATCATTTTTCAACTTTTATGTGTTGCCCATCTTCATGCCATAGTCATAACCTTCTGGCATGCCTTCTACTTCTTGGCCACGGACCTCCTTCTACATGCACCCATATGCGCCTAAAGTACTTCACCACTAAGCCTTCTTCCAAGTAGTTTCCACTACTGCAGCCTACCTCAGCGTTATACTGTGCATCCATTTTTCCATATGTAGTCTTCATTTAGGAGTAATTTTTTCTATGTGCACCCTTCCAAAAAGCACCTACACAAAATTTTCCTTATTCATACCCATCTTCAATGAATAATCAACTATATTCAACTTGGTAATGAACCTTGTGTGTAAATAATTCCACACTAAGGGTATGTGCGGTCCTCTACACATTAAAATAATTAAATTTTAATCATCTTCCGGTGCATAAGTGCACTTATTACACACAACACTAAACTAAATTGACAAAGCATAGACACAATGATGAAGGAAACACATATAAAGGAAATGCATTAAGGAAAACCTAATCTAAGTGGAAATACTACCTTATTACAAAACACAAAGAAGGATTATTTATAGTAGGGCTTCAGCCTACTCCCGTTGAAGTAACTGGGAAACTGCATTCCATCCAATTCCTCTAACTTGCAAGCACCTCAATTAATTATATAAGTGATAACATACGGTCCCAACCAATATACCTTAAGCTTTCCGGGTGGTGAAAAAACTTTGAATCATACAAAAGTACCATTTTCCCAACCTCAAGTTTCTTATCCTTGATGTGCTACTATCATGTCATGCCTTCTAGCCTAGGATTTTTCTTTCTTTTGAGTGCATCTTGCTATGGTGCGCCTCTCATCCAACTGCATTAATTTATAAATACATTCTTGGAATGCTTTCTCACTATCTAGACCTACTACACAAGAAATAAACAAAGAAGGTAACATGAATTCTATGGAGAGAACTACCTCTGTGTCAGACACCAACTAAAATGGTGTTTCCTTATTCAACCTCTTGTAGGTTTTCATGTACACCCAAAGCACTACAGATAACTTATCATCCCAATCTCTCCTTCCAACATCACAAATTTTTTGTCAAGGTATGGCTCAATATTTTGTTGAAGGCCTCAATAGTTCCATTTTCCTGAGGGTGATAAGGGGTTTTCCTATGGTGTGTAACCATAAATTCATCCAATAATATTCTGATAGTCTCATTAAGGAAATGAGTACCCCTATCATTTGTTAAACTTAAAGGGTAGTTATACCTGCTAATAATATTTTCTCACACAAACCTTGTTGTTGTAGCTACAGTGTAATCCTTTATAGGTGCCATTTTTCCCACCTTGTAAGATAGACTGTATAAGTTATAATATAGCGTGATCTTGTCCTACGCATGGTTAAGGAAATAGGTCCCAAAAAATTAATTTCCCACTTCTCAAATGGTTTTACACTAATAATAGGTCTCAAAGGCATTTCATCTCATTTCTGAGGCTTTCCATGGTGTTGAAAATGATGACACACCTTATAATATGCTTTGCAATCCTTGTAAAATGTTTCCCACCATAGACTAGCTAGTAGAATCTTGCGCATAATGGCATCCCCTGTATAGTGTCACCCTGCAATACTGCCATGATCCTCTTCCATGATTTTTTCTCACTCATGCTCAAGTACACACTATCACAAAACTTCATCATGACCTAACTTGTATAATTCTCCACTAATCAACATGTAAGGAACTACGTGCAAATATAAAGTTGTTTCTTTTCTAAGGCATTCATTCCCTCTAGTGCCACACCTATGTGTAAAAAGATAGAAATATCCTCCAAGTCTGAAGGAAACATGGTTCAACTTGAATAGACTATGCATCTGACATTATGTCCTCAATTCTCTACACATCCTCTCCTAATTGAATCCTTAATAAATGGTCTGGACCATAGAATTACTTTTACCTGGCTTAACCACCACCGTAAAATTGAACTCCTGAAACAACAGCTACCCAATGACATATGCACCCCTACAAAATGGGCTTGTTCACCAAGTACTTCAATGCCATGTGGTCTATATAAAAGATGAAAGGTGTAGCCAAAAAATACTATCGAAACTTATGGAATGTGTAGATCATAGACAAGGCCTCACGCTCTGTCATTGTATAATTTTTTCCTGCTAGAGTCAACTTTCTGCTAGCAAATAAAATAGGATGATCAAAATTCCCTTCTCCAATATGACCTAATACAGCACCAATGGCCATGCCAGAGGTGTCTACATGAACCTTAAAAGGAATGGACCATGAAGGAAAGCGCAAAATAGGTGTTGTAGTAAGCATTTCCTTCAATGTGTCAAACACGTGTTGTTGTGCCTCACCCCAATAGAGATTTCCTTTTCCCCTGAGTAATTATTCTAAGGGCGTGGTGATCTTGGCATATCCCTTGATAAATTTTTGTAATAACCCATGTGCCCCAAGAATCTATGCACCTTACTCTAGCTAGTAGGCTCTTCTAAGCCCAAAATAACATCTACCTTAACAGGATCCACTAGCAATCCTTCTTTACAGATGTTGTGCCCCAACAAAATTCCAAAGGGTGTGGCAAATATACACTTCTTAATGTTCAAAGAGATGATCAACTGACAGAACCTCTCGAACATCAGCCTCAATATTATCATAGTGATATTTCCCATGAGCCCATAGAATTGTCCAATCATCCAGATACACCTGCAAGAAACTTGTGAATAAAATCCTGGAATGCTTGTACCACTATGTGTGAAAATATTGTTGGCACATTATTTAATTCAAAGGGCACAACCATGTATGCAAAACTTCCCCACTCAGTGGTGAAAATTGTCTTCTCTTGATCTTCTTCAACTATCCTTACCTGATGATATCTAGAGAATCCATCAGTGAAGGAATATATTTTTTGCCCTGTAACACCTTCCAATATTTCTTCAATAAATGGTGTGGCGAAGGGATCAATCACACATGCAACATTTAACTCCCTGTAATCCACACAAATCATGATTCTATCCATCTTTCTTGATGTTGATCACCATAGGACTCACCCATTCTGATTCCTTAATTGGCACAATAATTCCAGAAATTAACATTTTGTGAATTTCTTCTTTTACCTTGACGTGCAAGTTCAGATTCATCCTATAAGGTCTCTTCTAAACTAGGCATGCACCTTCCTTCTAATTTATCTTCATCTCTCCCAATGATTCATGCACACCTTTAAACTCATGATAGCCTCTAGGGAACAAGTTCTATGAAAGATTCACAATAGACTCAATGATCTTAGCAAATTCAGAGTTAGACCAGTAATCTCTGATAATGGCCTCCTTAGGTTCAACATTCATTCCAATGTTCACTTTCTTTGTCTTCAGAGGCTCATGGTAGGTGCACACCTTCTCATATGCACTTTCTAAGACTTCATGTGTACCCTCTATGTGCTCAATATCTAGGTTCTCTACCTCTTCTTCATCAACCATGTAGATAATATTACCCTTTTCTCTTTATAGGAAGGTGTGCCCAAGTTGCTTTTCATTTGTTTCTTCCTCTTCAAAGCACGCCACCAGGTATGATTCTCCTAACAACTCCTGAAGTAACTCTTTAGCCTTTAAATTTTCTCTCATATGCCTCATTCATTGGAAGTTTAGAAGAAAATTAATCAAATATCTGAGTCATACCTTCAATAAGTTCGTGCCAATTTCCATTCACCATATTTAACTCTGCGTAGACATACCATGTGCACACACAGTCTCGCAAGGTTAAATAAAATTGGTGCACCCAAAAAGAAGGTGGTAAAGCTTCCTTCCCTACTATCCAGAATCTCTCACATTACTGAACGTGGTTCTAAAAAGGATAATTACCATGAAAGTCACAGATCTAAGTAAGCACATTGATTCTTAGAAACTGAGGAGATAAAGAAATCCTTACTTCTCTCCACTCCAAAATATTATCCCTGTGAATAATCCACCAATGCCCTTCCATTCCATGTAGAGTATATAATAACATGTTACTTATTTCCACCTAATATTCCCATTGAAATTACATATCAAGTATAAAAAAAATTGGATTCTCCTCACCTGTGTACTTAGGTACCTGGTTACTACCCAAACGCTTAATACTGTGTGGCTTAATAACATGCACAACTGCACTTTGTACTTTGTGCCCAATCATTTCATAAGTTCTTTGCACCCATAAGTCACATACAACACTTTTAGTATCACTCATGGATTTTGCGTTATCCCATTGGATAAATCCTTCCTTTGATTACTCAAACACTTCCAAATCTAAAATGGTGTGCACATAAATTATGTTCAAGTCTTCTTCGCTTAAGGGCTCTACATAAGGCATAGATTTCCTATCTATCAGAGGTATGATGACATGCTCTTCCTTGTTCTCAAAGCTGATATACCCCTTATTGAAATACAAATCAACGTTGTTTGCATAACACCATGGGCACCCAAGTAATGTGGGAAAATTTTCTGCTTTTGTAAGAGCTAAGACCTCAAAGTCCCCAATGAACTTGGCCTCCTGTATAGTAATTGATGCATCTTTTAAAACTCCAATGGGTGTTTCCTTAGTCTAATTTTCCATGAACAACACATTTGAAGATGGATATAATGGAGGTATTCCCATCTGAACCCATGGATATAAAGTGATTACATTTACTTCCATGCCTATTTCAATCATTATGTTACTCAGAAGCCAACCACAGACAACAATATTTAGAGTAATCTCCTTGTCATAATCCAAACTGTCTCGACGAAGATTAGCATGCAAAATTTGTCTCTCATGCTCAGTCCTAGTACATGGAGTGTTTCCCTTCAACTATCTCCCTAACAAAGGAATAATGTTCTCTTAGTGCAACATCTTACAAACCTCTTTCAAATAATCAACATCTATCTAATAGAGATCAGTTACTTTCTTTTGTTCCAACTTCCGCAACTGTTCCTTCAAAAATTGTATCTCATCCGGTAAATTCCAAATTATCTCCATGGTTTTTTGATAAACCTCCTTCTAATGCATAAGGTCTAGATACTTGGCATGCAAGACTTCCTCCTTAGTAATGGTATGCTTTTTTGTAGATCTTCCTTGTCGCATGCAACCTTAGTGCATGTAGTAATCTTTACAGGTACCAACTCAGTATCGAGCGCTAACTTTTGCATCCATAGCTATTCCACGGTGCATTGTACTCTAACCATTATTATGCCCTTATTTTCTTGTTTACGTTTCTTTCTTAATTATTCATACAATTCTAGGAATTCTTCATAACTATGATTCTTTCCGTAAAAAGAACACACAATATTTTGTGGACATTCAAACCTATAGTGATCAAGAGATCCACACATATAACAATTCGAATGAGGGAAATCACTCCTACCACTTCCACAACCTTGACCTTTGAATCCATGTCTGTAATCTCGGCCTCTACCATGGCCTCCATTAGAGTGCCCCTCACTATGATCATATTCCTGATCCTCACCCTTTCCCTTGGAATTATTTACAACACCAATCTTTCATACACCAATATGAATGGCATCATGGATCTGATCAATCAATCTACAATCTTTAGTATCATGAGTTAAGGACCTACAAATCTTACAGTAACTAAACACATTATTTCTTATCATGCACTGCAATAATGGTCACCAGCTTGAATTATGGCCTAAGTGACATATCTCGCAATCCAACAACAAGGAGCATACCGATTTCCAAGGGAAACTATCCTTAGTATACCCCTCTACTTCACAATTTTTACACCAAATTCCATTACACGTCTCATGTGTTGAGTTAGCAGATAATTTCTCTAACTATTTCACCATTGTTGTAATTTGAGCTTCCAAGAACGGGCTCACTCCTGTGTCCACACTTCCTACTCCCTTAGTGCATAGAGTTGCTTCAAGTGCCTCAGGAGGATCTATATAAGTCTTGTGTGAAAGTGTCATCTTGAAAGGTGTGATCAGCCCTCTAATGAACTATTATGCATGTTGGCTTGCATGTATTTCATAAGATAACTTATACAGGAGAGTCTTGAACCATGTATCATAATCCTAAACACTTTCAGTAGTGCCTTGATTAATATCCTTGAGTGCGCTTATTTTTTCCGCTCAAACTCAAGGATATAAAATTCCTTTAAGAAAGTATCTCACAGTATTGCATAGTCAACAAAATTCTGATTAGGATCAAACTTCCTATACCAGCTGTGCGTGCGCCCCTACAACATAGTTACAAATTGAATTTCCTTGTGCTATGGATCTATAATCCCCTTTGCATGCCATAGTATCTCACACATATGCATGTTCTTAGTTGCATCTTTAATGCCTCTATACTCTGGCAGATGGAGATACATCTCCATGTAAATTTTTTGAGGTTGGTGTGCCCCTTGCACGCTAGATCTAGAACCTCTTGTATTTCCATAGCCTCTAGATCCACCGACACCCGAGCTGCCTGACCCTCCTAATCCACCCCCTCCAATAGGTAATGGACCTGAAGATGTGTAGCACCCTTGAGAGTTGTTATTTTCCTCCTTTGCATTCAAGTGTTGACATGTGATTTTCCTTATAAGGATATGCTCTTCTGATTATTGGAAATCATGCTTGATATGGATAAGTCTTTTCTTCTCTTAAGATCCTTTAACTGAATTGGAATGGCTTTCTTGAATCCATTTTTCACTTCTTGTAGGTGATTTGCAATCTAGTTTAAGACTTGTAAACCTATCTATTTATCTAGCTCATCCTTGGATCAATTTTAGTGATCCAAGGAATTTTTTTAAATCTGCTCTGTTAAACGAATGGTAAAATTGGCATCCCATGAGTTAAGATACACATTGGGCTAAACTTTTTAGTTGTAAGTTCTTTGATTTCTATGTGAACGTACTTCCATGCAGTGGGTTGTTTTTCTTGGGTCTTTGGAGATTGACCATGGTAGGTCATTGCTGACAAAAATGGAAATGCAGCCCGTTCACGGCATAAGAGAGATCCAGGATCCTATATAGGACTAACCTACGGGATCCTAAGCTAGGTAAAAAAATATATTTCTACCTAAGCTATGAAACTTGATAGAATTCTGATTCTAACCTAAAGCTCCTTATTTTGTTTTGATTGGTTGATTGGTTGATTTGTAACCTAACCTAAGCTCGGTGCTAATGGAATTGGAAAGGTTACTAGGTATTAAATTAACCTAGATCCTAACACTACAAGGTATTATTGTAATCTAACCTAATGCCTAAAACTATTATGTTTTGATTTATTCTTCCTATGTGGAAATTATCTAAACCTATTTACTAAGGCCTATGGTGGGGGTTAGTTGTTAGTGTTATATCCTAAGGTATAAATTTTAATCTACCTAAGATCTAACCTAAGCAATCTAATCTATCCTAAACTAATGGATATGAATGGGGACTTAAGAGGTCACATACACTTAGGCGACGGTTCCTATGGCATTTATGTTATTGATAAGGTTGGTAAATGCATACGGACTACCAATTTTGGCAATGGCTAGATGACTTGGCAGAGGCTTAGGTGGAAGTGTCACTAAAATGGAAATACATGTTATTTTTGAATTGGCATTCGCCATACTTGGTAGGTGGTGGCAAGGAAGATTAGGTGGGAGATTTGGAATTAATGGAATTTATTACTTTCAGTTTTTGTGCTCAAACCATCTTGGTAGGCATGCAAGTGGATTTTTCTTGGGTTGTTTCACATTGCATGTTTCCCAATTTTTACTCTGCATGCTCTCTGGTTTTTCAAATTGGCAGATTGAACTACACTTCATGGCTATTTTTGAAGTTTCAAATCTATTTTTGTTACCGGGAATGTATAAGAGGCATTATAGAAGAGGTATCTGGTTGTTTGATCTTTCATGGAGAAGAGGAGAAGTAGTGAGCTCAGATGAAGGTATTCTTTGATTTGATAGAGACACTATCAAGCATGATAGGCTCTAACTGTTAAAATATCTTGCTTTCCTCTAAGTGTTTTCATTAAAGAAAATCTGTTCTGTTGAGTTTTATGCATTGCATGCTCTATCTGGTTAAGTGGTTGAAGGGTTTAGTAAATATTGTATCCTGGGTTTTGAATCCATGGTATATGTGATTCTTGTGGAAACTTACGTTGTATTATTTTAGCACAAAATAACTATGCATGCAAGAAAAAATTTGGTAACTTTGTTTGACTTTTTCGGTTGTTGAAAATTGTTGGTTTTAGTTCCGACTACTTTTTTTGCCAATAAATTACTAGCCGAGTTTTTATGGAAACTCTGAGTTCTACCTATGTTTGTTGAGATTAGTGTTTTGTGAACTCAATGTGATTGTGATCTCGAGCTAGTAAAGAACTCATGTTCTTATGAAAACTTTTTTGCAAGTTCAAGCTTTCTGTTAGAAACTTGTTTTGGGAGGAAAGAACTATTGTTGGAGATTCTCAGTTCTATGGTGCTTGCATCTTATTTCATACATAAATGGGACTATGGATAAAACTGTATATGGCTTGGTTCTTATATTTAATATTGTGAAAATTTATACTGTTGTTGAAACCCGCATCTAACTTGGAACCTGTGTTTTATTATCTTGGATAAATTGGACTGTTGATTAAAGTCCGCATATGGCATGGTGCTTGCGATTTATTGTCCTTATGACCATATAAATTGTTATTGGAGGTTCATTATGAACACGGATTTCATGTTTTGTTGTTGTCAGGTCTGAGCTCTGTTAATAATCTTACATTCTATTTGAGTTGGGAAATAGGGTTTGATAGGATGTTAACTGAAAATGGAATCTCTTTTCTTATTTTGAACTGTTTTTAAGGAATTTCATTATATTCGGTCTAGCATTACGATGTTGGTGTATATATGAACTAATGATTGAGATATTGTGATGCAACACTATACAATCATTTCGTTACTTGGTGTTTTTAAAAAATATTGTAACATGAATGATGTATTGGTTCAGATCTTATAGTCTTTTTGACTATTTTATAAACTAAAGAGGGAACATGTTGTTGCCCGAACTTTTTTATAACCACTTGAATGATCTTGATCCTTTGAGGGAGCTTATGCTTTACATTGTGCTCAGATTTTTAATTCGAGTCTTGGAAGAAACCTATTTTTAATATGTTGTTTTGATCTTGTCATTATAATTGAGTTTATTACTAGATTGAATGGTTCTAAATTCAGAATTCTTTTGAATAAACCACATGCGTAAGGAGAAAACCGGGAGCATGGCTTAGTAGGTTGTTGGGTAAAATCTTCGAGATCTTGATTGGAATTAGCTTGTTGGTTTGTCATTTTATTGGAATCCTAATATGTTAGTTCTTTTAGTGATGTGTTGAAATACTGTCACGATAGTTCTGTCTTGACTGAACTATTGGGAAATTTTGAGTGTTAGCATCTACCTGGATTTCACACTTCTTGTTGGGTCCAATGAAATAATGTTGAGTCTTTAAAAGATAAATTGTGATTCTTTAGTGTCCATGGGCTGTGTATGAACTTCATTGTTATAATGTTCTGAATGGAAAGTGGAATTCATGCATTATAATGGGAATATTTTGAAAGGAAGGTAGCATTAAGTTTTATCTTTCCTTGAAGTTGTGCTTGTTCTCTTTTTCGGGAACTCTTGCATGAACATAAAATGTATGTATAGAAAAGGTAAAACTATTAATTAAGTTGAAATAAATGATTACAGGTTGGGATCATTTTCTATTAGGACTCCTTTTCTAATGCAGTTGGGTTAAGTTCATTGGTTCGGAACCTTCTGTTAATTATTCTTATGGGAAAAGAGAATCATTACTTAATTAGTTTTTTTATAATTTTCATTTGATTGAAATGAAGTAGGAGATCGATGATTGGTTGGTAAGAAGGAATTGCAAACTTGTTGTTTGACTGTTAATCCATCATTCCTTCTTGGATTTCTTTTATATGGATATGTTCTGATGAATACCTTAAAATGTTGACTTTTAAAGTAGATAACATTTAAAGGAAATAGTTTAAGTCATGATATACACCTATTTCTACTTTACGGATGTTATGTACTTTGGCATAATGGAAATTTTTCTCTTATTCATTACTTGAAAGTTAGATGAAACATCCTAGTGAGAATATGTTGTGAACACTTCTTGTAACTTATAGTAAAGATAAGTGTTGTATTATATTTTGGTAGAATTGGAAACAATGAGATGTTATGATCTGTTGTTTGGTAAAGATAATTGATGGGATCAATTATACTTTAACTTGTAAGACATATATTATGGATTATATTATGTTCTTCTTATAGAAGTGAATTATGGTTCATTAATGCTCTTCTTTTGATTGTTATTACTTATGCTTAGAGTATGAAATACTAATTGTTCATTAAAGCAAGGTTGTTTTTATTGGAAAAATTAGTGGAATGCACTTTGTTTTAAGGATTAGTTATTATCATGCTCAGTTCATTGAACTGACCCATGCTAGCAATTTGTGCAGATGGACTTTGTAAGTGATAAAAGAAGGCAAAAACTTATATGATGCATTGGCTGATCTAAGTTTGATTCTTGTGAAGAATTTTGATCCATTCTTGAGTTGTATTGAAAATGAAAAGTTATATTCTTTTTGAATGAAGGTTGTTGTCATACAGTATGCCTAAAATGCATGAGTTTGTAAATGTATCATTTTTGAAAATGAATTGAAGGATGAGAATTTACTTGCATGGGTTGTGTAAATTATCTTGTACCTTTGTAAAAAAAATGGAATCCTATCCTATTGATATTCTTCATGTTATTTATATGTTTAAATGAATATTCTTGGATAATTATGGAAAAAGGGAATTAGAGTAATTTCCCTAAATGTGATGCAGCTAAACAAGTTACAGAATTCAATTTTCCTATCTAAACAATTCATATTATTAAGGTAACGTGTAATGAACTTATAATGAAAACTATAGAATTTGTAAAGGACATAAAGGGTGTGTTAAACCCTAGAACTTAACCATGAAGAGGAAGACTCTTCCTATCTTATGAAAAAGTAAACAAAAAAGGAAGATATAATTTATAATCATTAGACTTCATTTAATAAAGTCTATTAAGTTACAACCTAGGTGGTTGTTACACTTCCTTGAATGGTTAAGTCACATTAAATGGAACTTATGAGGTTGTTGTCCTTTCTCCTTGGTAATTTCTTGTTAAGACAAAAATTAATGAACATCAAAAGAAATCTTAAGTTAAGGAAGTTCTTCAAGGATTAATGGAACTTGATTTGGAAAATAACTTAGGGAGAGTTGGATTAGGGTTTGGGAAGGTTTCTGAAAATCTACTTTTAAGTATCCAAATTAATTAAATATTAATAATCTCCTAGAGGTATGTACATCTCAATGAGGCTGTTCTGTAGGATTTTGGCACACGCCAACTACAAGGTTGTACCTTCAAGAAGATTGGGATCTTCTCGAGGATACAACATTGCAGTTGACATGTGGTAACACCCTTTTGCATTGATTGTCTAGATTTACACGCTTATGGACTTGAACTTAGTTTTTGTCTAGGACTGGGTAGTACCATAGTTACGATATGAAGTAGCCCTCTAAGACTCAGGGTACCTTGGCACATGGGGTTGACCTAGGTTGACCCAGTATGCCAATATATCCTAAGTCTTTGTGATCCCCTTCCTATCATAACCTATTTTGTTAACCAGAACTAGGGTTAAACATTAGGCAAGTGGACTGACAGAAGTCAATAAAGGAAATTCTAGATAACAATCTAGTGGGGTGAAGGATGTATTCTTGATTGATGAGTATGACATCAAGGAATGAGTGATATAAATAGTATGATAGAAAACTTTGACCAAAGTATCGCAAGCTACTGATTACGTTGTCCTATGTCACCTAATCTAAGGTTCAAGATGCAAATGAATATTAGTAGCAAATATTTAGATAGGTTCCTAGATAGATCACTCAATACTCCGAATAGGGTAAGAGAACTAAGTATACATATTATACAGAAAAGTATTCAATACTTAATGTTAAACATGAATAGATCGGTAGTTCACCGAGTCATGAAATGAATAGATCGGTGGCTCACCGAGTCAGTACAACTGCATATGGTTATCTGTTATAAGATTAGATGTTATGGAATGTGTGTTCTAAATTATGTATTTAGAATAGAGAACGTTACTAAAAAAAATTCCCTTGTTTCTAAAGTCTTAAAATGGGAATGTTACAAGATTCGCCACCTTGTGTTCCGATGGTTATGCTAAATTGAACACCCATAGTCTACAAAGTTTTACTACTTCCATAGATGACACAAAGGTTTTGCATGCCCATGTTTTGTGCCAACGATGTGCCAGAAAAGATACCTCTAACTAGTCCTCCAAATAAGTTAGATGATGATTGTGTCATAGATGAATAAGCTCCCTGGTTAACTCCTGAACTTGATTGAAAATTAACTCTATCTACTATAACTCTACTATTCACACTAGATTGTTGATTACTGACCATCATAGAAACTAGAAAACCAAGTGCATGGGCTAGGTTGCTAGGTATATTTAGATGCGCACCCATGGCCCATGTCTTCTCTACCGGTGCACTCTCACCTGAGGCTAAAGATGGTTCCCTACCATGCTTTCCCAAATGGTGGATATCTATATGCTCTGGCTCTAGATCCTCTACATGAGCTTTGAATCCTTCACGAGCCATCTCTCTCCATAATTCCATTTTTTCTACAGCTTCACATTGCTTCTTTAAATCCCTCTCGCATGCCTTATTGAACTTAAGTCATCTTTCTTCTCTTTACCTCTCTGTCATGAGGTCCGCCATCCTCAGCAATCCTAATCTTGCCCCCATGGGTGGTGGGGTTTAGTTAGCCATTAGTTTATCTTCCAAATTAAGGGTTACAATCAATATATTGATCGCTAGTGGGATACCGCAAAAAATACAATCCTTAGGGCTCACGTAAAATATGAAACTCAACAACCTATGGGAAAGAGTAATTCAAAACTACGTAATTAAGAATATAGTTATTCAAAACACCATAGAACCAGACATTCATAGAGTGCATCCAAATCATATTTGCATCATACAAGGCCTGGAATTCTTCCTACATCCAAACAAGCATAGAAAACCTCCAATTCTCCTTAGATGCATAGGAAACCAGCCACTTGTAATGCTCTATGGAAAAGATAGTAAAAAATGTCTCATATAATGTGTTATACATATTCTCCTCAACCCACACATATGCATTAAAATCAGGTCCAGTGTTGAATCTACAAGTGTACTTCCAGATCTACTAACCACTCCTCAATACTAGCCAAGGTCAACCGGTATGTTTTCATCATGCAACATCCTAAAAAAAATTGAGAGAGAGGTCTCAGAAAATGAACCAATGATGTATCCTAGAATTCATTGCAAATAGCCCTAGGCACGCTGACACATCACTCAGCTTGAACTAAGCACTCACTCAAAGTGCACAAGGGTACCAGGTCCCTTTTTAGAGTTGCTTATTCAAAATGTTAGCATGATTACATATGTATATGTCCATATTTATAACAGATAGTAAATAATCCATAGTGCATAAACCAGATCTAGATCTACACCATATGAAATATTGACTAAACAATGATTATTATGAGATTTACCATGCAATAACCGTATCCAGTCACATCTAACACCAATATCGATCCAATATTATCCATTATATTAAATACTACAAAACACATAATCTTCATACATCATAACGGTATCACCATGAGTCAAGCGCGCTAACAAATCCACAACATAACTTTACAATAATTGGTCTCTCTAAGCCATGCAAATCAATATATATATAGGGGTGGGTAATTTCCCTTCACCACCCATGCACCTTCCAAAAAGTGCCTTTACAAGAGAATACAAAAGCATGCAAGTGCTCTAATAATAGATTTCCTATAGTTAACTCTAAGTAGAAATCCTATTATTAAACCAAAACTCTACATGACGCTCAAACTACTGCAAATCCCAAAATAGCCTTGCGTGAAATACAAGTCTCCATGGCATTGCGTGCTCAGCACTCAATTTCCAAAATATCCTAGATCTACAAAAGTGGCTAAATCATGTGTACACTTGTCCTCCATATGCGTTGCTATGCTATTTTTACATCCTTTTATGCCCCATGTGTCTGTGCACCCAATCCTTATGCACTTTCATACTTGAGATATCTTTTATCTTCACAACATTACCCCAAAATAAATACATTGTCACCCCTGGATATGGGTAATTGTAACTTATCTCTCTAAACTAAAGAATAATGAATAAAAGAATGAAGATTTGTTCAAAGAAAAGAATGATATATCATTCAATGCTCTTCTCCTCAACAGGCAGTATTAATTCCAGATACTCATTCTTGACGTCCGTCTCCAATGCCTACAAATTACTTAATGCCTCACCTATTTTGTCTAGGACATCTATGACTATGGCATCTAGCTCATCTTGAGTCATATTCTCATCTTCATTCTACAAGATTCTAAAAATATTTTCCATATTAGAAATCACTTTCTATATAGTCCATCTTCCCAGCAATATGTTTTCCTATCTCCTTCAACCTATTTTCATGTGGTTCTTAGGAACTTATAAATGATTTGCACTTCTCTTCCACCAAAGAAAGTCACTCCATACACCCAAGTTTCTCATCCTTCATGGCTTTGAGGACTTCATTATCTTCTTGAATTTTCCTCTTCCTAAAAATTGCATGTCGTGTTATGCACACGTTTAGGGCCTGATCTGCCTGCTTCAATTCATCTATTAAGGCTTGTAACAATGACTCATAACTTGCAATTTTTCTAGAAATGGTGGATTTACCCTTTCTTCTTCCTCTACATGGTATTTTGGTGCATGTAACACCCTGAACTATTGTTACTTCCTCCTGAGCATTCAAGTGTTGATATATGATTTCTTCTGTAAAAGGATGTGTTCCTTTGATTGTGAAGTCATGCTTGATATGGATTGTATCTTCTTTGCATTTGAAGATCTTTGACTGAGCCAGGATATGCTTGGACTCTTTTATTTCTTTCATTTTTAGCACCTGAGTTTAATCTGATTTCAGAATGAATTGTGGATTTACCCATCTTTATGACTCAGCCTTGGATCAGTTGCATTGATCCAAGAGATGTTTTAAGTTTATTCTGGATGAACCAAAAATTATAGACCTTACGAAGGTTGCAAGGTCTGAATGTGTGGAATGAGCAATTCAGGAGTTAACTCAGGTTGATCTTGTTAAATGAATTGGTTCCCGATATCGTAATATCAGGAAGGTCTAGACCTTGAGCCAGGTAATAAATTATGATATATATATTGCTAGCTTATTATCAATGCTGGATTGAATCCATTTCGGGAATGTATCTGTTGGTTCTTATACTGAACGATTCTATTTGTTAGACCTAGACTGGATTTATTAAGGTTAATAACCTAAACCTAAACTATAACCTATGGGTTGGATTAGTGCTAATCTAACCTAGCCCTAAACTATAAGCTAAATGTTTCTAAGGTTAGTGACCTAGCGCTAAGGAGGTTAGACTAAGTATCACCTTAAGATCTAACCTATGTTTCTAACCAAACTAATGATCATGGATGAAAGGGACCTATGAAGGGGTGCGAGCCATGAGCGGTAGTTTCTATGGCATTAAATGAGATGGATAAGTATGAAGGATAAAGGATTTGGTGGAAGTTTCAAACGACCAGTGAAATTCGATGTGGCAGAGTCGCCAAATCTAGAAATGGTCTTTGGTTTGTTTTTGTCCATCGCCAACTATGGCGGTCGGTGGCAATGGAGATTGAGTGGGAATTTTGGAGTTAATGCAATTAATGAACTCAGTTCCCGAGCGTGGATTGCTCGGGAAGGCATGCAAAATGGAAAACTAGTTGGTTGTTTGGTTTTCCATATGCTCCGGTTTTCTCTCTGTTTGATCACTGGTTCTTCGAACCAGTCTACTTGGTGTTGCATGGAAACTATGAGAATAACTAGCTCTTTTCTCTGTCGAGGAAAGTTTATAAGGCATGGAAATAACAAATTATTGTTGTTGAATCTAACGTGGAAAAAGAGGAGAAGGCTCGAGCTCTTTCAGAGGTCTTCTTCAGATTTTTAAGTGACATTACCAGGCATGTTAGGCCCTAACTTTTAAAAATCTTGCTTTCCTTCAAATGATTTCATTAGAACAACTCTGTTCAGATGATTTTTGGTCCAGTTGGTTTTTATGGTAGCATTGTATGAATTAGTTTGTTGTATCTTCATGCTGGCTCGATTATTCAGTTGAACCCTTATTGGGTGTACATTTTGTTTCGTACGGTTGAATTATCTTGCTGTGTTTTGCATTTCGGTTAGATTTCGTAGAAATGCTTGCAAGGATAATGTACGAATTCGACTCTGTTGGAGTCCATAAAATGATTTCTTGTTTGGTATTGACTTTTTTTGAAGCCTTGCTGTTAACACTTGTTGAGATTGATACAGTTGGAATTCTAGGAAATAGATAGTATCTTTCTACTTCTGTAGAAGTTTATTTGAGAATACTAAATGGGTTCGACTCCTTTTGAGTCCTTGAAAAGTAACATACGTTTCTACTTCTGTAGGAGTTCAGTCGTGAATACTGTTGTTATGGACTCAGTTGGAGTCCTTGATATGTAACCAGTGTTTTGACTTCTGTATAAGCTTGGTTGTGAATACTTATTGATATTGGCTCTGTTGGAGTCCTTAATATGTATCTTGTATTTCAACTTCTGTAGAAGTTTAGTTGTGAAGACTGTTGGTGTTGAATTAGTTGGAGACCTTGAATGTTTTCGTATGAATTCAACTTCAATCCTAACCCTGGCTATGAGTTCTTGTTGGATACGACTCAGTTGGAGTCCTTGCAGTATCTCCATGTGAACACGACTCCTGTTGAAGCCCTGACGTGTTTGCGTGATGGCTCGACTTCTGATCTAGTCCACGCTGTGTTTAATTTTTTTAACTCGACTCTGTATGAGTCCTTGCTGTATTCGTATTATCTCGGCTTGGATGAAACTTTGTTGAAAATAATGATATGATGATGACTTCTATGAAGATCTTGTTGTGGTTATTATTTTTTGATTTCGGCTTCTGATTTAAGACCTTGCTGTATTTAGTAGGGATTAGATTCAGCTGTTTGTTGCTGAGTATTTCGACTCAGTGGGAGTGTCGCTGGGTTGCACATGGTTATGTCTTCTGTTATTGTGTTATTTAGTCTTGAGCTTGACTGAGATAAAAAGTTACTAGCTGTGCCATGACAGGCAATGGCGTTGGATATTTTGCATGTTGTTGAATAATATGGAAAGATTTGTTGAGCCTTTTGGGGTTAGATTATTTTATTATTGCTTGTCGCATGAACTCTTGTATTGCATAATAATCTACAGGTGAATTTTATATTGGAATTCTGGTGAAGCTGTAGTATCTTCTTGTGGTCTCGGCTGATTTAGTCGCATGCGTATAGTGTAAATGCATTACTCTTGAGAGGACGGTACAGTCATGAACATGATTGGAATGGAATATGAATGTCTCTATTTCTTTCTCCTCTGCTGTTAAGTTATGTTGATATCTATAACTGTATGAATAATAAGTTATTCTCTCCTTGTCTAGAAACTATGAATGTTTTCTTCTCTTGTATCCTTATGTGATCTCAACGGTAAGGGTAAAACAAGAATAGACAGTGGTATGGTATGGAGAGACTGGCATAAAATGTGTGTTGCTGTATAGGTGGTTATACTTGTCTGTACCATTAACATAGTGTATGATTAAAAAGGAATTATGTCAGTGAGCTTGCCGGTTATTATAAACTGCCTTGTGGACTTGTTTGAATCATACTTGTTGAAATACGAACTGATAGGATATTCTTTTTAGAATGGAATAAATTGTTGGATTGTTGTTGTCTTGGAGATACAGATGGATGGATGTTTTGGAATTATTTTGTTCTTCTTAGTCTCTAATATGTACGTTGAGTCATCTGAAAATATTTAGGACTATTTGACAGCTATAATAGAGGTTATGCATTATAGTCATGTTAAAATTGTAGAAAGATATTTAGCCTGATTTCATTTAAACAGGTTGTTCAATGAGAGCAATTGGTAGAATGCAATTGTTTTAAGATTTAGTGCTTATCATGCTCAGTTCACAGAACTGACCCGTGTTGGCAATTTTGCAGATGGTTGTCGTAAGTGGTAAAGGCACGCAGATCTGATATGATGCTCAGATTATTTAATTTGGTTTTATGTTGAATTTCAATTTGACTTCTCTAATTGTATTATATGAAGGAAGTTGTTCTCTTGCTGTTGAGTATTGTATCTCATATGCTGAATGCATAAGTTGTAATTGATTAGCTTGTAATGAATGAAATAAAGGGATTGTTACTTGTATATGGTTGCAACTGTATCTTGATGGATTGAACTTCTTCGGTTTGAATGTTTTAAAGTACATTTATATTATTGTATACCTTGGAGATATTTGGGAATTCTCTAGGTAAGCCTTGCAAAGATTATGTGACTAAATACTTGTAAATGTTTAATAGTTCTGCTATGTTCCATTTAAAGCTAATTGTAATTTAGATCACTGATTTTTGAGAAGCTAAGGTTAAAATAAACCCTTTCAGGAAGCTGAACGGGAAGAGTAATCTGTTACTCTCTAACCTCGATCTAAGTCAAGACAACGTACTGAATGTTTTTAAAATCACTATATCTTAACACTAATAAGTAAGATATATTTCAGTTTTAAAGATCTGGAATAAACCCAAAAGGGATAAGTTAGCAATCTTATGAGAAGACTTGGGGTTACTACCCAATTTCATAGATTAAGATTATTGTGAAACAATGATCTCCTTGTTGAGACCTCAATCTTATTAAACTTCTCTTTGTGGAATGGGTCTTAATAAGAAAGGCAATTTTAAGATGAGGAACCCAGGGGTTGGGAAAAGACTACCCTAAAAAGGAGTGTCTTAAAGTATAATTTAAACTCCACGTAAGTAACACCTTAAAGTTAAGTAGATCTTTTCGAGGCGGATTTGAAGGTTGATGGCACAAGTCGATTGCAGGGTTGTACCTTTGAGAAGATTAGGATCTTCTCGAAGATACAACAATGCAGGTGACTTATGGTGACACCCTTTGCATTGATCGTTAAGATTTACTCCTTAAACTCGAACAAGTTTTTACTCCGGGACTGGTTACCAACATGGTCATGTTATGAGGCTGCCCCTGGAGACTCGGGGTACCTTGACACACAGGGTTAACTAGGGTTGACCCAGTATGTCAGCGTATCCCTAGTTCTCGAGAGCATCCTTATAACATTGCCATATTATTAATCCGTTCCTGAGTGAATAACTTGGGACAGGGAGGCTGACAGAAGTCAGCGTAAGACATTCTACATAACATAGGAATGGGGTGAAGGATGTATTCCAGATTGACGAGTATGCCGTCAAGGAATACGAGACATAAGAAATATGTTTCAAATCTTTGGCCAAAGTATCGCAAGCTGCTGATTGCGTTGTCCTATGTCACCTAGTCTAAGGGACGAGATGCCGATGAATAATGGTAACAATTATTCAGATAGGTTCCTTGGACAGAGCATTCTGAATCCCAGATTAGGGAAGAGAACCGCAAGAGTGATGTGCTAGATAAAAAAAAATGCCAACTCTTGATACTCATGAATAGATCGGTAGATTACCAAGTCATGGAATGAATAGATCGGAGGTACTCCGAGTCATTACAGCTGCATATGGTTATCTGTTATAAGAATGGTTGTTTTGATTTGTGAGTTCTAAATTATGTATTTAGAACCAGGAAGCATTTATCAAAAAAAAAAAAAAATTTACTTGTTCTAATGTACTAAAATATGAGTCTACATTGACCATGACAACTAATTCCATGTGTGTGTGTTCACCATCTCCACATCCATCAACTCCTAACCATACAAGTCCTTATTTTCCACAGTAATCTCAAACCACGTACTTGATGATCTTGTTGGTATTATACACATATCTAACCATGTGAGTCACATAGTATTCACCTTCTTTCTCCTCCTTTATTTTTTTCCCCTTAGGATCCCAGGTGCCTGAATCCATAATTGGTCCTTCACCCTTTTCTACTTCTTTTTCTATGCCCTTGAACCTTTCCTCATCATCCTTCATTTATTCATCATGGGTCTCCTCTATACCCTCAGGCTACACTAGAGTTCCTAGTGCACTTTCTCCAGACTCATCCTCCTCTCCATCCTTAAGCTTTAGCTTGTGCCTTTTTTTTTCTTAGGATCTTCCTTCTTAGGTGAAATCCTTGGTGACCTCCTTAAGGGTTTTCATGACCCTATGCCCTAAACCCTTGACCTCCTGAACACTCTCTTGAAATGTGGCTCTTCCATTATCTGTTCTACATTGATTTCCATTGTGTTTATCTCAAACACTCCATCCTCTTTCTCCTGTGATGGAGGTGTCATCTTGCACTCTTTACTTTCTCTATCAGTAGGCTATCTTCTACCCCTACAGTCTAACCCACCACTATCTTCATGAATTTATTCTTCTTCTTTCTGATTGGGTGAAGTAGGATGTTCAGCTGCCAATGTATAAACTGTGTGTTTCCCTTTAGGCGGGCTTGCCAATTTGAGCTCATTCTCTACATAATTTTTGTTCTCTAGTGTAGGCTTAAGATGAAGGTATACCAGTGTTGCCCCATTGTCACCTATTTCAAAACTCATAGGATTCATAGTTATATCATCTGAAATTATTATTTCAATATAAGCAGACTTACCTTGATAGAAGAAAGTCTTCTGCAGAGTTTGGTAGTCACTGTCTTCCTTATCAGCATTGTAGATTAACCTGCACACATATGAGAGTCTTTAAAAAACTTCCTAAAAGAACCACGTAGTGAAAGCATAGGGTATTTTTCACCAAGGACTCCATGTCCCTTCCTTAATTATAAAATGTGTAATGCAAAAATGTTGATAGATTGCAAACTGTCCCAACTTACCTACCACCACGGGAAACTCCTTAGGTATCATCCAATCTTCCTTGAATGTAGCGTGGAGTCATGCATACCACATATCTACCCTTGGTTTAAATGGGCCAATCATGGTCCCCTCATAAAGATACTATTTGAATCTCTTTGTGAGAGATTTCTATTTTGTAGGGTACTCCCACATTTGTTTCTTTGACCCATCAGGAAATCCAATCTCATAAACCAAGGGTAAATATAGAATAGCAACCAAATCTAACTTAAAAAGGATAAAAACAAAGGATGTACCCTTTATGCAGTAAAGATATCTAAATTTTCAGAAGAAGATGGTGATTCCATGAAACGATTTCCTCTGCTACAAAGTTTCAGGGATGTTTTTTTGGAGGAATTACCAGGGTTACCACCCAAGAGGGAATTTGACTTCACCATCGAAATCAAACCAGGAACGGAACCTATTTCCAACACACCTTATCGGATGACTACTACAGAGTTAGTCGAGCTTAAGGCACAATTGCAAGAACTTTTGTCTAAAGGTTTGATTAGACCAAGTGTTTCGCCTTGGGGAGCGCCAGTAATATTTGTGAAAAAGAAGGATGGAACACTTAGGCTGTGTATTGATTATCGGATGTTGAATAAAGCAACAATCAAGAACAGATACCACTTCCAAGGATCAACGATCTATTTGATCAGATGTGTGGGGTAGTGGTTTATTCTAAGATAGATCTTCGATCTGGTTATCATCAATTAAGGATTAGAGAAGAAGATATTCATAAAACAGCTTTCCAAACAAGGTACAGACATTATGAATTCACATGGTTCTACCCTTTGGATTAACTAATGCACCCGCAGCTTTTATGAACTTAATGAATAATATCTTTCAAGAATATTTGGACAAGTTTGTACTTGTATTCTTGGACGATATTCTCATTTATTCTAAAAGTGTTGAGGAGCACAATGAGCATTTGAAGATAGTTTTGGGGATTTTGAGAAAAAGAAAGTTATATGGTAAGTTATCAAATGTTCTTTCTTTGATACAAAGTTCACTATTTGGGTCATGTCATTAGCAAGGAAGGAATTGCTGTGGATCCTTCAAAAATAGTGGCAATAACTGAGTGGCCTGCACCAAAAAATGTGCACGAAGTAAGAAGCTTCATGGGTCTTGCTGGTTATTATAGAAAATTTGTTAAGGATTTTTCTAAAGTGGCTGCATCGATAACTTCATTGCAGAAGAAGGATAAGAAATTTATTTGGAATGATAAGTGCGGAACTGCTTTCAAAAGTCTGAAAAGCTAGTTGACTTCCGCACCTATATTAGCTGTACCAGACCCTAATGGGAGTTTTACTGTTGTAACTGATGCTTCTAGGGAAGGCCTTGGAGGTGTTTTGTTACAAAATGATCAAGTCATAGCATATGAAAGTAGAAAACTTAAGTTACATGAGCTGAATTATGCTCCTCATGATTTGGAGCTTGCTGCCATTGTTCATGCGCTTCAAGCCTGGAGATACTTTTACTTGGGAAACCTTTTGAGTTGAAAACTGATCACTTAGGACTGAAATATATTTTCACTTAGCCTAATCTAAATGCCAGACAGAGAAGGTGGTTAAAGATTTTTTATCCCAATATGATTTTGATATTAGCTACATCAAAGGGAAAGAGAATAGAGTAGCAGATGCTCTAATTTTCTAGGAAGCACATTTATGCTCTTATAACATTAAGAACTCAGTTTAAGGATGAGGTAAAAAGTGCCTCAGAATTTGATATATACTTTCAGCAAGTAAAAGCAGTGCTTGCTGCAGAACCTAATGATGAAAGGTATAAGGGCTTTCATTTTGATAATGAAGGAATCTTACGTTATGAAAACAGGTATACATATACCTATGCTGAACGATTTGAGAAAGAGGTTGTTAGTTGAATTTCATAATTCACCTTTCTTTGGGCACCCGGGTATCACAAAAAATGCTTGCTGATATGAAACAACAATACTTTTGGAAAGGTATGAAAAAAGGATGCCATTGATTTTGTGACTCATTGTCTGGAATGTCAGCGGGTGTAAGGCAGAACACATGCACCCTGCTGGACTATTATATCCTCATAGCATACCGCAGTACAAATGGCAAGTAATAAGCATGGACTTTGTACAAGGGTTACCTATGTCCAGGAATAAACATGATGTTATCCTAGTAGTTGTAGATAAACTAAGGTAGCTCATTTCATCGCTGGAAATCTAAAGGATGATTCACCAGTGTTGGCCAAAAGATTCGTACATGAAATTTTAGGTTACATAGTGTACCAGAATTGATTATATCTAACAGGGATCCTAGAATGACATCAAGATTTTGGCAAACGCTTAATACAACTCTTGGAACAAAACTAAACTTCAGTTTGCATATCATCCGGAACACGGATGGATAAACTGAGAGAGTAAATCAAGTGTTGGAAGACATGTTGCGAATGTATTGCATGGATCAACAGTATAAAATGGGAAGAGTATCTTCCATTAGTTGAATTCACATACAACAACACTTATCACTCATCTCTTAAAATGGCACCATTTGAAGCACTTTATGAAGAAAATGCAGAACCCCTGTTAGTTGGGATAGTATTGAGGATAGAGTGGTAATTGGACCAGAGATCCTCACTGAAATGGAACAGCAAGTAAAGTTGATTCGTGAACGATTAAAGGAAGCAGCAGATAGGCAGAAGAGCTATGCTGACCTTAAGCGGGTTGATCGAAGGTTTGAGCTTGGTGAGAAGGTTTTTCTTCGTGTTAAACCCAGAAAGAGTTCTATAACTTTTGGCAAGGCTGCCAAGTTGTCACCTCGTTTCGTGGGAGGGGGACCTTTCGAAATTGTCGAAATAATCAATCCTGTAGCTTATTGATTAGCATTACCACCTGCTTTATCTCGCATGCATGATGTTTTCCATATTTCTTTGCTTAAGAAATACGTTTCAGATTTGTCACATGTGTTAAATTGGAATTCCTTGCAGGTCCAAGACCCAGGAATAATTGTGGTTAAACCCACACGAGTGCTGGAAACTCGCCAATTACATTTGAGAAAATCGTGAAATACAACAATGTAAGGTCCAGTGGGACCAGTTTAACGAAGAAAGTGCAACTTGGGAAATCTAGGAAGAAATGAAAATTTCTTTTCCTTTTCTTTTTCAACAGAATGAAATCTGTTGAAAAAACTTTTTTTTATGAACTTATCTTTTTCATGTCTATATGAAAGCCAGATTGAGGCAAACATTATTAAGGCTGAATAAAATGTATCGTGACATTGATTTCTAAAACTATTCAAGTTGGAAATAGTCACATTGTATTGTGAACTAATAAATTGGTTGACCTGAAGGTAAATCAAATATGTAATCATCAGGACGATGAATCTTTTAGGAGGGAAGCATGTAACACCCTGAACTATTATTACTTTCCTCTGAGCATTCAAGTGTTGATATATGATTTCTTCTGTAAAAGGATGTGTTCCTTTGATTGTGAAGTCATGCTTGATATGGATTGTATCTACTTTGCTCTTGAAGATCTTTGATTGAGCTAGGATATGCTTGGACTCTTTTATTTCTTTCATTTTTAGCACCTGAGTTTAATATGATTTCGGAATGAATTGTGGATTTACCCGTCTATATGACTTAGCCTTGGATCAGTGGTATTGATCCAAGAGATGTTTTAAGTTTATTCTAGATGAAAAAAAATTATAGACCTTACGAAGGTTTGCAAGGTCTGAATGTGTTGAATAAGCAATTCCGGAGTCTAACTCAGGTTGATCGTGTGTTAAATGAATTGGTTCCCGATATCGTAATATCAGGAAGGTCTAGACCTTGAGCCAGGTAATAAATTCTGATATATATATATGCTAGCTTATTATCAATGCTGGATTGAATCCATTTCAGGAATGTATCTGTATTGTTGTTTTCTTAGACTGAACGATTCTATTTGTTAGACCTAGACTGGATTTATTAAGGTTAATAACCTAAACCTAAACTATAACCTATGGGTTGGATTAGTGCTAATCTAACCTAGCCCTAAACTATAAGCTAAATGTTTCTAAGGTTAGTGACCTAGCGCTAAGGAGGTTAGACTAGTATCACCTTAAGATCTAACCTATGTTTGTAACCAAAATAATGATCATGGATGAAAGGGACCTATGAAGGGGTGTGAGCCATGGGCGGTAGTTTCTATGGCATTAAATGAGATGGATAAGTATGAAGGACAAGGGATTTGGTGGAATTTTCAAACGGCTAGTGAAATCTGATGTGGTAGAGTCGCCAAATCTGGAAATGGTCTTTGGTCTATTTTTGTCCATCGCCAACTATGGCGGTCGGTGGTAATGGAAATTGAGTGGGAATTTTGGAGTTAATGCAATTAATGAACTCGGTTTCCGAGCGCGGATTTCTCGGGAAGGCATGCAAAATGGAAAACTAGTTGGTTGTTTGGTTTTCCCATACGCTTCCGTTTTCTCTTTGTTTGATCACTAGTTCTTCGAACCAATCTACTTGGTGTTTGCATGGCAACTATGAGAATAACTAGCTCTTTTCTCTATCGAGGAAAGTTTATAAGGCATGGAATAACAAATTATTGTTGTTGAATCTAACGTGGAAAAAGAGGAGAAGGCTCGAGCTCTTTTAGAGGTCTTCTTCAGATTTTTAAGCGACATTACCAGGCATGATAGGCCCTAACTTTTAAAATCTTCCTTTCCTTCAAATGATTTCATTAGAACAACTCTGTTCAGATGATTTTTGGTCCAGTTGGTTTTTATGGTAGCATTGTATGAATTAGTTTGCTGTATCTTCATGCTGGCTTGATTATTCAGTTGAAACCCTTACTGGGTGTACATTTTGTTTTCGTACGGTTGAATTATCTTGCTATGTTTTGCATTTCGGTTAGATTTTGTAGAAATGCTTGCAAGGATAATGTACAAATTCGACTCTGTTGGAGTCTATAAAAATGCTTTCTTGCTTGGTTTAGACTTTTGTTGAAGCCTTGCTGTTAACACTTGTTGAGATTGATACAGTTGGAATTCTTGGAAATAGATAGTATCTTTCTACTTCAGTAGAAGTTTATTTGAGAATACTACATGGGTTCGACTCCTTTTGAATCCTTGAAGCGTATATTATGTTTTTCTCTTCTGTATAAGCTCAGCTGTGAATACTATGGTTATTGACTCAGTTGGAGTCCTTGATATGTAAACCAGTGTTTCGACTTCTGTATAAGCTTGGTTGGTGAATACTTATTGATATTGGCTCTTTGGAGTCCTTAATATGTATCTTGTATTTAGACTTCTGTAGAAGTTTAGTTGTGAAGACTGTTGGTGTTGAATTAGTTGGAGACCTTGAATGTTTTCGTATAAATTCAAATTCAATCCTTTCCTGGCTATGATTTCTTGTTGGATACGACTCAGTTGGAGTCCTTGCAGTATCTCCATGTGAACACGACTCCTGTTGAAGCCCTGACATGTTTGCGTGATGGCTCGACTTCTGATCTAGTCCACGGTGTGTTTATTTTTTAAACTTGACTCTGTATGAGTCCTTGCTTATATTTAAGTATTATTTAGGCTTGGATGAAACTTTGTGAAAATAAAAGATATGATGATGACTTCTATGAAGATCTTGTTGTTGTTATTATTTTTTGATTTCGGCTTTCTGATTTAAGACCTTGCTGTATTTAGTAGGGATTAGATTCAGCTGTTTGTTGCTGAGTATTTTGACTCAGTGGGAGTGTCGCTAGGTTGCACATGGTTACATCTGATGTTATTGTGTTAGTTAGTCTTGAACTTGACTAAGATAAAAAGTTACTAGCTGTGCCATGACGGGCGATGGCGTTGGATATTTTGCATGTTGTTGAATAATATGGAAAGATTTGTTGAGCCTTTTGGGGTTAGATTATTTTATTATTGCTTGTCGCATGAACTCTTGTATTACTTAATAATCTACAGGTGAATTTTATATTGGAATTCTGGTGAAGCTGTAGTATCTTCTTGTGGTCTCGGCTGATTTAGTCGCATGCGTATAGTGTAAATGCATTACTCTTGAGAGGAAGGTACAGTCATGAACATGATTGGAATGGAAATATGAATGTCTCTATTTCTTTCTCCTCTGCTGTTAAGTTATGTTGATATCTATAACTGTATGAATAATAAGTTATTCTCCCCTTGTCTAGAAACTATGAATGTTTTCTTGTCTTGTATCCTTATGTGATCTCTACGGTAAGGGTAAAATAAGAATAAACAGTGGTATTGTATGGAGAGACTGGCATAAAATGTGTGTGTTGCTGTATAGGTGGTTATACTTGTCTGTACCATTAACATAGTGTATGATTAAAAAGGAATTATGTCAGTGAGCTTGCCGGTTATTATAACTGCCTTATGGACTTGTTTGAATCATACTTGTTGAAATACGAACTGATAGGATATTATTTTTAGAATGGAATAAATTGTTGGATTGTTGTTGTCTTGGAGATATAGATGGATGGATGTTTTGGAATTATTTTGTTCTTCTTAGTCTCTAATATGTACGTTGAGTCATCTGAAATATATAAGGACTATTTGATAGCTATATATAGAGGTTATGCATTATAGTCATGTTTAAAATTGTAGAAAGATATTTAGCCTGATTTCATTTAAACAGGTTTTTCAATGATGAGAGCAATTGGTAGAAATGCAATTGTTTTAAGATTTAGTGCTTATCATGCTCAGTTCATAGAATTGACCCGTGTTGGAATTTTTGCAGATGGTTGTTTTGTAAGTGGTAAAGGCACGCAGATCTGATATGATGCTCAGATTATTTAATTTGGTTTATGTTGAATTTCAATTTGACTTCTCTAATTGTATTATATGAAGGAAGTTGTTCTCTTGCTATTGAGTATTGTATCTCATATGCTGAATGCATAAGTTGTAATTGATTAGCTTGTTATGAATGAAATAAAGGGATTGTTACTTGTATATGGTTGCAACTGTATCTTGATGGATTGAACTTCTTCGGTTCGAATGTTTTAAAGTACATTTTATATTATTGTATACCTTGGAGATATTTGGGAATTCTCTAGGTAAGCCTTGCAAAAAGATTATGTGACTAAAATACTTGTAAAGTTTAATAGTCTGTGCTATGGTCCATTTAAAGCAATGTAATTTAAGATCCATGATTTTTGAGAAGTAAGGTTAAAATAAAACCTTTCAGGAAGCTGAACGGGAAAGAGTAATCTGTTACTCTCTAACCTCGATCTAAGTCAAGACAACGTACTGAATGTTTTTAAAATCACTATATCTTAACACTAATAACTAAGATATATTTCAGTTTTAAATATCTGGAATAAACCCAAAAGGGATAAGTTAGTAATCTTATGAGAAGACTTGGGGTTACTACCCAATTTCATAGATTAAGATTATTGTGAAACAATGATCTCCTTGTTAATACCTCAATCTTATTAAACTTCTCTTTGTGGAATGGGTCTTAATAAGAAAGGTAATTTTAAGATGAGGAACCCAGGGGTTGGGAAAAGACTACCCTAAAAAGGATTGTCTTAAAGTATAATTTAAACTCCACATAAGTAACACCTTAAAGTTAAGTAGATCTTTTCTAGGCGGATTTGAAGGTTGATGGCACAAGTCAATCGCAGGGTTGTACCTTTGAGAAGATTAGGATCTTCTCGAAGATACAACAATGCAGGTGACTTATGGTGACACCCTTTGCATTGATCATTAAGATTTACTCCTTAAACTTGAACAAGTTTTACTCCGGGACTGGTTACCAACATGGTCATGTTATGAGGCTGCCCCTGGAGACTCGGGGTACCTTGACGCATAGGGTTAACTAGGGTTGACCCAGTATGTTAGCGTATCCCTAGTTCTCGAGAGCATCCTTATAACATTGCCATATTATTAATCTGTTCCTGAGTGAATAACTTGGGACAGGGAGGCTGACAGAAGTCAGCGTAAGACATTCTACATAACATAGGAATGGGGTGAAGGATGTATTCTAGATTGACGAGTATGCTGTCAAGGAATACGAGACATAAGAAATATGTTTCAAATCTTTGGCCAAAGTATCGCAAGCTATTGATTGCGTTGTCCTATGTCACCTAGTCTAAGGGACGAGATGCCGATGAATAATGGTAACAATTATTTAGATAGGTTCCTTGGACAAAGCATTCTGAATTCCCAGATTAGGGAAGAGAACCGCAAGAGTGATGTGCTAGATAAAAAAAAATGCCAACTCTTGATACTCATGAATAGATCGGTAGATTACCAAGTCATGGAATGAATAGATCGGAGGTACTCCGAGTCATTACAGCTACATATGGTTATCTGTTATAAGAATGGTTGTTTTGATTTGTGAGTTCTAAATTATGTATTTAGAACCAGGAAGCATTTATCAAAAAAAAAAATTACTTGTTCTAATGTACTAAAATGAAGATGTTACATTCTATATTTTCCTCATCCTTTTCCTTCTCTATTGTGAGGCACTTTATTTTTTTATCCTTATCCTTGTTGTCATCCATCAATTCCCTAATGGTTGTCACTTTGTCTATATTATTATGCAAAACCTCTAAAGATACCTTTACCAATGCATTTCTCACTTATTCGTCCAACATAATAGTTAGCTTAACATTTACATGTCAAATTTGGGGTGCTTTCTTCATTCTATGTGAGATGTATGATTCTTTGCACACGTCAAAATCAAGCTCATCTATATGAGTCTACATTGACCATGACAACTAATTCCATGTGTGTGTGTTCACCATCTCCACATCCATCAACTCCTAACCATACAAGTCCTTATTTTCCACAGTAATCTCAAACCACGTACTTGATGATCTTGTTGGTATTATACACATATCTAACCATGTGAGTCACATAGTATTCACCTTCTTTCTCCTCCTTTATTTTTTTCCCCTTAGGAACCCAGGTGCCTGAATCCACAATTGGTCCTTCACCCTTTTCTACTTCTTTTTCTATGCCCTTCAGCCTTTCCTCATCATCCTTCATTTATTCATCATGGGTCTCCTCTATACCCTCAGGCTACACTAGAGTTCCTAGTGCACTTTCTCCAGACTCATCCTCCTCTCCATCCTTAAGCTTTAGCTTGTGCCTTTTTTTTTCTTAGGATCTTCCTTCTTAGGTGAAATCCTTGGTGACCTCCTTAAGGGTTTTCATGACCCTATGCCCTAAACCCTTGACCTCCTGAACACTCTCTTGAAATGTGGCTCTTCCATTATCTGTTCTACATTGATTTCCATTGTGTTTATCTCAAACACTCCATCCTCTTTCTCCTATGATGGAGGTGTCATCTTGCACTCTTTACTTTCTCTATCAGTAGGCTATCTTCTACCCCTACAGTCTAACCCACCACTATCTTCATGAATTTATTCTTCTTCTTTCTGATTGGGTGAAGTAGGATGTTCAGCTGCCAATGTATAAACTGTGTGTTTCCCTTTAGGCGGGCTTGCCAATTTGAGCTCATTCTCTACATAATTTTTGTTCTCTAGTGTAGGCTTAAGATGAAGGTATACCAGTGTTGCCCCATTGTCACCTATTTCAAAACTCATAGGATTCATAGTTATATCATCTGAAATTATTATTTCAATATAAGCAGACTTACCTTGATAGAAGAAAGTCTTCCGCAGAGTTTGGTAGTCACTGTCTTCCTTATCAGCATTGTAGATTAACCTGCACACATATGAGAGTCTTTAAAAAACTTCCTAAAAGAACCACGTAGTGAAAGCATAGGGTATTTTTCACCAAGGACTCCATGTCCCTTCCTTAATTATAAAATGTGTAATGCAAAAATGTTGATAGATTGCAAACTGTCCCAACTTACCTACCACCACAGGAAACTCCTTAGGTATCATCCAATCTTCCTTGAATGTAGTGTGGAGTCATTTATACCACATATCTACCCTTGGTTTAAATGGGCCAATCATGGTCCCCTCATAAAGATACTATTTGAATCTCTTTGTGAGAGATTTCTATTTTGTAGGGTACTCCCACATTTGTTTCTTTGACCCATCAGGAAATCCAATCTCCATAAACACAAGGGATAGTAGAATAGCACCAAATCTAACTATATCACATGTACAGACCTCTTTAATGATTTTTTTAGTGATGTATCCAACCCATTTGTAGGTCTCCCCTTTTGAAATTTTCTTTGTAACATGTATCCATAAAGTGTTCACCTGTGACCATCTCTCCTGGTCATTCAATTTTGTCAATAAGTGTGAGGCAGCTTGTATGACAGGATACTTCCTCAGCTTGTAAATATCCATGTCATGCCCACCTTTTGTATAACCCAACTCCATGTTAGTTTTATAATTTTTTCTTTATCAGTTAGGTTGTTACTCACCTTTGTGACTGTGATTTTCAAACCCGTCAAACTACCAATCAAGGGTGTGGTAATCCTCATTCATCACCTAAAAATTTAGAAAAATTCCTCACGGACTCTACTCATAAGCCACTAGTATAAATTTTTTGGATTTCTGAAATAAGGAAATTCATACAACTGTAAAACCCCTACCTTTCTTACAATATTCTCCCCAGCATCATCATATGCAAACATGTCATTTGTTGTTCAATTGTTTGTCTTTTTATTCAACAAGCATCCAACTCCTCCTTGTTATCAGTTGTCATATGGTTGTAGTTGTTTACTTTTTTTGACAGACATGGGAATCCCAATCATAGCCCATAATCACTTCCTTTGGGTATTGCATTTCAAAAAACCTAATTTCAGGGGCATCCTCGATTTTAATCTCAATTTCCTTTTATTTCTTTCCCCTCGTACCTACCTTTGGTGCTCTTTTTTGTGCCAATTCAATCAAAAATTTATGTTCTCTTACCTCCCTCGAGCTCTACAACTCGGTTCCATGTGTCGTAGCTCAAACTCATACCCTAGCCATCAATCTCCTTCACACACCTTCTCCTTCTCAAACACTTCAACAAATGGAGCGTAATATTTCCTCATTCATAGATCTGGCTAACCCAACCAATCTGTAGCTCTCCACTCTTCACAACCATCTTAGCTAGGTCTCTTGTAAACAACTCACTCAAGAATTCATAATTAAAAAGGTAAAAATGGACTCAAAACCCTTCCTTATATATATTTTTAAAAGTTATCACATTTATTGTTCCTTCACCTACCACTGATCCCAAAATTAATGCATCATTCATCAATGTTTTCATGCTACTCATTTCCATGCCACAGTCATAACCTTCTAGCACACCTTCTACTTCTTGGCCATAGAACTCCTTTCATGCACCCATATGCACCAAAGTACCTTTCCACTAAGCCTTCTTCCAAGTAGTTTCAACTGCTGCAGCCCACCTCGCATTATACGGTGCATCTATTTTTCCATCTATGGTCTTCATTTAGGAGTGATTTCTTTCTATCTACACCCTTCTAAAAAGAACCTACACAAAATTTTCATTACACATACCCATGTTTAGATGAAAATCAACTATATTCAACTTGGTAATGAACCTTGTAAGTAAAGCACTCCACACTAAGGGTATGTGTGGTCCTCTGCACATTAAATAATTAAATTATAATCATCTTTTGGTGCACAAACATGCTTATTACACACAACACTGAACTAAATTGACAAAGCATAGCAACGATGAAGGAAACACATATAAAGGAAATGCATTAAGGGAAACCTAATCTAAGTGGAAATACTTCCTTATTAAAAAAAACAAGAAGGATTATTTATAGTAAGTCATCAGCCTACTCTTGTTGAAGTAACTGAGCAACCATTTTCCATCCAACGCCTCTAATTGGCAAGTGCCTAAATTAAGCATATAAGTGATAACATACGGTCCTAACCAATGTACCTTAAGCTTCCCAAGGTGGCGCAAAAACTTTGAGTCATATAGAAGTACCATTTTCCCAAGATCAAGCTTCTTATCCTTGATGTGTATGTCATGACAATCCTTCTGCCTGGCTTTTTCTTGCTTCTTACTCCATCTTGCTATGGTACACCTCTAATCTAGCTACATTAATTTTTCAATACATTCTTCCAATACTTTCTCATTGTGTGCATGGTTATGTTTAACTAAGTTAAGAAAAATAGAACTAACACCTATTAGTCCTAATAACAAAGTTAAATCAAAATCTAAACACCATCATGTTAAGAGTTAAGCAAGATTAAATAACAACATTATTCCATCAGAACTTTAAAATGGAAATCAAAATAACATGGTAATTATTAAAACCTCTACTCTTTAGATCACAAAAACAACTAAATTGAACCTAGGTAGATTCATGGAAATCAAAGTTGATTGTTTGATCTTTAAAGGATTAGGAATGAAAGCTCATCAAAGTATGGCTACAAGACCACTTTGATTATTTCCATATGACCCAAAAGCTTAGATGGATGAAATGCAAGAATTAGGCTTAGCTCTTCTAATGGTGAAATGCTTAAGGATAACAAAAGGCTTATAGTGTATGTACTATATGCTTTCTTTTGTTTCTTAAGAATTAGGTGTAAGGATAAAGGTAGGAGGAGAGATCTTTATATAGACCAATGGATAGAGGAATCTCTACATCCCTTTGTATGTGGGATAATAGAGATGTTGAGTTAGTTGTGGATAATGGGGGGTTTAGAAAGGGTTGAGTTAACTTTAGGAGATTTTAATTTATCCCTTAGTGACTCATGCGGATAAAGGGGGTTTATTAATGAATCAAAGTGATTAATTAATAGGTGTGCAAGCTTATAAAAGCTTTTTTGAGGAAAATTAGCATGATTTAGACTATAGAAGGGAATTAAATCAAGTAAATAATGATTTATTGGTTTAATGAAAGGGGAAGCTAATTAATTAATAATAATTAATTAGTTTAGATAGAAGGAAGGATTAATTAACGGAAGGTCATTAATTAGAGTATTTTTTGAATAGAAGACTTAATTTATTAACGCCATGAAATTAATTAATGATGATAGGATGAAAGATGAGCACTATTGGCGATATGTCGCCAATTTGCGGGAAAGGGGATGATTAGCAAAATTTAAGTATTTAAATTGTTCAAGTTAAATTATAGGTGTCTATATTTTCCCCTCTTTGAGGTGGCGTAAATGACACCACTTCAAAGATAGTAGACAGATAAAATTTTGACGGGATAGAAGAAAAATTAGTAGAAGTGAGAGATGCCCCCTCAAGTGTCGATGGGGTGATGAAGGAAAATGATTGACGATCGAAAAAGGTGAGAAAGGAGAGGAGAAGGATTCCCTAGGTGAAGTAGAAGAATAGTGTTGATAAGAGGATGATGTAGAAGAAATATGGGGGAGCAAAGAGAAGAACTAAATTTCATCATTTGCATTGAAACAATTGTATTGTCATCATATTACTAAAGATCTACGTCATCAGTCCTTATTAAAATATAAGCATGCGACAAAAGTAGAATGACATGAAAATCCATACTATGAATAATTGTCCATTGCTAAAAACACAAACTCCATGCAACATACAAAATGCAATGCAATACGAGAAGGAAACAAGCTCATTTAACAGGGAAAACAAGTACAAACACACATATTCCTACCAACAAAGGTCAAGATGGTTGTATAAATGTTTTATTTTCAAGTTGAAGATGTCCACAGGGTCATGATTGATGACAAGGGTTAAAAATGATGTCTTGAGTAAGGATACATGCAAGGTAAGATGATTAAGGACATTATATCTAATGAAAAAGTGTAGTGCACTATGAAACAATACCATGCAACAATATGTGCCCCAGAGTACTGACGAAGCAAGCAGGCTAGCTTTGAAAAATGCTTGTAAATCTGATGATCTACAAGTCATGTGATCGGTGAAGATCTGAAAATTTCCAATAGGATAGGGAAAAAATACCATGCGGAAGACACAATTTTCAGCCGCCATGAGTGGGTTTTCCTATTTTAGGAGGTTTTATAATTTTTAGGATTTTATCAAAAAAATTAACTTGTTTTTTTAGGGGGGGGGGGATTTTGGATGGATAAACACATTTTTTTCTTTTTTAAGTTGCCCAAATGGGTGGATGTGGAACACGTAGAAGAAAGTAGAAGAATTAATATGAATCACCCAGATCTAAGAAAAATGCCCTAAGGGGAAGAAAGAAGAAGTAGGTGACAAAGAATGTCCCCGTACAACGGAAAAATTAATAAAATAATTATTCAAGAGTATGTGGATAAGAAGAAAAATCACCTAGGAGCAATAAAAATTGTCTTAGTGAGAAGAAAGGGGGTACGAGATAGCAAAAAATGCCCCAGCATGATGAAAAATGAAAGAAAAATAATTATTTAATTAAATTAATTATTGACAGAGAATAGAAGAGAAAATAGCGGTCAGAACAAGCCTCCAAGCATCACGACTAGTGAAAAATGGTTGTATATACCCCACCCGGGGGTAAATCACCGCTACCAATTCATTTGTTACTGACCGCTACTGAGTTTTTACCGTGAGACCCTGACAGCAACGAGGACGATGGTGAGAGCACAAGACCACTTGAGATGAGTTGACACAGTTTGGGGGTATGACCGGCATGCTGGCAATGGAATATTTGTGAGTATCTTAACCCTCTATCAATTTTTGCAATTAATGCCCTAGAAGTAGGGAAATAGGATAGGGTTGCGTAGACACACATGCACGGGGGTGTAGGTGCCCTAATGGTGGTGTAGGAACCCTTGCAGCATATACACACATGTGTAGGTACCGATATGCTGGCGCACACACACTAGGAGTCCCTACACACACACAGAGGTACCCAAATGGTGGCGTAGGTGCCCTTGGAGAATATGTGTGCATGTGCAGGCAATGATATGATGGTGCACACACACTACAAGTCCTTGTGTGCATGTGTAGGTACCCAAATGATGGTGCAAGCACCTCTAGGTGGATGCGCACATGTTTCCACACCAAAATGCAGGCACACATGCCCTAAAGGAAGTGCAAGCACATAGACTAGATGAAGGAGAGAGAAAAATTCCAAAAATGATGACACTTCAAAGAAAATTAGGATTTGTCGGTTAAACCTAAAGAATGATAGGTAGGACTTAGAATAAATGTTAGTAGATGACATACGGAATGGTTTTACAGAGACGGTTTCTTGTGTTATAGATGCGAGAGTGACACACGTGCATTGTAGAGATAGAGGGGAGAATGTTCCAACAAGATTAGCATGCGATGGTGATATTATTGGAGGTGGCGGACCTAGGCCCTGTTGCTCTTAAGCCCTCCATCACACTAGACCATGGGCTACTTACCATGTTGAGTGATTGGTAGCACAACGATATCTAGTGTTTTAGGATCCTGACAAGAGAGATGAAAGTTACTTTGGAGGACATATGGCATATCCTTCATGTACCTATTATAGGATTGATGATCGAGTACATGAGTGACCTTGAGCAGATCAGGGAAGCGGTCAGTGACCTGTCTGACCATGATGAGATACCCCATGATGGCATGACAGTTTCATTGAGTGAGTGTATAGCTGATCTGACATTGCATCGGGGGCCGCTATATGTGATTTCATTTATCAGTGGGTTTTTTCTTAGTGATAAGACATGTAAATCCTTCCCTATGGGTCGGATGACATTGGTTCACGAGATTTTTAGTAGGGAGTGCTATTGTTGGGGCCAGTGCATACTAGCACATCTATACTGGTACCTACACCTAATTACATACCACCGTCAGAAGAAAGTGGGGCCGGCTTCTTTATTACAGATTTGTTCTTGGGACCACATAGCTATCAGGCGTCCTGTAGGTGCATTACATGTCTGAGTCCCGAAGGAGCTGACATACATGGCTTGGGTTTCTGTAGGTGATGACGTATAAGGGCACCTAGGTAGATTATACCATTATCGATGAGATTTTGTCGAGATGTTAGACAGAGACATTATATGGAGGCCTTACAGGTATATACAATGGCAAGAGGATGGAGCAGAGCTCAGTGTCTATGCAGTGAAGCACTTTCTTCTTAGTAGTCGTAGCTACATCATAGATTTATACAGAGTAGACCAATGTCTATGATAACTGGCAGGGTGCAGGGGGTTTCAAAGCCAGATTTGTGGTATGCCCATTGAGATGCTGAGAGGCAGACTATGGGGCTATGCATATAGGTGGCTCGAGCCAGGGCTATTTTTTACAGGTGGTACCACAGGCATGGGACCCATCCTGACATATCAGAGTCTCAGGTACTACGGCTGACTACATGGATTGGTACGCCACTATTTTACCTTAGTTTTTTACTATTCCAAATGAGGCATGGGCAGAAGGCACTCGGCCACTAATAGATCTCCCTTATAGCAGTGATGAGGGAGAGGATGCAGTAGCCCATGACCTAGATGATCCATTTGATGGGCAGCCACATGATGGGTAGGGTGCAGCACTGGTGCAGGGATAGAGGCAGCAGGGACCAGTATAGGCACATGCACAAGTTCCTAGGCTTAGATTACAAGATCAGGGACAGGATTCTAAATAGATACAGGTACAGGCCCATGTGGTGTAGCCGGTGGTATAGATAGCCATCGTACAATAGTAGCTGCAGTAGGTTATAGTAGAGAGGGATCACTCTCGATCCCATATTTTGGTAGTGACAGTAGAGCAGGACCAGAAAAGAGCCCATGGAGGAGATGGATCTTCTCATTTTCATCAGATATGACAGATGGCCACCTAGATGGCCCATGTGACTACCTGCTACAGCAGACACAGGCTCAGCTATAGCCCATGATACTAGAGAGATACTGACTGAGGACATAGCAGGCAGTGGGTCAGGCTAAGGTTTCTTGAGTATCAGCAGAGATAGCATCCTTCTGATGCATAGATGGCACAGTGGTGACATCTCGTACTCATAGAGATTTGGTGACATCAGAGGGCAGAGCCTCATATTACCGATCCTTATATTATGAGGCCATTCTGGCTGAGTGGCGGGCACCTTATTATAGCCAACAATTGAGTAGAGTGATGAGGTTAGAGAGGCCTCAGTGGAGCAGCCACAGGGGCAGCCTGTAGGACCAAGCAATGCTCATGCTATGCCTCCATCATAGGGTAGACCACCTAGCCCATCTGAGGGCTTGAGTCACCCATGATCCACATTGTATTGATGTATTTGCCTCTTGATGAAGGCTATGAGCTTCTTGTGTTTGATGTACAACATTCTTCATGTATAGCAGTTTTGACATATGCCTCAAATGAAGGCAGTTGTATTCTTTGATTGATGTATAGCACTTTTGATGTATGCCTCAGATGAAAGCATTTTTGATGTATTTATGATATATATCTTTGTTGAGACAGACATAGCACACATGTATATATATGGACATTTTTGACATGACACGTGTGTTATGAGATGATGGATATTATTTGTTATTTTTGATTGATTACATGGATATATGGATGTGTTAAGATGTTAGCTGATTTGATTTCACATGTATATGTATCCTGATTTTTGATGTATCGCATGCGCTTTTATTTTTAGATGATATATCTACAAATGATATCAAAATTTATTTCTCATGTGATGTGCTAGATGTAATGGATGGGATGATATGATAACATTGGTGCAGGGGGGATTTATTTTGATATTTGTGACCCCTCTTTCCCCCATTTGATGATAGGATTTGTGATGATTATCTCAGTATGCATGTATGATGTTTACTTATTTTTTTCTTGATATATGATGTATAGATGATGTTAGATGTGATGATATTGATGGAAATATGATGATGTGATAAAAAAATGATGCACATGCAACAAGAAAACATAATCAAATGTTAAAAAATCTAACTAAAACACAAATAACCAACATAAAAAAGTACCATAATTTACCAGCATGCAAAAAAATAATTCAGAATGCACAAGTAAGAATAAATCTGATCTAAGAAAGAAAAGATGAATCCTAACAAGGTATGTCTAAGTAACAAATTATACGAATGTATAGACATGAAGAAACTATACAAGCAAACAAACAAAGCAAGAAATAAGACAAAGCAAGAAACAAGAAAAATCAAGTAAACTTAAGTTATGTTTTTGTAAGATTGTTTTGTGAAGCATCTTTTTATTGTTTTGGTTTTTGTGACACAATTTTCTATTGCTTAGATTTTTGTGAAACAATTTTCTATTGTTTTAGTTTTCTAATATTTTTTGAATTTTTTTGTGTTTTTCTAACATTTTTTATGCTATGCATAGGTAACCAAGAAAGCATGGATGTCCCCAGTGTTAGACAAGGAATATACAAGAGCAAGTGTCATGTGCTTATAAATAGAAACATGAAGTTGCAGAAGTGCCCCCAACGTGAGATGGGGAATAAACAAAGATCGTCCCTTCATAGACCAACAATAGGAGAAAAATCCAGATCAACGCTCAGCAAGAATAGGCTCATAGGGAATCTCAGATGCAGATGCAGAACTATCCCTAGGCTAAGTAAAAGTACCCTCCAGATGCAAGATGCTTATGAACAACGAATCCTCCCAAGGCACTAGAAACCAATTTTCACCCAAGGACTTATCCAAAGTGCCATAATTGTGTGGTTTTCACTTATGGATGACCTATTTTATCTTTTTTTTCTTTTTCTCTTATTTTAACTTTTTTTTATTTTGATTATTTTTACCCTGTTTTGGTTTGCTTTTCTGATTTTTGTGCACCACGTTTAAGCATAGAACCACTTAAATTGCATGGAATTTATGGGCTCGTAGAGCTCATCACCATTGGGTTGGGAAAGTTTGTATGCTCCTATGCAATACTTGGCCATGATAACATAAGGTCCTAACCAATGCGGTTCGAACTTTCCTTTCTTCTCTCTTTCTGCCCTTGTGTTGAACTGATTTTCCTTCATGACCAAATCACCAACCTCAAAATGAAGAGGTATGATTATTTTGTTGTAACTATGAGAAACTTTGTTTTGTTATACTTTAATATGATTTAGGGCACAGACGCACTTCTCATCCAGGAGTTCCAACTCTACCAGTCTAGCAACTTTGTAATCTTCATCCTTATCCAGATAATCCCTAAGAGAGATTCATAGGGAAGGAAGCTTAATTTATAACAGGATGATAGATTCCATTCCAAATACCATGGAATATGGTTTCACACTAGTAGGAGTGTGAATTAAAGGTCCTGTAAGCCCAAAGAGCTGGGTGAATTTACAAACTCCAGTTGCGACATGTCTTACTTACCATCTTTTCCATGATGTGAACTAAAGTCTTGTTAGTGGCCTCGACCTGTCCATTTCCTTGTGGATAATATGGCGTAGACCATTTCAATCTTATTTCAAACCACTTGCAAAGATCTTTAACGGTCTTATTCTTGAATGATTTTTTGTTGTTAGTAACTATGTCTACAGGAATGCCATACCGGTAAATAAGATGATTCATGATGAAATTTGAGATCTGATCACCCATTACATAGGTCAAAGATACAACTTCCAACCACTTGTTAAAATATTCAGTACCTGTAAGGATGTGGGTGTGGTCATCAGATGATTTAGGGGTAAGCTTCCCTATTAAATCAAGTCCCCATTGGAAAATTGCCATGGGGTTGTGATAGGTTGCAACAAATGTGACGGCACATGGATGAAGTTTCCATACTTCTGACAGAGTACACACTTCCACACATAGTTGTAGCATTCATTTTCCATGGTAGGCCAATAGTATCCCACTCTTAAAAATTTCTTGGCTAGAACCATCACATTGGTGTGGGCTCCACACACCCCTTCATGCACCTCTTTAATCACTTGGACTAACTCTATCTTATTGAGACACCGTAATAGATTCCCATCATAACCATGACAATAGAGCGTACCTCCTAAGAGGGTATAGTGGGATATTTGGAAAATTAGGATTTGTTTCTCAGAATGGGAGATGTCAGGAGGGAACGTGTTGTGTTTAAGGTAAGTGAAGATGGAATCATACCATGGGGAATTGGGTCCAACAACATCGCAAGCCAGACAATATTCTGGCATGTCATACGCAGGATGGCATATATTTTCAACAAAGAAAGGTATATCATTACTTTCTGGTGGAATGTGTAACATAGAACCTACAGCTTCCATAGCATTTACATATCTATTTTGTGCTCTTGGAATCAATTTAAACGTGATATGCACAAAATACTCTTTCAAAGTTTTGACCAGATTTATGTAAGGGATGAGTTTCTCATCCTTGACTTTTTACTCATCATTAACTTGTTTGATGATTAAATATGAGTCCCCAATGATCTTAACATGGTGAATATCCCACTTGATTATGATCTTCATCCCAGAAATGATCACCTTTTACTCTATAATATTATTCGTGCAAGGAAAACCAAGGTGAAAGGCCTAAGGTATGGGGTCACCAAAAGCAGTAATTAGTACCACACCTACCCTTAAACCATAAAAGGTTAAAGATACATCAAAGTGTACCTTCCACATTATGGATTCCTCAGTATATAATAATAAAGAATCTAGTAAATCCAAATTCATAGGATTTTTTCCTTGTAAAGGTGCTTTTGCTAGCTGATCAGCAAGTACCTGTCCCTTGACTAAATTTTGGTGCACAAACTTGATGTCAAATTCACTCAGTAGAATGATCCAATTAGCCATTCTACCAGTGAGGGTGGATTTAGACAACAGGTATTTGAGCAGGTAAACTTTTGATATAAGCTTGGTTTTAGTATTTAACAAGTAATGGTGAAGTTTTTGAAAAGTAAAAACTACATCCAAACAAGATTTTTTGATTTGTGGATAGTTGAGCTCATATGAGATGAGAGTACGATTAAGATAGTATACTTATTTTTCTTTTTGGATGAGGTCGTACTGGTGAGCAGCGCACAAATAGAAAATTATGTGGTGGAAATATATAGAAGGAGTGGCTCACCAGGGGTTGGGGGCATGAGGACAGGAGGATTGGCCAAGTATTGCCTAAGTAGGGTGAAGGCCTATTATTGCTCTGGTCCCCAAATAAAGGCAACATCCTTTTTAAGTAGGTGAGTGAACAAATGAAACTTATCAGTAAGCTGGGAGATGAAGCGGCAAATAGCCTGTATCTTTCCCTGTAAGCTACACAGCTGCTTAATGTTTTTAGGAGGAGGCATTTCAGTAATAGCAGTGACTTTAGCATGGTCTACCTTAATCCCTCTTCATGATACAATGAAACCAAGTAACTTTCCAGATAGCATGCCAAACACACATTTCTTTGGGTTCAAACGAACCTTGTACTCTCGTAGGCATTCAAAGATATGCTGAAAAATAGTAGGATGGTATTCCCTCATCTTGGATTTCCCAAGGATATCATCCATATAGTGTTCCATGATGTCATGGATCATATCATGGAAAATCACCATCATTTCCCTTTGATAGGTAGCTTTTGCATTCTTAAGGCCAAATGGAATTACCTGATAATAGAAGGTACCCCAAGGAGTTTTGGAGGTCATCTTGTGTTGATCTTCGTTAGCTATCTTGATCTTATTATATCCTTAAAATCCATCCATAAGAGATAGAATTTCATATCCCGTAATTGAATCAACAATCATATCAATATTAGGTAACAAAAAGTCATATTTTGGGCATGCCTTATTTATTTCTCTAAAGTCGGTAAAGATTCTTATCCCAACAGGTTTCTTTTGTACAGGGATGATGTTTGATATCCATTCAGAGTAATCAATGGACCAAATGAATCCTTCTACAAGAAATCTTTCTAACTCCTCCTTAACTAGGAGAGCCACCCTTGGGTGCATCTTTCTGAGTTTTTTCTTAGTCAGCTTGGCGTCTACGTGTACAGCTAAGTTGTGCACTACCAAAGTTGGGTCTAATCCAAGAATATCCTTAGAGGACCATGTGAACACATCTATGAATTCCTACAGCAACATGGTGAATGTTTTATGTTCTCGTGCTAAGAGCAAGGCTCCAAACTTGACTATTTTTGGGTCATCTTCTATGCCAATGTTTACATCAATAGTCTCTTCTACCAATAACTTTGACAAATCCTCCATATGTGTGGGATTCGGTGGAAGGTTGAGATCTTCATCCAAGTATGTATCCATGATATTTTCATCCTTGGCATGGTCACTTTTATTGTCCTTTGATTTTTGTACATGTTTTTCTGCCAACACCTCAAAGAGGTTTTCACTCTGCGACATGGACTTTGACTTTTTCATAGGATTTTCATTGGAAATTTTTCGCTCACTTTTTCTTAAATTTTTCTGACCACGAAGCTTTACTTCCTCCTTGAATTAGGCGTAGGTATCTAAGTCAATGTTAAAACCCTTTTTGTGATCTCTAATGGGGATTGTATCCCGAATGCCCATGAATTATGCAATGGCTTCATCATTTTCAAAGATATCTAGCAACACACAACATTTTTGGTCTCATTCAACTAGGCAAGGATAAAAAAGGTCAATTTTAGGTTTAATAAGGGTGATGGTGAGGATAGCGGTGTCCATGAACAAGTTAGTGGAGGCAAGATCCTTGAATTGGCTATAGTGGGAATATGTATCGTTGTCTAAATAGTCATAGCTATCTTCACATTTAGAACAGGTGGCATCTTGATCATTGGGGTGTGACCCATAGGGTCAAATGCTAATGTCATACCTTTCTGTCTTAAAATGTGGGAGAGGAACTGGTTCTCACTGTCCTTGCTCATTCCTTTTGCATCCTAGACCTTTATAGCCCATGGAATACATCATTCGGCTAGGCCTCATACTTAGGGGTTTGGCATCAAGTTGGTTGAGTATCTTCTGGGACCCAAGTTGTAGGTGGATCCAAAAATTTATCTTCAGCCAATAACTCTCCAGGTAAGAATGACCCAATAGTTTGCTCATCTCTAGACCGTATGAAATGATAGTTGGGTCAACCTCTAGTTTTAGGTGACAATGAGATGTCTAAAACTAAAATGGCTTGTTGCACATTATATGCTCCACAAATGTATTCTATAACCTTCATGTCCCATGAATCAAAATGGGAAGTTGATGTAGAGGCACCACGAGTGCAAGAAATAAGGGAATCTGAATCTACTCAGGACTCCATGGATTTGGATTGAAGAGGAACAACTATATCAGTAGAGGGACACATATAGACACCCTTACACACAAAACTATTGAGATATCTATAGTGAGTGAAGGGATCTCGATCTCCTTATATCATGACATTGTGTCTCTCATGTTTCAGTTTGATGCATTAATGGAACGTTGATGGCACGGCCTGCATGGCATGAATCCATGGTTGGCCTAGAAGCATATTGTATGCAAGTTCCAAGTCCAAGACATGAAAATTTGTGTGATGACAAGTGGGTTTGACTTCCATGGGTAATGTGATTGTGCCAACTGACTCTCTTACCATGTTTTCGTAAGCGGTTATGGTAATGATGTTTGACTCGAGGTCTTCTTTGGTATGTCCCAGTTTCTTAACTAATTTTAATGTGCATATATTTAATCCTGATCTGTTTTCCACAAGCACCCATTTTATCTTTCAGCGAGTAACCAATACCTCAATATACAAGGGGAGATTATGTGTTGGATCTTCAATAGGGATCTCCCTATGATTAAAGGAAATGTGCTCATTTGGTATAATATTGGTTACCGTAGCCTGAAGATGTGAAGGATATACTTCTAGTGGCACTCCTGACCCTTAAATATTTTTGTATAAAATTTCCTCATGTACATTCGATATTTTGAGGAGATACAAGATTGAAATCTTGGGAGATGTATTCTCAAGTTGTTCTAAAAGGTTGTACGTACCATTTTACGAGGTCAATGGAAAGAGTTCCATAATCATGAGGCGGGAATGCCTTGTTACCACAGCGCAATCCTTTCCCTTGATCTGAATGGTGTTCACATGGTCATTGGGAGAGTGAATACATCCAATGAGGGATTGATAATTATTATTGTTCTTCTTGGTGTATAGATAATTCACCATTTTATAACTTTGGGATGACTCTCCTCGATCCGGATTTGGCTCCTCTGACTTACCATGTTTAGGGAATGGTTCTTTGTATATCCCCATCTTTTCATTAGGCATCTGAGTTTTTTCTGGGTTGTCCACTTCTATCTCCCCATTGTTGATGAGGTCTTGGATGTAGTGATGAATTCATAGACATTTGTTATTTTTGTGTCCCTTGACATGATGTAATTCACAATAGTCATGCTCTTTTGTACCATGATGGTTTTAGAGCATTGTCATCAAAGGGTTGTGTCGTGGGGTAAGTCACCATGTGAGCTGCATCCAATTGTTTCAATATGACCAAAAAAGGTTCATTGAGAGCAGTGAACATTCTATGTTTAGGTGGTGGTTGAATAGGTCCTTTGGTCAATTTAAAAGGTTGACCGGTTTGAACCATTTGCATGTGTTTATAATCTGTGATTCCATATCCCACCACGTTCTTGTTTTTGTTGAATATTTTCATATTTTCCATAGGTTTAATGATTTTTTAATCTTTAGAGTGTGATTTAAGATTTCCTTTGGCAATAAGGTATTTCTCTATTTGAATTCCTTTCTCAATAACCTTCTTGAAAGTGTGAACACAATACATTTGAAGGTGGAAAGAGATGTCTAGATTTAGATTGGGCGCAAAGATACTCACAAGCTATTTTTCAAGGAATGTATAGGGGAAGCGACTAGCTATCCCTCTCCATATTCGTAGGAAGCTAGAAAATGTTTCATTGGGATGTTGTTTAGTGCCACACAAGTCTTCCATGGTTATGTTACTTTCTATATTGTGTGATAAGTTTCATATAAATATTTCTACCAGTTCAGGCCATGTAAAGATAGACCCCCGAGGTAAGCGAGTAAACCATTCTAAGGCTTACCCCCCTAGATTCTTTGGAAAGAGTCGTGTGAGGTATTTTTCACTATAGGATACTTCTTGGCATGCCATATAAAAATATTTCACGTGGTCTCATGGGTCACCCTTCCCTCTGTATTTGTCAAATTTTGGCATGTCAAAATTTTTAAGGAAAGATTGAAGTGTCATAGTTTTTTCAAATGGATAGGGACATAGCTCTTCATGTTGATATTTTTTGCTATTTCCCATAGTGCTCTCTTGGAGGATTGTAAGTGTTTCCCTCATGGATTTCATTTCTTGAGCAAGTAATTTTTCTTTGGTAGGAGAAGCATGGATATATACACGATGATGCTCCATATTGTATTCTCCTTGATTTTCCCTATGAATTTCACTGATTCTGACCTTAGGATTTTTCTTTTGGACATTCTCGTTTGTTTCTTTTTGTAAATGAGAGGTTAAAAAGGCTAACTATCAACTAAGGTTGCTAATTTGTTACTAAATAATGACTTATTCTTCCAAAGGTTCCTCTTCATCTTCCTGTTGCAGAGGTTGTTCAACATTTTCTTGTTATATCCTGATTTTGAGTGGTACTTTAATGAAAGGTATCCTATATCCCACTATATTATCATTTCCTGCATTGGAGGTAGAAGCATTTCCATGTGTTAAAATATCACCCATGTTAATAGGAGGTCGCTCCTCATCATTAGCATCATTTGTAGGTGGGATTGTTTCTTGTTCAATAGGCATTTTGGCTCCCAATTCTACAACTCGTGCAAGTACCCTATCCTTGTTTCGAAAAAGGAATTCATCTAACAAGGTGGGGTTGAAGTCAAATTCTGCATGTGGGGATTACAATTCATCACCACTATGATCTATCATATCTTCTACCTCTTTTTTTGCAGAAAATAAAAGGCCCAAGATCATGGCCAATAAAAGGGTTTGACCCTTGTCTATTTGAGGCTTCCCAAGTTTGCACTTTTTGTGCTTCTAATGTTTACTTTTTGAGCCCTAATCGTGTTTTAGGATCCATGATGTGAAACAGTTTCACTAAGGTATCTTGTGAATGTGTTCAAAAAAATTTGATCACACCTAAGTGAAATGCAAAAATAATGTCAAGAATATGAATGAGTATAAATGTTAAATTACCAATGTGATAAAGTCATAAGTCAATAGTAACACAATGTTTGGTACCAAGCCTATCAATCAAATGAATTACTTCCTAGGTTTGTTTCAAAAATGTATTCGATGTAATAAGATAATTAACAAGATGTCCCTACTTATGTTGAGTTCAAGGAAATGAACAATACGTAAGTAATAACAAGAAGTTAACCTCCTAACAAGGTATACTAGAAGCAAGCTCAAATTCAATTAATACTTATATCCCAAAAAGTGCTAGTTATAATTTGAGAGTGACACAACAATGTCACCAAGATATGTTAACAAAATTTTTTGAGAAACTAAGGTATTGATATCAAGATGATATTGATATAACACACACAAGTGGTAACACATAGCACTTTTCAAAATTGAGGTATAATGGAATCAAACTAAAAGCTTATAGTATAACTAGAAATTGTTAAAATGTGTATAGAGTAACCTTACAATGCAAATATTTAGGTCAATTTTACAAGAAACAAGACGTAAATACCAAAATTGTAGTGATACGATATAAACAAGGTAACCTTTCCAAGGAATTTCAAGATGATGAACCATACCTAACTATGATGATGATCTTGACATGGGTATCAAGATCACAAATGCCACCAATGATAGGAATACATCTCCACACACTTTATACATTTAACTTACCAATCCGCAAACATGGATGGGTGTAAATGGATTAAAAAGTGGTAGAAACAATCAGTTGATAACGCAAAGGTAGTCACTCTTCTTTTGATCAACAAATTGTCAAAAGAAAGTGAGGGAAGTAGATCAAAATGGGGATGAAAAATGTTGTCTTTACTTCGACAGAGTTTCACCTCACCTTAAGGCAAGTGAAAAACTAAGAAAAATTAACGCTTCCCACGTTTCATGATGAATGATGGCTCACAACTCAACACTATTTTGAAATGGTCAAAGAGGGCTCCTGGCCAAAGATATCTTCCTAGGTGGCTCTCTCAACTAGGTGTTACAAAGTTGTCTTAAGCGAGATCAATTTACCCAAAAATTCATAATGACTAATTTGGGAGTATCTTGGATTTACCTTACCCCCTTCAATCATAGCAGGTAACTAGTGCATCTACGTGTACTATCACTGGGGTCGCCATATGGACAAATGGTAATGCTAACTCACAAGGAACAACTAGTCAAGTAGGTTGTGTAGAGCACTTCCCATTTTTTCCACAAGGTTCCCTCTTGCGTGGACTACTTTGGGGTTCCTAGGACCATCCCCATTATTGTAGGTTAAGGCTTATGCCAAAGGGGTTATGTCCTAGTTTTAAGTGGATGGGATGTACCCTTATCCAAACCTATAAATACAGTGTTTTGAATGTGGTGTTATTTTTATCTTTTTTAATTTTGATGTGGTTTTCTTGAACACTTTTTGGTGACCTGCACATAAACTGTATTAGTAGTTTGACATTTTGTTTCGACTCCATATTTATTTGACAAGAGTGTGTTTTGGTTCTACACAATGGGTTAGTGATTTTCCATAAATAGAATAAACATCATTTCTGATTCTCAAGATCATCCAAGGACGTAAGAGAAGAGCATACGTGATGTTTTTAGAACCCAAAAATTTACCAAATGGAAAACAATTAATTCAAACACACTAATGTAACTCATTTCTATTTAATTAGGACATTCTCAACATTTTTCAAAGTACCAAAAGACTTAAGAATAATTTTTGATTCCCAATATCACCCCAAAGGACATGAGGGAAGAGCATACATGACCTTACTCTTACAAGAAAGCATGCAAATTCTATCTAGTCTAGAAAAATCATGTAAACATACCTTGTAGAAATAAGCATTAGTTAGATAAAACCTGTAAAGAAGTTAGCACTTTAACACACAAGATTTGAGAAAACTGAAATATGCAGGTTAATTCAAACTGGAGCACCTATGCATAGGTTTAGGCATGTGTGTGTAGGTTAGGATAGCTATGCCCCTTTATGTTATTTAGATTCACAGTGTGCCTATACCACCCAAGAGGTTCCTACGCCAGGATTGCGGTATGTGTGCCAGGGTAGCAAAAAAGAGGTACGGAACTCAGATAGTGTGCCTATGCCACTCGAGAGGTACCTACGCCAGGGTTGCCAAAAAGAGGTATGAAACTTAAACAGTGTGTCTACGCCATCCGAGAGGTACCTACGCCAGGGTTATGGTATGTGTGTTGGGTTAGCCAAAAAGGGGTACAAAACTCAGTTTGATGTGCCTATGCCACCTGAGTTTGTGTACCTGCACTCTAGGGTTATGGCATGTGCACCAGTCTGGTAGGTTTCCAGAACAGAGATACAAAATTCTGACAATGTGCCTACACCACTACGAACAGAGTGTCTATGCTAGGTTTGAGTGTGCCTACGCCAAAGTTAAGTGTTCTTGTGCCATGTTTAATGTGGCTGCACCCCTCTTGCAGTCAAAATATGGCCAAAGACACCAAAAATCTCACAACACTTCAAATTTTAGTAAGCTAGCTCGAAATTGACAACAACCCATTAGAATGATAGCTCTAAATGAAAACCTAAACAAATAATGCTAGAAAAATTCTAAGTAATTGAACATTATTTACTATATGTGTATATCAAAGGTTAGCCAAAAAAAATATAATTCAAGCTAGAATGTTAAGGGACTAAGGATCCCGTCCCACTAGAGCGTGCCAAATGTGTAGCATGGTATTTGTTTTAAGCAATGTTAAGAAAGAGTTAGAACTAACACCTAGTAGTCCTAATAACAAGGCTAAATATTAATTCTAATGCATCATTATACTTAAGATCTTATGCAAGACTAATATACTAACATCCTTGCATTAGAACATGAAAATGGAATATTCAAACTAACATGTTAATCCATTAAATCCTCTATCTCTATTGAGATCACTAATCACAATTAAATTGAACCTATTTAGATCCTTAGCAATCAGAGTTTTGATTGTATGTTTGAATCTTCCAAGGTTTTCAAGAATGTAAGTATTGTCAATCCATGGCTACAAGACCACTTTGACATATCTCCATATGACTTCAAAATCTTGGATGGATGAAATACAAGAAATGAAAATAGCTTAGCTTCTTCTAATGAAGAAATGCTTAAAGATGATAAATGGCTTATAGCTGTATGTACTCTATGCTTTCATTTACATGTCAAGTAATTAGGTGTAGGTGTAAAGGTAAGAGGAGGGATCTTTATATAGACCAAATGTATAGAGGAATCTCTACATCCCTTTGTATGTGGGATAATAGAGATATTTAGTTAGTTGTGGATAAGGGAGGTTTAGAAAGGGTTGAGTTGACTCTAGGAGAGTTTAATTTGTCCTTTAGTGACTCATGGGGATAAAGGGGGTTTATTAATTAACCAAAGTGATTAATTAATAGGTGTGCAAGCTTATAAAATATTTTTTTAGAGGAATATTAGCATGATTTAGACTATATAATGGAATTAAATCAACTAAATAATGATTTATTGATTCAATGAAAGGGGAAGCTAATTAATTAATAATACTTAATTATTCTAAGTAAAAGGAAGGATTAATTAACGGAAGGTCATTAATTAGGGTTTTTGTTGAATAGAAGACTTAATTAATTAACGCCATGTAATTAATTAATGATGATAGGAGAAAAGATGAGCACTATTGATGATATGTTGCCAATTTGCGGGAAAGGGGATAATTAGCACAATTTAAGTATTTAAATTGTTCGAGTTAAATTATAGGTGTCTACACTCATTATCCAGACCTCCTGCACACGCAATGCACAAAGAAGGTAACATGAATTCCATGGGAAGAATTTTCTCTGTGCCAAATACCAACTGAAAGGGTGTTTCCTTACTCAACCTCTTGTAGGTTTTCCTGTAAGCCCAAAGCACCACAAAAACATTGTCATCCCAATCTCTCCTTCCAATATCACAAATTTTTTTCATGGTATGGCTCAATATTTTTTTAAGGCCTCAGTAGTTCCATTTTCCTGAGGTTGATAAGGGGTTTTCCTGTGCAACCATAAATTCATCCAACAATATTTTGGTAGTTTCATTAAGGAAATGAGTACCCTTGTCACTTGTTAGACTTAACGGGCATCCATACTTGTTAATAATATTTTCCCACATAAACCTTGTTGTTGTAGTTGTGTAATCCTTTGTAGGTGTTGCTTCTTCCCACCTTATAAAATAATATTTACAAGTTATAATATAGTTTTATCTTGTCCTACATACAGCTAGGAAAATGGGGCCCACAAAGTCAATTTCCCATTTTTTAAAAGGATATGCCCTAGTAATAGGCCTCAAAGGAATTTCATCTCATTTCCCTATATTTCTAAGGCAGTGACGTTGGTCACATGCGTTATAATATGCTTTGTAATTATTGTACAATGTTTCCCACTATATACCAGCTAGAAGAATCTTGCAGGTGGTGACATCCCCTACATAGTGTCCCCATACAATATAGTCATGAGCATCTGCCATGATTGTTTCTCATTTATTCTAAAGTACACACTATTGCAAAAAATTGTCATGGCCTAACTTGTATAAGTCTCCACTAATCAGCATGTAAGGCACGGTGCAAATATCAAGTTATTTGTTTTCTAAAGCCTTCATTCCCTCGAGTGCCACACCTGTGCATGAAAAGACAGACATATATTCTAAGTTTGAAGGTGTGTGGTTCAACCTGAACATCTTTGCATCTAGAATTGTATCCTCAATGCTCTGCACATCCTCTCCTTATTAAATCCTTTATAAATGATCTATACCATAATTGCTTTTACGGGGCTTAATTGCCACCGCAAAATTAAACTCCTTAAACAATAGTACCCAATGACATATGTGCCCCTGTAAAATGGACTTGTTTACTAAGTACTTCAATGCCATGCGGTCTCTATAAAATATTGAAGGTGTATCCAGTAAAGACTGTCAAAACTTATGGAGTGAGCAGATCATAGAAAATGCATCCCGCTCTATCGTTATATAATTTTGTCCTGCTAGAGTCAACTTTCTACTAGCAAATCAAATAGGATGATCAACATTCCCTTCTCCAAGATGAGCTAATACGACACCAATGGCCCTCCCAGAGGTGTCTACATGAACATTAAAAGGCATGGACCATGAAGGAAAGTGTAAAATAGGCATTTTTGTAAGCATTTCCTTCAGTGTGTCAAATGTGCATTGTTGTGCCTCACCCCAATAGAACTTTCCTTTTCCCTTGAGTAATTCTTCTAAGGGCATGGCGATCTTAGCATATCCATTTATATACTTTAGGTAATAACCCATGTTCCCCAAGAATCTATGTACCTCACTTTGGTGAGTAGGATCTTTTAAGCCCAAAATGATAACAACCTTAGTAGGATCCACTAGAAATCCTTCTTTACAAATGATGTGTCCCAACAAAATTCCAAAGGGTGTGGAAAATATACACTTCTTAATTTTAAAATATATGCTCAATTTCCCACATCGCTCAAACATCAACCTCAAATTATCACAATGATCTTTCACAAGCCCATAGACTATCCAATCATCCATATACAACTACAAGAACTTGTGAATAAAATCTAGGAATGTTTATACCACTATGCATAAAAATACTACAGGTGCATTCTTTAATCCAAAGGGCATAATCATGTATGCAAAACTTCCTCACTCAGTGGCGAAAGTTGTCTTCTCTTGATATTCTTTACTTACCCTTACCTGATGATATCCAAAGAATCCATTAGTGAAGGAGTATATTTTGTACCCTCCAATATTCCAAGCCAATTAAATAGAAACTACGGAAAATACATCCTCATGTGGATCTTTTAGTCAAGGAGGATCTAGAAAATTTATTTGTAGAAGGATTTAGCAAGCCTATTGACTACTCAGAATGGATCTCCAACATAGTGCATGTTCAAAAGAATCCCATTGGTATCATAATTTTCACCAATTTCAAGGACATCAACAAAGCATGTCCAATAGATGACTTTCCTCTTCCAAAAATTGACATGATTATCGATTCAACTGCAAGCTATGAAATTTTATCTCTTATGGATGGATTTTCCAGATATAATCAAATAAAGATTGTAGAATAGGATCAATATAAAATTGCCTTCACTACCCCTTAGGGTATATTTTGTTACCAAGTCATGCCTTTCGGCCTCAAGAATGCAGGAACAACTTATCAAAGAGCCATGATTTTCATCTTCCATAACATGTTGCATTATATTATGGAAGACTATGTTGATGATATCTTGGGTAAATCTAAGACTAGAGTAGAACATCTAGAAATACTATGTCTTATCTTTCAATGACTGAGAGATTGTAAAGTCTAACTCAACCCAAAGAAGTGTGTCTTTGGTATGCTTTCAGGGAAGCTACCAGGATTCATCATTTCTAAAAGAGGTATTGAAGTGGACCTAGAAAATGTCACAGCTATTACAGAAATGCATCCTCCCAAGAACCTCAAACACTTATATAACTTGCAAGGTAAAATCCAAGTCATCTACAAATTCATCTCCCAACTTGCATATAAATGTCATGCATTTACCTATCTTCTCAAGAAATATGCTAATTTTAAGTGGGGTCCTAAGTACCAACAAGATTTCACCTTACTCAAGGAATATTTGGCTAACCTACCTATTCTTGCACTGCCTACCCTTACTGAACCCATTCTATTATATATATCAACTACTCAATTTTCGATCAGCGTGCTTTTATCTCAATATGATTTAAATCAAAAAGAGAAAGATGTATATTATCTTATTCATACATTAATATCTTATGAACTTCATTATCTGTAAATTGAAAAGTCTTACTTGGTCATTGTTTTTTCCTTCCAAAAAAATTTTCACTACCTTCTAAATAACAAAACCAAGCTTATATCTAGAGTTGACCCACTCAAGTACATTTTATCTAAACCCATGCTTACTATGAGGATGGTCAATTGGATCATCTTGCTGATTGAATTTAGTATACAATTATAATGGTTCTTGCCAAGAAACTCTTGAGAGTAAGATACTATTGTCCTATTATAGACATAGATTGTTGTCAATATGTGAAGAATTTTTTGCTATGTCAAAAACATGGTAACCTACTACATGCTCTATCGTAATCTTTGCAACCTATCATGACACCATGGACATTTTCAAAATGGGGACTTGATCTCATAGGGAAGCACACGTCAACTTCCTCTAATGGACATAATCACATTATCACTGTCACTAAGTACTTTTCGAAATGGGTATAGGTTGTTCCTCTTTCTTATGTTATCAGTGCACATATTACCAAATTTATCATGAATCCCATCATCTGCAGTTACGGCATCCCTTCTGCCATTGTATCTTAAAATGGTAAATCTTTCAAGAATAAACAACTAAAGTCACTATTCTAATGCTTCCAAATCCACAAAAAATGTTCTACCCCCTATTACCCTCAAGGTAATGGACAGGAAGAAGCCTCAAACAAGACTCTTATTCATATCATGGAGAATATAGTTAGAAAAACCAGTTTTAATTGGCATCTTCAAATCCATCCCACCCTTTGGGGTTACAGAACATCTATCCACACACCTACAGGTACAACTCCATATTCTTTTGTATTTAGAACTGAATCCATTTTTCCCATTGAGATCGAACTTCCTTCTTTTTTGATATCCTTGATATATTATTTGGATAAAGATGAGGACTATAGAGTGGTTAGGATAGTCGATCTGGAATTACTTGATGAAAGACACCGCCATTCACTGGATCACCTTAAAGAGTATCAGAAACAAGTGCGTAGGAGCTACAAAAAATGCATCATACCTCATGAATTTGAGGTAGGAGACCTTGGTCTTAAATATAATTAGTTCAACACTATAAAATATTGAGAGAATAAAGGAAAGTTTTAACCTAAATGGTTAGGGCCATGCTTTGTGGTGGCTAAATTTAGTTTAGATTCTTAAAATCTTTCCTATCATGATGGTGATGAATTTCGAGAACCCATGAATTCCATGCATCTCAAAAAAATTTACACCTAAGCATGGAGACCTATCAACATAATCAAAAAAGTAAAAAATTGACAAAAAAAAGTAAAGAGAAATAAATTTGACCAAATGTAAAAACCACACAATTGTTGCACTTTGGACAAGTCCTCTAGTGAAAACTAGTTCTCGGCACTATAGGAGAGTTCGTTATTCACAAGCATCTCACACCTAGGGGTATGATCACTTATTTCTAGGATAGTCCTTCACCTATGTGTGAGATTATTTTGAGCCTATCCTTTGTGGTCTTGATCCGGCTGATCTTAGTCTTGATTAACGAAAATGTAGAATATTAATGTTATTCTATAGCTAATATAAACTAGTAACAGTAATGGAATAAATGGTATAAACTGAAATATAAATGTTAAATAATTTTAATTGATATTTAAATGAAATGAAGTAATGAAAATAATATATATAAGGTACTAACCTTAAGATGACTTACCTCATTATGTGTTGGACTTTAACACGTTGATGTGTAGACAAGGCAAGATGTGAAGGTGTTATCTAGGAACTTACAGCAACTGAAGATCTGACTAGAAAGGTGTTCCTGTGGGCACCTTGGTCTGTAATATGGGCATTGTGGTCTATAAAAAAAGCTCAGGATATGAATCTAACAGTGTCACTAGATCTTCACAATATCTTATTCCTTATTGCATAGTTGTTGCAGTGACTTCACTTATGTCCCCGTAAATCTAATATGAAGATATAACTACAAAACCCTATACAAAGCATCAAATCCCAAAACAAAGATGCATATGAAGGGGTTAGACTAACCTTAGCTTCCAAATTAATGGAATTACAGTCAAGCATTGTACTATATTCCAGACCCAATGTAGTTATGTGTGCTTATGTGTGCAATTGTGTACCTAGTGTTCCCTAGCACCAATGATGCAAAAGTAGGGGGCAATAACTAGATGTAAAAATGCAAATGGTGGATGGAATAGAATGAATAAAACCCTTTCCCCCTATGCTTGTGTGATGCATATGTAAATGATTCCTAAATGCAGTCTTTTTCCTTAGTAGATAGCTAGATCTTGATAGTAGATAGTCCACCCATAGAATAGTTAATATGTTATGTTTATATAGGGATATCTTGTTCAAATTTTGACACTAATTACCTGACTTGCCGACTAGTACCTGGGGAAATGAGAGGGAAAAGGACAAATACCGACCTTGAATAAGTAAACGAGACCTAAGTGTTACAAGAACCATGGTGCCTAAAATTAAGGATCAGGGCACCCATGGGTGCCCTAGTACTACCATAAGTACCCTAGTCAAAGACTAGAGATGAAAAATGACTAAATAAAGGCACTTGATAATCCCTGAGAGATAACCAAAATAGTGTAAATAATGGACAATTTTTCAAGATAAATGGCGACCGACTAACTAACAACAGGATTAGGGGATGGGTCATTAGTGAATACTTTTATTATGTGATATCCATTTATATAATAGTATACTTGGTCATATAAATGTAATAATAAGTGCATGATTTTGTGACTACATTTTTCTGCACTTTATGTTGGTGAGCAGAAATCTTAGTATCATAAAGTAGATATAGATGCATACCTGAGAGAATTCATAGAATCTCATGTTGTATTAAAACACACAGATGTGTAGTAGAATCATGTTAAAATAACTATATAGCATGTTGAACTATGGATAAGTGTTTTGATCCATGCAATGTAGTGAGAACCGTAATGTCGTGATGAAGTTCACTAAATGAGAGTGATAATAGAAATGTGAGATGATTTATGATTTTGAACATTGTATGATGACAATGAGATGGGGTAGGGAGTGATCAGTTACCAACCCAAATACATGTATATGAATAATTGATGGAAGGATTTAGGCATCCTGCCACTAGAAGAAGAATGTAGGGAGAAAAGTGTGTTATTCTCCAAACTCTAAATACATCCTCAAGATCTAGCCACTAGAGGCAGACTCAGATCAAAAGAATTTGTAGTTTCTAGATCTAGAAAATTTCTATCAAATAGTATACCCATATAGGAGTGGTATAGGAAAGGCACTCTTTCCCACATTTCACGGGTGTCGTCGCAATGTAATAGCTTCCAAGTTAGGTCATATGGAAGAAAGTGTAAAATGTAGAATAAATTCCCAAGTTAGGTCATCCAGGAATCCAATTGCGTTGAATTGTATTAATTGAGTGGTGTGATTTTTATTGTTAGAGGTTTGAATGCATTGATTGATTTATTGATTTTCTTAGTTACTCATAGAGAGATTTTATGCTAGTTGCCCCCAGGTTAGGTCTTTAGGGGAAATCAATAGCAATTGGTGAAATATCACATAAAAACATTTTTAATCATTTATTTCCCCTAAGTTAGGTCATTAGGGGGAAGTGATGAAACTCCGCATAGAAAGATTATATATTTGTTTCCCCCAGATTAGGTCATTAGGGAGAATTAATGGTGAAAGGTCATGCGGAGAATTAGTAAATATTTCAGAATTTTAAGGGAAATTATAGGATGACCCCACTTATATGCCCCCCTTTCAGTGAGAGGGGAAACGGTTATAAGAACGAATGCTAAGTCAAAAGTAAGCACAAAATAGATAGAAAATTCTGATAATTCACGTGTAATGTGTATATTATGGTGGTAGGTAAAATTCTAAAAATAATGCCCAAATAGGGTGTCAATCAGAGTACAAACGCTCAAGATATGAAAATAATAGTGTGGTGTGTATTAGTTGTGTGAATAAATGCAAAATAATGACCATAATAAAGTAGGTGATGAAAAAGTAACTATAAGTAGTGCAGTCAAAAACTGTTTAGTCACTTCATTTTTTTTTTACACGATAGTAAGAGTGAGCATGAAGTGAGTGAAAATACCATAACTAAGAGCAATGCATCCTAGTCAGTTTAAGAGGGTGGTGACTTTCGTAGCATCACATACTGCCACAGAGTTGGTAAGTGCACTGTTTTTTGCAAAAATTATGGTATAGTAGTCATTTGCATTGAGGTTTTGCAAATTTGAGAATTTTAATTTTCTCGATATTTTAGACCTAGATAATAGTGGTGAGGGTGCTAGTGACCCCTACAATAGGAGCACTTAGAGCTAGTTCTGGTGTCCTACTCATGGGCACCCCAGTCCTACATTTTTATTTCATGGTCCAAGAGTATCGTGCATGGTGGGAAGCTCATCAGTGAGTATTGTTGTTTCCATTATTTACAGGTCTAGAGGGGTTACCACATGTAGGAAGTGGAGAGGTGGAGGCACATGCCCCTAACCCTATAGCAGTAGTTATAGCAGAGAATAAGTATTTGTTAGTTGTGTACTTTTTGTATGCCTACATTTTTATATATGGTTGTCTAACCTGTTGTATAATTTTTGTTTGGAGGCTATGCGTATTGGTCATTGATTGTTAATACATCCACCCGCACATTGATGCAGAATGTACAAACTGATGTGCTAGGTGGAGGTGTACTTGAGTGAGTGGATGATATTATGGGTGAGCATTCCCATTTATTTGAGCTGGTGGCCATAATAGTGGTGACATGTACTATATGGCTAGACAAGATGGATGAGGCATGTGAGGAGACTTGACGAGCCCGAGAGGTGGTAGGTGGTGGTCCCTTGGCACAAGATGTGTTTTCTTGATGTGTATATGTGTAGCACTATTTTTTCACATAGGCTATGGATATTACCTTTCTATAGAAGTAGGTCGAGAGATATCAAGGCTGCAAACAGTGTCATCACATTGGTGGAAAGGCATCTAGTTCTAGAGATCTTGCAGTACCCGAGAGTGATAGCAATGATGAGATCTGATTTTTACTATTTATATATGATGTGGGGGAGTTTCACCTAGTAATGAGACATGTTTTATTATGATTATTGTATTTGATATATATGTATGGATGCATGTTTTTTATATATGATAATTTTATGTTGTAGATAAATGTTGCAATGTGTTGGATGATATATGATTCGATGTTTATTGTATGTGTAGTGTATTTGTTATTATTTTAGGTTCACATTCTAATGTTGATCATGGTAGTAAAAATGTGTATGGTGAATGGTAATAGATTAAAAAAATGTAATGTGATTGATGAAAAAAATTATGTGTAGTGCATAGTTAATGTAATGATGATAGTAATATATAATGTAAAAATGGATTATGTATAATTGTCGAAGAAAGAAACGTGTTATGTTAAATGATAATAGTATGTGATTGTGGAATGTTAGTATGATGAAACTAAATGGGTGTAGATTAGCTATTCCCCCCAATGTGTATGAATGGACTCATTTAGTTAAGATCCCTCAGAAGTCAAGAATGAGCCATGTAAGCAAGAATTTTGCATTGAGAAATGATTGAGTACACTAGATGAATGACGTAGAGCATGATGAAAGGTTCTTATAAAAAATCTCTCAACATTCGTGTAATAATCGTAATAACACAAGTGCATCATTTGGGCTAATGTGATAGCAATCACCTACTAAATACCAAGGCAACATGAAGTGGTGGAAGCATGTGGGATGGAAGCAACATGAGTGTATGAACCAAACTAAAATCCATATGGAGCTATGGTGGGATGTGCAAGATCTGAGAGTTGTGGAAGCCAATGTGAATGAGTAGCATGATGTGGTAGATAGCGTGAATGTGATGGATGAGATGGATGAAGTGAATGTAATGGATGTGATGATGTTGCAGTGTATGGACGTAGTGGAGAACGTGTATGAATAACAAACTGCGGTGTACATACCATAGCCTAAGCACCATATGTAGGAGATAACTCATTGGTAGTTGAAACTCTATGAGGAGGTAGAGGATAAAAGGATCACTCATGTGGAAGAGATCCAAAGGAGATGATTCCCTTATCCTCTAGTTTTTTTGTTGAGCCCAGAAAATGACTAAGTCCTAAAGCAGAAGATGAGTGTGCGTGGAAGGCACTATGGAGAAAAGCGTGTAAGTAAACACACGTGAGGAGAGATAGGTGAATGCATTTTGATTAAAGAAGGGTATCACATGGAAAACACATGAAGTTACAGGTAGGCATAATGATGAAAAAGTTGTTACATGGAGACTTGAAGCTCAAGAAAAGAATATTCTAGGGAATCATTATGGTTACAGGATGTAAAATGGAGGTTTTAATGGATAGGTGGAATCTTCATGGCTTGGAAACTCGAGTATAGAAGAATATGATGACATTTGGCATGCAATATTTCTTTTGGAATGATGATTAGGTGAGCTCCTATCCTATTTAAGGAGGCATTTGGATCTAGGAAATGGTGGTAGTGTGTGCGAGTAGAGAGGTGTAGGTCGAGTATGTGTGCATATGTGTGGTGTAGTTCTACAGAAAGGGGATTATGTAATGGTTCTATGGGGGTAATATAGGGTTTTTGGATTAGATCCATGGGAAGGGTAGGATGCTAATGGTAGAATGACGTAACTTATATGTTGCTAAACCTTTTTGAAGTAATATGGCTACTATAAATGGTTGTTAATTAATATATAAATGTTTTTTATGAATATATGTGTTTGTGGGTTCAAACCCTAGTACTCTCATTTTTCTCATAGTTCAGATCTGATCTCTTTTTGATGTTGTAGTGTTTAATTTTGCATTATGATGCATCTATTCTTAGATCTAGGTCTTTTACTTCTTTTCTATAATGGATATGTGTATTTTTTGTTTCTGCTACCATTCCTTCATCAATAGCAGACATTCTTACAAAACTCACATAAAGGAGGGGCTCAACGCCTATGTACACCTTAGGTGAGAACACAGATAATGTTGGCTGATAGGACAGTGTACTTAGGTTAGAAAGGGAGTAGAGAGATGATACTACATTTTGGTTTCATTGTCAGGACCTATTTTGAATTTTTTGTGAGAATGGTGTGTGATGACAAAATGCTTGACCTTGGATAGCGTCGATACTTAGCTTAAAATCACAGAGGATGAGCTTTCTCATAGATTTAGTATTTTATATGGATTTGATGCATGTAAATGGGTAGAGGAACACTTGTATCATGAACTCTATTAAACATTCTTTTGTTTTTTTCCAGTAGAGTTGTATGAATGGTTGTCAACATATGTATTAAGGAAGATTTAGTATTATAGACCTCGTGTTTGGACCAAAGAAGAGTATCAGAGATTATATGATGTTGATATAACCTAGACTCATGTTGTTGATCAGTGATGGAGTAAAGTGCTAACTAGTTATACCTTGGAATAGTGGGTTCTACATATTCTTACTTGGAGATTGTTGAGTTTGATTTCTTGAGGGATCCAAAAGGATCATTATTACATGTTAAACTATTATCCATTAAGATCTTGATCATCACTATGAGTATGGAGGCATTTCCTATTGCTGGATTAATTCCCCCTAGGCACCACGTGCAAAAGTTGGTATGGTAAGAGATGGTGGACCTTGCGGAATAAATGGAGAGAGAGCAGAGGCGGCTCAAGTATAATGAAGCATGAGAAATGGATTTGGTGAGACAACACAAATTTTTAGGAGTGATGAACTTATGGAGGAAGACGTTGTGGGAAGGATTTGAGGTCCACACGAAGAACATAGGACCTGAGTAGTCTTTGCTACCCCATCTTGGCTAGCATGGGAGAGAAACCCCCTAAAATTCTAGTGAGAGCTCATTATATGGAGAAAAGAGATCTGTAGGCATGCATCTTATCCCACCTTGTGACCAAACCCTAATGCTTATTTTTCTAATTCCTGAGATAAGTGTTGTTAATCTGGTTGGTGTTGATATTGGTAGTCGAGTAGTACCTAGTAGATATAATTTTTCATTCAGTAAATTTATGGCCATGCAAACATTTCCTATGTTTGGAGGTATCATGTCTAACACATCATATGAGCAAGGTGTGGGTACAAAAATTTTGGGTATCGCATCTAAAATTGGTTCAACGTCACAAACTTTCGGCGCGTAGTTTAGCATGATGGTGGGTTTATAGAGTACAACTGCATCAGGCCCATTATCTATGATGGGATTAGGATCCAGTGGATTAGGAGGAATATGAGCTAGTGAGTCTAGTGAATCTAGTGGTAGAGGTAACACAAGAGGGAATCAAGGTCTTAGATCTGGTGGGAAAGGGCCACAACACCATTAGCAGGTGTTTTATGAGATGTCTCTTCACTTTCCTGATTACAAGGGTGTTGAAGATGTCACAGAACATGTACACAAATGTGAAATTTTATGGTGTGCTAAGGGCATCACTGCTCCAAAGTGGAAGGAAAGTCATTTTGTAACTACGTTTCATGGGTGTGTGTAAAGCTAGTACCAAAAGTATGACCCACATCAGATGATTGTGGATTATACTACGCTACATGATGTTCTTTTAGCAGAGTTCCATATTCCTAAATTTGAGAAAAAGAGCATTAGCACACTCAAGAAAATTCAACAAAGTATGGCAGAGAGAGTTTGGGAGCATGACATGTGCTTTAAGAATATTCTATTAAATTTGTCTTAAGAAATTCATCCCTCACAACATTCTCAATGATTCATTAGAGGATTGATAACACCTTTTAGACGAGTGCTTTCCCATAAAACTTTCATGGATTTGTGCAAGGCATTGAAGGCTACTTTGCACGCTGAGGCCATTGGAAGAATTAATACTGGGGTAAGGCCCTTTTTAGAAGCACAAATCACTACCATGGTGAAGTAGCTAGAAAAATTGTCTCCAAAATCAACTCATGAGACTTGCAGTGGACTATGGTGCATGGACTGTGATGTAGAATGACACACAAAGGATAGAGCCCCATGAAATTCAGTGTGCATCATTTCATTGGATTGTTAAATCTATCACAGAGATCATGATCCAAGTAGATGCCCATTATTATAGTGCATGCTCTACAAGAATTTGTCTTCTTATTGTAATATTTTCTCATCTACGAATCATGATACAAAGGAATGTTGATTGATAGACCAAATCTATGATTCCATTGATATTGGTGTGTGCTATACTGGTATTGGAATCAATTCTAAGAATGAAGGTGATCAGTATGAAGGGTGCAGAGATGGAGGCAGTCAAGGAAGAGGTTTTTCATAGAGGATTTAGAGGTTATGGTGGATAAGGAGATAGGAGTAAATTTCCCAATGGAACTTGTTTCAATTGTGGATCTACTGAACACTACAAGCGTGAGTGTCTAGATTTGCTACAGTGATCATGGTGTAGGAAGAAACATAAGGATGAAGAGTGCCCTGATTTTTATGAACACATGATCTAGAACCAGAAGAAGTACATGGCCGCGAGGATGGTGAGTGTGACGTGAGCTGCTCCATAGTGGATGTTTAGGGTATCACATAATGCTAAGTTATAACTTTTCTTAGTAGCTACATGGGCAGAAGCCGCATGTTCCAGGGAAGAACTAAAGCAAAGTCCCCTCATCATGTGAGAGGAAGTATTACATGGAAAATATCTTGATCTAAGCCATCATAAGGAATTTTACCAAGAGACCATGGAGGTGATTAGGAGCCTACAAGGGGAGATTCAATGTTTAAAGGAGAAACCACGGAAGTTGGAGTAGAAGAAGAGTGTTGAGGTCCTTTAGAAGGACATGGATGAGGTCAGAGAAGTGTGTAGTATGTTGTGCTAAGAGAATATCATCCCTCTTCTAGGAGAATACATGAGATAAAAATTACCCCGCACTAGAGGTGGGTGCAAGAGGTAGGTCTTGCATGTTAATATTCCCCCTCACAATATTGATTATAACAAAGAAATCACATTGAATGCAGTTATGGATGGATGGATCTTGAGAAACATTCTGATTCACATGAGGTCAAAGGTCAATGTTCTCACTTTAGATGCATGGAATTAGATGGGGAGGCCCCCATTATAGCCATATTTAAATGTGTTATATATGGTGAATAGGACAAAGGTTATGTCCATCAGAGTGTTGAAAAATGCATCCATAACCATCCAATGGGAAAATTTTATTTGATATTTTGAAGTCTTTTTGTTTGTCAAGGTATATCTTTCTAGTGTTACTCGAACACCCCTGGTGTTATAAGAATAATGTTGACTTGTTCTTTAACAAAGGGTACATAAGTTTCGAGAACAAAGAGGAGCGCATCGTTATTCCACTGATGGATGGGAATTTTTCACCCTATGTAGAACCTTTGGGAGAAGAGGACCTGGATAGAATCTATGTGTGCACCATTAGAGACCTCAAGGTTTTCCATCCATCAACAGAAGGATTCATTCAATTTGAAGATGCTCGGTCCATGAGTTATACAACTAGCATTGCATGTGACAATTAGGTGCACAGGACCTATGAGTGGATCAGAAGACAATTGAAGGGTTTTGTGACTCACGTCACCAGGGAACTCTCAGTTAGAAACCTGGGAGAAAGATAGTTACTGAGTTATACTGGGGAAGGAAACCATGATGTCTTTCTACCTGCAATGGAAGCCTAGTGTACATGCCAACTAGAAACGAGGAACATGTTAACTTATAACTTGCATGGGATAGTAGCGCATTGGTGGGTGACCCATCGAGACAAACTTGTAGAGTGGAGTGAAGTGAGAATTGAATTCTTTGTTAGGTTTCTCTGGAGTAATGCACCCTTTACAATACACTAATATTATGGGAAGGATCCCACCTCATTCCACATCCAAGAATGTGAGAGAGTCTGTATGATAGGACCGGAAGCCTTACCTCCATCACTATGTGTACATAAGTTCTACCCCACCTTGTACAGTTGTGCGTGCGCATGGTATATCCATTCACAGTTGCATCATCAAATAGGAAATTGGAAAGAGTTGAGGGCAGATATTATTCAAACTTTTGACTATCTAAGTCCTAAGCCATCTGTGAATGAGGCGTTACAAGTAGTTAAGTGCCTTACCTTGGGGGATAGTGCCATGCTTGAGGACAAAATCCTAGATTTATTAGGGTAACCTGAGTAAGGGGTGCTCTTCATGGAAGAATAACCAAAAGTAGGAGAGACAGAGGAGACACAGTTTGAGTGTACCTGCCTAGAGAAGGAAAAAGGAAATTTAGTCTACCTGATAGATGATGAGGAGATAGAAAATTTTGGATGTTGATCATGCAGTATATAGGTGTGAAGTATTGGAAAAAGTGGATGAGAAAGTGCATGCCTACCATGAGCCCTTAAAAAAAAGAAAATTAACATTAGTGCAGAAGTAGAGCCAAAAGAAACTGTCATTGGAAATTACTGGATGGACTATGAGGTTTCAAAAATAGTTGAGTTGTTACGTGAATTCCAAGATTTGTTCCCACACATGTACCATGAATTTAAGGGAGGTCATCACTCATTAGGGTAAATTTGGATTAATTGAAAAGAATGTGTGTACCCCTTTAGGAAGAGACCATACAGGATGAACCCAACTTTGTGAGTAAAGGTTAAAGAGGAAATTGATAAGACGATAGAATCTAGAATCATTGAGGAAATTGAGGAATATAAATGGGTGAGCCCAATTGTGATGAGTATAAAAAAGGATGGGAGGCTAACGATTTTTGTTGATTTACATTTAAATGCTTCATGTGTGATAGATCCTTTTATAAACCCATTTATTGAGGAGATTTTGTAAGGTTTCGTAGGACGAGAAATCTATTCTTTTACAGATGGATTCTTAGGTTATCACTAGGAAAGAATCACAAAGGAAGACAAGGAGAAGACTACTTTCACCACTGAATGGGGAATTTTTGCTTACACGGTTATGCCCTTATGGCTTAAGAATTTTCTTATTGTATTCATGCACATCATGGTACAAACCTTTCAAGACTTTATCCATAAATTTCTACAAGTCTACCTGGATGACTGGATAGTGTATGGATTAGTAAAGGACCATTGTGACAATTTGAGATTGATGTTTGAGAGGTGCATGAAGATAAGTATCTCTCTAAACATTAATAAATGTGTTTTTTCTACCCCATTTCACATATTACTAAGTCACATTATATGTCAGGAAGGTTTATTGGTAGACCCTACCAAAGTTGTTATTTTAGGGTTAGAGGAGCCTACCTGTCAAAGCGCGATGCGTGGATTCTTAGGGCATATGGGATATTACAAGAAATTTATCAAAGGCTATGCTAATATTTTCATGCCATTGGAAGTACTATTAAAACATAAGATTAAATTTCATTAGGAAGAGGCACAGTAGATGGCCTTTGATGAAAGTTAAATTATTAACTCACAATTGCACCCATTTTGTGCTTTCCCTCTTGGGCTAGCCCTTTCATGTGCATGTGGATGCATTAAGAATGGAAATAGGAGAAGTGTTGGAACAACATAGAGAGGGGATTTTTTATCACCCTTTATGTTTTTCAAGTAGAAAATTAACTCTAGCTGAGTAGAATTACACAATGATGGAGCACGAAGCATTATCTATGATTTACACACTACACAAGTTCAAGCAATACTTACTGGCTATTGTAAATGATTGTTAATCAATATATAAATGGTTGTTCTAAATATCTATGTTTATGGCTTCAAAACCTGGTACTCTCATTTTTCTCATGGTTCAGATCTGATCTCTTTGTGATGTTGTAGCATTTACTTTTGCATTATGATTCATCTATGCTTAGATCTAGTGCTTTTACTTATTTTCTAGAATGGATACATGTATTTTATATTAAGTTAATGATTTCTCCATTAATGGTAGAAATTCTTACAAATCTCACATAAAGGAGGTGCTCGGTGCCTGCGCATGCCTCAGGTGAACACCCAGCTCATGTTGGGTGATAGGCCAATGTGCTTGGGGTTTAAAGGGAGTAAGGGAAATGTGACTACATTTTTTTTCTGTTAGAATCTTATTTGCAGAGTTCATGGTGGCCCATCACAAAACTATGCCTTATCACCCTCAAGCTAATGGAACTTCTTAGTCCTTTAATAATATTCTAAGCCACATGCTAACTAATATTTATGATGTTGGAAGGAAGGAATGGGATGACGAAGTCTCTATAGTGTTAAAGGCATATCGCATGACTTATAAATAATTGAACAAGGCCACGCCTTTTCAATTAGTGTTTGGCATGGAGGCATTTCCGCATGTGGAATTCATGTTACCCTCTCTATATATTTTACACACAAGAGTATTGGCTGACAAATAATTACTTAAAGAGTGCATAGGCAAACTAATGTAGTTAGATGAGAGGCATTCTATATCTAGATGGAGCTAGCGAATGGCGAAAGCTAGATAGAAGGCTTGGCATGATCAACATATTAAAAACAATAAGGTTGAGGTTGGGCAGATGGTTCTTCTATACGAATCAAAAAATTTGCCCCATCTTGGGAAACTTAAGGTGCATTAGTTGGGACCGTACAATATATCTTATATACTATATTTAGGTGTATTCCAGTTATAAGCGTTGGATGGGACAAGGTTTCCTAGTTATTTTAATGGGAGTAGGTTTAAGCCCTACTATAAATAACTCTTATATGTGTTTTTAAATAAGGCAGTATTTCCATTTAGCCTAGGATTTCCCTTAATGCATTTTCCTTTATATATGTTTCCTTTCATCATTACTATTCTTTATCTTTTCATTTTGTTTATTGTGGGCACACTTGTGCACTGGTATCTAGATACTATCTAAAGGAGTTTTATTCAAGGAGGACCACACATCTATTTAGTGTGGGTGAAGGATACATAAAGAAGAGTTTCAATGAATAGTATGGTAAGAAGCAAGTGGTGGGAGTGATATTTATTGGCATCCCGAATGAGAAAATAAAAAGTGTGTGGATTCATAGGAGTGCATGTAGCAGAATTGATTATGGGTGGATATTGGTGTAAAAAGATTTATAAAAACCACGTACAGGGATAAAAGCACATAGAAACATGAGGTAGACAGTGACAAGAACTAGGTGTAAGACACAGAGGAATATTGACTTCGGCACTATGAGCACACATAGGGTTCTGTGGTCGATACAATTTTTCGTACCAGAAGGTTGTGGGAGGTTTGTGTGAGTTTGTGCACTGAGGAAAAGCACTAGGCTAAACATGTGGGAGGATAGTATTGGAAAAATATGAATTTAATGTGATTGTATGGTGGTGGGTGGCATTGGAGTTAGTGTGGGAAAAAGCAAAAAGCTATAAATAGAAGGTCAGGGTAAGTTATTCCTTTTACCTTGCATTTGTTTGTTGAAGATCACTTGTGAACTAGGGCATCCTTGCGAGAGAATTTGCGAAGAGTTATGTGTGAAGCAGAGAATTTGGCAAATTTTTGAACTAGAGTGGAGAGGAGTGCATGGGCGTGCATAGAGGAGATTGTTTGGTGGATTTCTATGAGTTTTTACATTGTCCTATGGAAGGAGAGTTTACCAAGTTAGGGTTTTTAGAGCTAGGGCATGGGTTTTGAAGAAATCTTGTAGGAGTGGAGCTGATGGATTAAGCAGTGTTAAGGAAAGACACAAGGAAGGACTTACAAGGGATTGATAAGAAATATGGCACCAAGGAAAGGATTGAACATTTCACCAAATAAGGGCAAGGGAAAGGGAAAAGGAAAGCTAGTCACATCGACAAGTTTTAATGAAGAGTGGTATGCAGAGATGCAGTACCCAGATGGCATTTCAATGGGGATGGAATGGGTCTCTCACGTGTGTAAGACGGTTACAAGTGATTATAACCATAGGAAAGATACCACTGAAAAGGAGATGGCATTGAAGCTCTTCACCCAATAGGAGAGAGAACACATGATGAAAAACTAGTCTATGATGACTCTATGAAGATAAAACTAGAGAAGGCTAGGCTTTTGTAACTTTTTGAGTTACCATTTTTTAGAAAACCTGAGAGATTATAAAAATGGCTCATGTCATGCATGCATAGAGATCACTTCTACTTCGCAGGGAGGAGAATGTGTATAACACCATAGTTGATCTCTAGATACACTGGACTTATCTTCACAAGTGAGTCATTGGATGATGACTTGGATGACAAGGAGGCTATCGTAGAGACAGCCAAGGAATATGAATACAAAAAGGGTGGGTGCTATTTTTATATTGCCACGATTACTAACCCAGTCATGAAGATGGTTATACACTTGCTCACCAAGTTAAATGGGAAGGAACGGTGGACGCAAGTGAACCAGTGATGGTTGAACGTTTGTAGAAAGATTTCAGAAGGGACAATCTACAACCTCTCGGCCTTAATTTTGGAGGATATCATAGATGTCCACGTAGTGACAGAGTATAAAATTATCTATGGTAATATTCTCCTTACCATTGTGTTTTCTGATATTGGAGTGCATGAATGGGCTAAATAAAAAAACTTTTGGGAGTAACCTGATGAGAACCCCTCCCCAGCTATTAGATATTCTAAGCATATGTACTTGTGAAACAATGGTATGCTGCATACAAGGCATGTACATGGCTAAGTGGTAAAAGCATATGTGATACATGATGCATTTGAGGCATAGCAGTGGAGGATTCCAGAGAAACTATCTAACCTTGGTACAAGGATGAGGCTAAGTTTACGGTGTACCAAAACTTCTGCATTAGTCTGGTTCACATTAACTGATATGGAACCAAAAGCTCATGTTGTACAAGTACCATTTTACATTCACAATCGTAGTATTTTTAATAGCATCATCAACAGGCTCCAATGAGGCCAAGAAACTTAGAGTTTGATCAAAGTGAGGTGGGTTAGGATCACCACACGCTGCACCAAAAATTAGTATATCCTAAGAAGCATGCACATGTGGAGAAGTATGTCATTACCACTTGTAACATTATATACATATGCTAAGGCTGTGTAACATTACCACTTGTGGGAAGCACAAGGCCACAAGGGTGTACATACGCCTAAGGCCTAAGTTTGAGAAGGGAGTCATACATTGAGGATGATTTCTCCATCCTTGAGGACCCTGCTAGAAGGAAGAAAGGGGAGAGAGAGAGAGAGAGAGAGAGAGAGAGAGAGAGAGAGAGAGAGAGAGGAAAACTACAACAAGCAAGGTGCGTTGAGCGTGTGTACAGTTTCAGACCGTAGGGTTGTACATGAGTCAGGCACACAGGCCCAAGTAACTTACACTCAAAGGAAGAAATCCCTCATGAAGGAGAAGTCACCTGAGAAGTAAATGTCCCCTATGATAGACGAGTCACCAGTAAAAAAGAAGCAACAGATGGCCTAGAGTTCAGACTCTGAGGAGACAAAGAACATGAAGGGTGATGAGTCTGAGGAGGAGAACAAGGAGTGCAAGGAAGGTGAGAATCCCATGGTGTTTGATGTACATGTGTATCTGATGAAGAGCGTGATGAGTTTTTAGAGAGTGCTCGTGAGAAATAAGGAAGTGAAGAGGAAGTGAGGATGAATGTGCATAGGATGCCCCACACTTTCTGGTGAGCAGTTGGATGACACAATGGAGAGGGAAGTAGCATAGTAATCATCAAATATTTGGTAGAGCACGAGGTGGAGCACAGCATGCTCGAGGAAATATTAAGAAAGAATATGGGAGCATAGAAAATGAGATCCCAGTTTAGCAATCAGCTTCCTAATAGGAGCACGCACAAGTAGTAAGGGCATGGTGGCAACACAAGGACCCAAAATGACTTATTTCAATTATCCAAACAAGGTCCTACACGTACGTTTTTAGAGCATGGTACCTACAGACCAACTTTTGTTTTGGTCATCATATAAGAAGGATAGTGTGTACAAGTACACAAGGAAAATTTTATCATGGACTTTTTAGTCCCATGTTGATGAACCAGAGTTCAAAATCGATGTAGGAGGATTGGTAACCACACATAACCCTAATGAGGTGAATCCTATTGTGTATGCCCATTGGCTAATGGATGATCAAGTGTGTAACGTGCTTAACAAGGTATTTGTGGAAGTAGAGGCAAGGTTATTCGAGAGGAATAATAGAATCAGGTCCTTCGAGGAAGAATTGGATGAAAATAATAATGAGATAATTGAGAGAGATAAGGAGATCAAGGAGGAGTTGATAATTGTGAAGTTGAGTGCTTGAGTTGAGAGAAGAAAAGGGGAGAGTGCGTGAAGCTTACAAGAAGGTGGAGACTATCTCAAACTCCATTATCTTAAAGCATACCTATATTTGGCCCCTCTATGAACATAAGTATGAGTCAGCTTTTCACTTCCTGGAGGACTTGACACACTTGATCACGATGGAGAGGCAAGCCACTTACAGCTGGAGTCCGCGTAGATGAAGTTTTGGCATGACAAAGAGAACATGAGAAGTTAAAAATTGAGATAACCATAACTCGGTACTCTGAGCTCCTTGACTCTGTGAAAGGTGAAACACACATGTGCACATATGGTCTGAAGTTGTCTATGACAACTTTGGAGACAAGGATAGGGTGGAAAGTGTATTTGATTGCTACCCATGAGGTGATACCTAAAGGAGTTCCAGGAAAAGAAACAAGAATAATAGGGCAGAACGGGAAAAAGATCATAGTAGAAGTTGAGAAGAAGTCTGTAGGTGATCAAAATCTTAAGGGTCTCGATTAGAAATAAAGTAAAGGAATTATATCCCCAAGTTACACGAAGGATGGATGCATTGAGTGACCTTAGCAAGAAAATGGAAAGTATTGTTTATACACTAAAGGCTAAGGGTGAAGAGTTATCATTTGATGAAGTCAACACATTGATAGGGGATTTATTTCAACAAGTGCAAAGTGAGGTGGATGCCTGGAATAAAATTGAAGCATCCTTGAACAAAGACTTCCCAATCCTTATACAATAGTAGAAAAATTATTTTGTTCTTTGGCGCAATCCCGATACAAGTTATTCTTTCCCTTCCATTCTTTATTCTTTTTTGTTAAAGGATAAATTGTTTCCAAGGATGGACAACAAATTTATTGTGGGGTGATGTTGAGCCTGAGAAAATGACTAAGTCCTAAAGTAGAAGATGAGCACGTGCATGGAAGGCAATCTATGGAGAAAATTGCATAAGTGAACACGCGTGAGGAGAGATAGGTTTGTGTGCAGGAAGCAGGAAAGGGTTTAAGGGTTTAAGGACTTAGCTGCATTTCGGTTAAAAAATAATATCACATGTAAAACACGTGAAGCTGTGGGTACATGTAATGATGATAAGGTTGTTACATGGAGACTTGAAGCTCAAGAAAAGAATATTCCATGGAATCATTATGGTTATGGGCTGTAAAGTGGAGGTTGTTATGGCTAGTTGGCATCTGGATGGCTTGGACACTCGAGTATCGATAGAATATGATGACATTTGGCATGCGGGCTTGCTTCTTGGAATGATGATTAGGTGAGCTCTTATCCTATTAAAGGAGGCATTTGGATCTAGGAAAAGAGTAGTATAATCATTGTGTGGAGATAGAGATTTTGTGCTATAGGTCGAGTATGTGTTCATATGTGTGGAAGTAGTTCATGGTAGAAAGGAGATTATGTAATGGTTTTAGGGGTAATATAGGGATTCTGGATCAGATCCATGGGAAGGGTAGGATTTTAATGGTAGAATGATATAGACTGATTTGTTTATGAACCTTTTTTTGTAATATGGCTACTGTAAACAATTGTTAATCAATATATGAAAGGGTTTTTCTTAATATATGTGTTTATGGGTTCAACCCCTAGTACTCTCATTTTTCTCATGGTTTAGATATTGATCTCTTCATGATTGTTATAGTGCTTATGTTTTTGTATTATGATGCATCTATGCTTAGATCTAGTGCTTTTAATTCTTTTCTAGAATGGGTACATGTATTTTTTGTTTCTGCAACCATTCCTCCATTAATGGTAGATATTCTTATGAAGCTCACATAAAGGAGGGGTTTGGCACCTGTGTATGCCTCAGGTGAGCACCCAACTAATGTTGGGTGATAGGCCAGTGTGCTTGGGGTACAAAGGTATTAGGGAGATGAGACTACATGTTGTAATTTATCATGAAGGGCAAGACAGTCATTGTCCCTATCACCATTTATGTGATGATAATTACAATAAGGTTGGTCACACTGACATTGTAATCGATGTTGTGGATGGTGTTAGTTAGAGGGTAGGTGAATTAATCACTTAATAAGTATAACATGTAACATATCATGTGGTCTAGCATCATGAGAGAAATTTAAAGTCTCATGTGACTTGGGTGGAGTGGTGGGAGGAGTATCTTGTCATGGAGCTGGAGAAGGAATATGTTTTTATGGTGGAGTTGGTTGAGCTTGTTTTCTTTTCTTGTGAGGCAAAGGTAGAGATTTTGTTAGATGCTCAACCGGAGGGACTAGTGGAGAACTAGATGAGGCAATAGTTGTATATATGTGTGGAGGATCTATGGTGTGTGATGAGAGAAGATCTTGTTCTAGGTCAATGACTTTATAACATATAAGAATGAATGAATCTGTTGTATCATATTATAATATTTGCTTGAGTGGAGGAACTAGGCCATGACAGAAAATGAATTGCTTCTCTAGATCAATAGGTTGGAATATCATTTGATTTATACAAGCATTGAATCGTAAGATATAACCCTTGATAGGCTTAGAAGATCCCAGATGTAAAGTAGGTATGTGATCGTAAGTGACTCTAAGGCCATTTTTTTATGATGAAATGATGGAGGAAATCATCCTCCATTTTATATAAATTATTGATCGACCCAAATGGGATATGAGTGTACCATTGTAATGCCTTGTCAATAATACTATATCGAAATGCCTTAAGTAAAAATATATCATTAGAATTAGATGTCATAAGAATGTGCTAATGTAGAAGATGAGAATGAGGGTCACCAATACCATTAAAATATGTGAAAGTAGTCATGGTAAAATCTTGAGGAAATTTAGAGTTATGAATCATTTTAGGGACAGGGTTACCATGTAACAAATTGTTATCAATAGAAGCATAATAATCCCTTTTTTCTAAAGTGAGGGAGTGAACCTGAGATTATAGCTGACCTACAACATGCATGAGAGAGATAATATCCTATGAAGGTATGGTGGAAGATGGCAATAATGTATTAAGTGGTTATAACTTTCCATTATGGGTGATCATATGAATATCAAGAGGTGACAAGGGAGATTATGATGTTAAGGACACACTAGGAGTAGGTTCCGAGGAAGTGATAGTAGGTAATATAGATGGAATATCCATAGCTATGGTAGGACTAGCATCAGAAACACCCTTAATAGATGAGGTGATTGATGGAGACACATCTATAGGAGAAGATGGACTATGAGATGTAGATTATATTATAATAGGAGATGAAAAAGTAGGAGAAGGAGAAGTGATAGATGTAAATTACTCATGCACAATGGTAGATGTGATCTCAAGAGAAAGTTGTAATGGAGTAGGAGAGTCACACTCAGTGGTATAAAAATAAGGAGAACCATGACTATCATCCGCCTCACTAGTATCAGACAGAGACTCAGAAATGAGAATATTGCTAAAGATGCTATCAATAGGATTGTCAACATAATGCGAAGGAACATGTAAACTAGTAGGAGATGTATCATAAGAAGCAATGTTGGAAGGGGTAGAATCGTGAGAAGAAACTATATTAGTGGCCTGAGTGGAAGAGGAATCAATATGCACATGTGAGTAATTATCAATACCAAGTAAATAATCAATAAGATAATCATCTAAGGTTTCCTTTGAAATATCAGAAGGAGGATCACAAGTAGCCGTATAACATGGTGTACAATGAGTAAAGGTTGTTTGATCCTCAACAATACTAATGCCTATAGGAGAATCCTCAAAACGTGTAGGGACATGTTGCTGGCCATCTAGAATTTGTTGTAAATGATATGATCAGGTGTAGTGACAGGAGTACTATACAGGGCTTTTAGCTTAGTAATGGCAACCTCATCATAGATAGGGTTAACGCTAAAATGAGACATGATGGGGGAAGAAGAGGAACTATCCTTAGCCATTAGGGTTTGATAGGATCATAGTTAAAGATATTCAAAATGACTGGCTCACCAAAATGATCAACTAAAATGTACAATATTAATGTTATTCTATAGCTAATCTAAACTAGTAACAATAATGGAATAAATGGTATAAACTGAAATGCAAATGCTAAAAAATTTAATTGATATTTAAATGAAATGAAATAATGAAGATGAGAGAGATAAGGTAATTAACCTAAAAATAACCTTACCTCACAGTGTGTTGGACTTGAATACAGGCTGATGTGCGGACAGGGAAGGATGTGAAGGTGCTACCCAAGAAATTGCAGTAACTGAAGATCTAATTGGACTGGGGTGCCTCAAAGAGGACTGGGGTGCCTAAAGGTGCCCTGGTTTGTAGTCTGGGCACTTTGGATTGTAAACTAGCTTAGGATATGAATCAGACAGTGTTGCTAGATTTTCGTAATATCTTAGTCTTTTTCATGTAGTTGTCACAGTGAATTCACTTATGTCGCCGTAAATCTGATATGAAGATCTACCTACAAAACCCCATACAAAGCATCAAATCCCTAAAAAACAGAAAGATGCATATGAAGGGGTCAGACAAACCTTAGCTGCCACAATGGTGGACTTACAACTAAGCATTGTACTACATTCCAGACCCAATGTAGTTTCTATGTGTTCTTTGTGTGTGCAATTGTATGCCTAGGGTGCCATACACGTGCTAATGACGTAGAAGTAGGGGGCAGTAACTAGATTTTAAAAAACAAATGGTGGATGAAATAGAATGAATACAACCCTTTCCCCCTATGCTTGTGTGATGCATATGTAAATTATTCCCAAATGCATTCATTTGCCTTAGTAGATAGCTAGCTCTTGATAGTAGATATTCTTCCCATAGAATAGTGAGTATGTTATGTTTATATAGGGATATTTTGTTCAAATTTTGACACTAATGACCCGACATGTCGATTAGTATCTAGGGGAATGAGAGTGAAAATGACAAAGGCTGACCCTGAATAAGTAAATGAGACCCAAGTTTTACAAGGACCGGGGTGCCTAAAATTAAGGATTGAGGCACCCATGGGCTCCCCAGTACTATCATAGGCAACCTATTTAAATAATAGAAATGAAAAATGAATAAATAATGACACATGATACTCCTTGAGAGAGAAACAAAACCATGTAAACAATTGACGACTATGCAAGATAAATGATGATGATGACCGACTAACTGACAAAATTACTAGGAGATGGGTCATTAGTGAGTACTTTTATTATGCAAGATCCATATATAAAATAACATACTTGGCGGTATAAATGTAATAGTAAGTGTGTGATTTTGTGACTACATTTTCCCACACTTTATGTTGGTGAGAAGAAAGCTGGGTAACATAGAGTAGATAGAGATTACATACTCTTAGAAAATTCTGAGAGAAGCCAATGTTGTATTAGAATGCACATAGATGTGGTAGTAGAAGCATTGCTGCCAAAAGAACCATATAGCATGTCGAACCTTGGATCAACGTGTTGATCCATGAAATGTAGCGGGAAACATAATGTTGTGATGAAGTGAAGTAAATTCAGAGTGATTATTGTAACTGCTGAAATGATTGATTATTTCTGAATGCATTGTATGATGATGATGAGATGGGGTAGGGAGTGATTAGTTCCCGACCCTAAATGCATGTATACATGAATAATCAACTGGAGAATTTGGTGTGTCCTGCTGCGAGAGGAAGAGTGTAGGGAGAAAGGTTTGTTATTCTCTAATCATGTAACTACATCCTCAAGATCTAGTGGCATTACAAATAGACTCAAATCAAAATAATTTGTAGTTTTTGGATCTAAACAATTTCTATCAAAAAATTGACCCATATAGGAGAGGTATAGGAAAGGAACTCTTTCCCACATTCCATAGGAGTCTCTGCAATGTAATAGCTTCCAAGTTAGGTCATCTAGAAGAAAACATGAAATGGATGATGGCTTTGAAGTTAGGTCATTTGGAATTAAGTGTGAAATGTATGATGGCTTCCAAGTTAGGTAATCTAGAAGTAAGCACAAAATGTAGAATAAATTCCCAAGTTAGGTCATCTGAGGAAAGTGAACACATGTAATCTCCCAAGTAAGGTCATCTGGGAGGCCAATTTTGTTGTATTGTATTGATTGAATGATATGGTTTTGGTTTTCATAGAGATTTAAAACACATTGATTGATTGATCGATTTAATTGGTTACTTGTAGAGATAGTTTACATTAGTTTGCCCCCAGGTTAGGTCAAAAGGGGGAATCGATAGAAATTAGTGAAATGATCACATGGATAAATATTTTTAACCCTTGTTTCCCCCAAAGTTAGGTTATTAGTGGGAAGTGATGAAACGGTCATATAGAAAAAATGTAAGTTTTTTGTCCCCAGGTTAGGTCATTAGGGGGGAATTGATAGTGAAATTTCAAGCGGTAAACTATTAAATGTTTGAAAATGATGACATTATTAGTGTGTTGCATGTGTGATGATATAGTGGGAATTATATGATGACCCCAATGATATTCCTCCCATTTTAGTGAAAGAGTGAAGTGATGATAAGCACGAACGCTAAGTTGAAAAAGTAAGCATAAAATAAATAGAAACTGATACAAATCGTAAAAATGTGTACAAATTAGATGGGAAATAACATAAAGGAGAAATAATGCAAGTGTAATGTGTACATTACTGATCGTAGGAATGAAATTCTAAACAAAATCCCGCAAACGGGGTGTAAATTGGAGTAGATAACATTCAAGATATGACAAAAACAGTGGCAGTGTGTATTAGTTGTACGTGAATAAGTCGTGAAGTGAATAAGTGATTAGTCACTTCATTTATATTTTATGTGATAAGTTAGATTGAGCTACAAAGTAGAGTGAAGGATGTCACAAGTGAGAGCAGCATGCATCCTAGCTGAGTTTGAGATGGCGGTGACTGTCGTAGCATCACGTACGATAGCCGTGGAGTTGGTAAGTGCATGGTGTTGTTTGACAAAATGTATGGTGTAGTATTCATTTCTATTGAATTTTTGGGAATTTGAGAATTTGTAATTTTCTTGGCATTTGAGACTTGGACAAGATAGTGGTGAGGGTGCTAGTGACCACTGGGATAGGAGCACCTAGATCTGGGTGCTAGTGTAGTGCTCCTGGGTGCCCAAGTCCTACATATGGACACTCTGGTCCTAGATTACCACACATGGTGGGAAGCTCATCGGTGGGTATTATTGCTCCCATTTTTTGTAGGTCCAGTGTGGTTACCGCATGTAGTAGGAGGAGGGAAGGAGGCACATACCCCCAACCCTGTAGTAGTAGCTATAATAGAGCATAATTTTTTTTGTAGTTGTGTACTTTTTTGTATGCCTACATTGTTATATATGGTTTTCTAATGTGTTAAGTAATTTTTGTTTGTAGGCTATGTGTATTGGTCATTGATTTTTGATACATCTATCGTGGGACATTGATGCGGAATGGTCGTCATATGAGTAATTTTCTTGGTGCTAGGTATACTGTCAGCATGAGGATTGGGATGCTATGGACGAGCATGCCCATTTATTTGATTCGATGGCCATAGCAATGGCGATGTGTACTGTGTAGCTAAGTGAGAGGGATGAGGCATGTGATAAGTATCGATGATTTTCAGAGTCAGTAGGTGGTGGTCCCTTTGCATAAGATGTGTTTTCCTGATATGTAGATGTTTAGTTCCATTGTTCCAAACATTCTATGAAGATTGGCTTTCTACGGAGGCAAGTTAAGAGATATCGAGTCCATAAACAGCGGCGTCACGTTGGTGGAGAGGTATCTAGTTCTAGAGCTCTTGTAGTACTTGAGAGCGATAGCGATGATGATATATAATTTCTACTATTTGTATATGATGTTCAAGATTTTTCCCCAGTAACGAGACATGTTTTTTTATGATTATTATATTCGAGATATATGTATGGACACATGTTTTTGATATATGATAATTTTGCATTGTTGTAGATAAATTTTACAATGTGTTGTATGATGTACGATTCGATACTTATTCTATGTGTGGTGTATTGTTTAATTATTGTAGGTTCACATTATAATATTGATAATGGTAGTTAAAATGTGTATGGTTAATGGTATTCGATAACAAATGTAATGTGATTGATGATAAATGTTTATGTGTAGCACATAGTTAATGTAATGATGATAGTAAAATAAAATGTAAAAATGGATTATGTATAATCGTCGAAGAAAGAAACGTGTTATGTTAAATGATAATAAGATGTGATCGTGGAATGTTAGTATGATGAAACTAAAGGGGGGAGATTAGTGATTCCCCCAACATGTATGAATGGACTCATTTAGTTAAGACCCCTCAGAATTCAAGAATGAGCCGCGTAAGCAAGAGTGCATCATTGGGAAATGATTAAGTACGCTAGATGAATGACAGAGTGCATGATGAAGGGTTCTTAGAGAAAATCCCTCAACACTCATGTAAGAACTATAAGAACTGTAAGAACACAAGTGCATCATTGGGGGGTAAGGTGATAGCAATCACATATCAATACCAAGGCAGCATGAAGCGGTGGAAGCATTTGGGATGGAAGCAGCATGAGTGTGTGAACCAAACTGAATGTCATATGCAGTTATGGTGGGATTTGTGTGAGTGGAGTGTTGTGGAAGCCAATGTAAATGAATAGTGTGATGTGGTAGATAGCATAAATGTCATGGATGAGATGAATGAGATGGATGAAGTGAATGTAATGGATGTGATGATGTAGCGGTGTATGGACGTGGTGGAGAACGTGTGCATGAGTAACAAATTTTAGTGGTGGACGGACCATGGCCTAAGCACCATATGGAGGAGATGAACTAAACTGGTAGTAGAAAATATCTGACGAGGTAGAGGAGATATGGATTTCTCACGTGAGCAGATATCCAAAGGAGATGATGTCCTTTATCCTCTAATTGTTATAATCTATCATGAAGGTAAAAATAATCATCATCCCTATGGCCATTGATACAATGACAATTACAATAAGGTTGGTCACGTTGACATTGTAGCCTGATGTTGTGGATGATGTTGGTTAAAGGATCAGGTAAACGAATTAGATCACTTTTCAAGTAAGTATAAGACATAGTACATCATGAGGTCTTCTAGCATGATGGGAGAAGTGCAATGGCTCACGCGACATAGATGGAGTGGAATGATAAGTATCCTATCATGGAGCCAGGAGAAGGAAGTATGATTTTTATAATGGAGTAGGTTAAGCTTGTTTGCTTTTCTTGTGAGGAAAATTTGGATACCGTGTAGGATGCTCAATCGGATGTCAATGGTAGGAGAACTAGCTGAGGACAATAATGGTAGATATGCATGGAGGATCCATGGTATGTAGGATGAGAGAAGATCTTGTTCTAGGTCAATGACTTTATAATATATAAGAATGAATGACTCACATGTATCATATTGTAATATTTACTTGAGTGGAGGAATTAGGCCATAACATAAAATGAATTACTTCCCTAGATCAATAGGTTAGGATATCAAGTTGATGTATACAAGCATTGAATCGTAAGATATAAACCTTGATAGGTTCAGAGGAGCCCAGATGTAAAGTAGGTATGTGATAATAAGTGACTCTAGGGCCATTGTTGATGATGAAATGATGGAGGAAAGCATCCTCCATGTCATAGAAATTACTGATTGACCTAAAAGGGAGTGATTAACAAAAAATATGTCCTAAATGGGGTATTTAGGGTTTTAGTGTTAATCTAAATAAGAGGACTAAAATGTTGTAAATTAACTAAAAGCAGTAGGAGATAAATGTAAATAAAATATTCTAGATAAAATAAAACCCTAATGTGTAAGAGAAGAGTAAGGAATAGACTCAACTGATAACAGGAGACTATCACAGGTTGCCGCAGATCCAGAACTAGGACTTTGCATTGCAGATGAACACTCAGGGGCCCTGCGAAGGGAAGATCTAGACTATCTGAAGTGACACATGTTCTTGTGAGTGTACTAGGGCACCCTGGGGTGCCCTGGTCTAGATTCTAGGCACTGGGAACTTTGAAAAAATCTTAGGATCTATGTTTGGAATTTTCACATGGAGATCTAAAACCCTTCCTATCTATCATGATGCATTCGTCAGATGAACTAGATGACGCCATGCACAATAAGAAGAATAATGGGTCAGACTGACCATAGCCACCAAACTGGTGGAATTATCTCTGAGCAATGCACTACATTACCAACCCTAATGTAGTTATGGTGAGTGTGTGTATGTCGTGCCCTAGGTGCGCTCATGTTATATGCACTTTGTGAAATAGTGAGCTATAGTAGCTATATAATATGTAGATAGTAGAATATAATGAATAGAATTCATCCTCCTCTAAGAACTAGTGTGATGCACAATTCCTAGATTTAATGTATGGTACTATGTGGATTCAAGTTATGCAATGGATGTATCCCTAGATGAGGTGATAGTAGTGATAAGATGCAATGACCTAGGACCCTTATTATGGTCTTATAACTTTATATTTATAGGTCTCTCAAGCTTAATTTTGTAATTAATCTTGACAAGGCTGATTGAGAAGAAGATAAGGATGACCAACAGCTATAAGTGCCCCAAAAAGAAGTTGAAGAGGTTGTGCATAGATCGAGGTGCCCAAAGTGGGATCAGGGTGCCCCGGGGTGCCCTGATTTCAAGCTAGAATGTAGGAATGGTCATGGAATGGGCTTATAAGTATAAAGAAATACACGAGAAAGATGAAATAAAAGATAATAAAAAGGTGGCCAAAAGGTGGGGTTAATTATTACTTTTTACACTTGAGAACCTTCTAAATAGTAGTATAAGACCGAGATAAATATTATCTAATGTGCAATATTTATATCTATATTTTCCCCCACTTTATGTTGGTGAGCGGAAAGCTCGATAACATAAAGTAGATAGATATACATACCTGATAACCATATAGAGTGTAGAAGAAAACATGTTGATGGACTAGACTCAAGCATGGAATGACTCAAAGAAAAATGTGGAGGAGCGTGGATTCTAAAGATTAAAAAATGTGAATAAAAGTGATGAGAGTGAACCTAGGGCAGAATACATGTGTAGTTGCTACATGTGTGTGGTGTACCTACATGGTTAGTATGGAAAGTACCATCGTGGTGTGTTTTCATTATCGTTGTTTTTGTAGTTGTTTTTATTTCCCCCAATTTGACTGTTTATTTCTCATACGGCGGACCTGCAAGGAGAAAATGATCAAGTAGTCAAATATGAATGTATGTAAAAACATTGTGTAAAATACACTAGAATATAAAGTGTAAATAGAAAAATGGAACATGTGCACCTAACCCATGTTGAGAAAAATGGTGTAGAAGGATATTTTGTAGTGTTGCAAGTTTTTCATACGATCTCATGCCACTCTGGCTGAAGAAGTATAGGGAGGAAATGCTTTGTGTCCTTCAACTCTAATTATTTCTACCGAAATTTTTCTAAGAGATATCTGTGTTATGCTAGTTTTTTGGGTGATCCTACACCATTAGATAGGAAAGGGTAGATAGGCCACCCACTGTAACCCTTGAGCCTATAATCGCTCTGCAAAATTTTCAAAGGACACCATGTCCTTTTGAGGCTGTTATGTATGGAGTTTGTAGACTAGTCTGAACTCACTCATTGTGTGTGAACTGGTGTAGATACAGTGTGTTATTATAAACCCTCAATGATGCCCCCCTCTTTGGGGATGCATACAATGACCCTGTAAGGAGAATGTGGCCCCAAAAGAGGACCAACCACACTCTGACCTATAGAAATCTTCCCTATATGTGGAAAGGGAAACGCTTGGTAGATACCAAGGTGCCCATAAAAGGGGATGGATAACCAATACAACTGTTAGTCTAAAGACATGTATGCAAATAAATGTAAAATATGTAGATAATGTATAAAAACTACCAAACACAGTAGTATAAACACAAAAGAAAACAAGTAGACCGCACAAAGTGGGTTTCAAACATGGGACATCACTCACAATTTCGCAAGACACGCAAGACCATCATGGCCACAAACAACAGTCAAGTGTGCACACAAGTAAAGGGAAAAATCCCACAAACAATAGCAAACAAAACAAACAAGTAGAATCAAAAAGGTAGTCATGGAAACATGAAATCCTATAAAAAAATGTTGCACATGGAACACCCGTTAGCATGTTAGATTGAAAACCCATATGTCAAATCATGTAGAAGCAAGTAGTAAAAGATGCTACGTACAAAATTAAATAATGGAACCTATATGAGATGAATGTGGATGCCCCTAGTGACCAATATAGTAAGGGTAGAAGGTGAGCATCTAGGCCGCCTATAAATACCATATATTTGTTATCACACTAAACAAAGGCATGAACGTGCATGTTTGTATGATAATGACATATAGGAAAGCAAGCTAACATGTGTAATAGAATGATCATGCAAAACACCACTAAGAAATATTAAATGCTACTAAGACAATGTAGTATGTTGTGGATGGATGGAATGGAATGCAAGATGTAATAATAGGAGCAACGTGCCCCTCGAATGTACAGAAATGTATGCAGTGAGGTTGATTTTGTTTTCCCCCTCGGTAGTCAAGAATGAACCGTAAATGAGAGTGTGTCATCAGGAAACAGTCAAGTAGTGGTGGTTGTGTCTAGCGCGTTGCGATGAGTATGTATGGGGAGTGGTGATGGAATTTTACTTGGGTAGAAAATGTGTGTGAACCCTATATCCAAAGCATATATCATGAATTTTTTGATTTGAGGAGTGATGATTCATCCCTAAGAATATATCACTATAGAAGGAGTGTGTGGTAATGCATTATATAGAAAGGTGTGCATGTACCCTATAGCCTAATTGTATACCATGACTCATATAATGTATGAGTTATGATTTATCCCTAAGCATATATCACTATAAAATGAGTGGATGAGGATTATTTATATGGAAATATCTGTGTGGACCCTATAGCCTAAGTGTATACCATGAATTTTTGATTGGGAGAGTGATGATTTATCCCTAAGCATATATCACTACATGATGGATAAATAAGGTGACAATCTATCCTATAGCATATGTCACTATGAGATGGGTGAAGAGGGTGTATGGGGCATAGATAAGTAGGTGGTGGATAATGGAGGGTGGTGGTTTAGCACTAAGTGTGGACCACTATGTGATGAATAAGAATGAGGTGGTGATTTAGCCTAAAGCATGTACCACTAATGGAAGGAGAAATGATTATGTAATAGAATGAATTAGAAGAGGGTGATAGAATAGGTGATGATTGGATGTAAAAGTATAATGAAAAATGGGTAAAGGGAGTGGTGATTTAACCTGAGGTTTATACCACTACATGTATGATGACAAGTATGGGTGATGATATAGCCTAGAGAATTGGTCACTAGTCTACTGAATATGGTATGATGACATGTCGCATGTAGGTAAGGTCCATTTGATTGGTAAACCCTCAGCAGTCAAGTATGGACCAAAAAACTAAAGTGCATCATAGGGTGGTGAGTGCAGTGCATAAAAAAATGTAGTGTAGATGACCAAGGTATTGGAATGTGTAGTATAGGTCATGTAATGTAGATTGTGTAATGGGTATGAAATGGAACGTAAGAAATGTGTAGATAGAATTAGAATGTGTAATGATAATAGATAAAACTAGACCCAAGTATAAGAAAATTTAGTGTAGGATGTAGAATAAGTAAGATGTATGAATGTAATGATAGTAATTTATAGAAATGGTGGATGGAACAATGATAGATGGAACTAGACCCAAGTGTAATGGAATCTAGTGTAGTGTGTATGATATAGATTATGTATAAATGGCTAGTAGATGAGGTATGTATAGGATGATGTAGAATTTTTGGTGTGTTCATTTCAGTGTGATGTTAGTCCCTCAATAGTCCAGTGTGAACCGAAGCACTAGGATGTGCCATCGAGTAACGAGGGTGTGATAATATGTGATGAAAATTTTTATATGCAAAGAAATGAAAATGTATGGATGCAAGAGGTATCGATGTGAGAGTGTGGGAGGAGGGGGGGTTTCTAATGGTTAGGCCCCCTCAACTAGCTAGGAAAAAAAATAATCACCCAAATAAGGTCGAGGGACAGAAGTCTACCAAACCGCACATGAGAGGAGGACGACATAGAATGATGCTCTAATAATGGTGGTATAGGAGATACGTGTTGTGCAGGGGAATGAAGTTGATATGCATGCGAGGGGTGGATATAAGATGAACATCAAGGCATAGTAAAATACATAGGTGAGGGAGATTGAGGAGATGTTAGGCATAAAGAGGATGATGATCGACATGGGATAAAATGAGGTGTTTGTGGGTGGCGAGATGTTGTAGTGGTCCAAACAGGAGGTCGATGTCGATGTGTAGGACTGATGGGATGGAGTAGGTGGAAAGAAGGTGGAATAGGCATAGGAGGTAATGGAGATAATCTCATAGTAGTTATGTGGGGAAGAGTAGAGGATGTACAAGCAACTAGATTGGAGAGTGAGTATGAGGGAATTGAAGAGTGTAGGAAAGGTTGTGGTTGTGGTGAGATGCGGGTAGCACGATTTTTCCCCCTAGGATGTAGGAAAACTAGGTGAGTGGAGTGGAATGTAGAAGAAGAGCATGTTTCAAATGAAAGGATACTGAATTGTTGGATTTCTCGAATAATATGGGTCAATGTATGGCAAGATTCAGTATGATGCCATTAAATGAGATGGTAGTGGCAGAATGATAGGTCACGATAGTGGATTTGTTGAGGTGGCAGAGACCAGTGATTAGATGGCATATCAATGAATTTATGATGAATCATGTGGCTAATAATTTCATGTGGTGTAGCAGTGGAAGAAATAAAAATGGGTAAAGGTAATGGTACGGCTATCGGGGTAGTAGGGGAGGAGGCAAGGGACAAATATTGTGCAGGGTATGTAGTAGTAGTAGGAGTATGCGGATTAGCAACATCTTTGCGCTGGGTGATCTCAGCATGCAGAGTTGCAATTATTACCTCCATGGACTGACACTGTGTTTAAATTAATTATATAATGTCGTAGGAGTGGGTAGAATATGGAGGATAATTAGGGTGAGATTCATCAATTATGGTTGTTTCACCTCAAAAGTAAATGTGATAAAACAAATAAGTGGATAACGGGCTTAGGAGGAATACATGTGTTATGTGGATAGTAGAAGGCGTTGCGTGCATTGTATACTTTTGATCCAAGATTATTATGTGAAATTCCCTTTGTCTAGGAGAAATGACCTATATAAGAAACACAACAAGACCACCAAATAGTATTAAATAGAAAGAGTCAGACAACTTTCTAGCAAGGCTAGGTCCAGGAAGCATGATGCTTCCTTGAGTGGATCTCAACCCTCTTTTTAATATAATTTAATGTAAGAAATAACAATTCCTATTGTAGTTGATAAGATTTAGGTATCTCCTATTAATATACATCAAGTGAATTTAACTCAACAAGAAATGGTTAGAATTAAATCTAGGTGATTAATGGGTTGGTTTGGGTCTGTAGGTGTAGTAGAGGCTATAGGTGAGGTCTAGGTGAAATTAGGCAAGGTTTTGAGTTTTTTTGGGGAAGTTTTTAACTCACTTTTATAGGAAAAAATTCTAGTCTCAGAGACTGGTATTGGTTGGTCGACCGATACCGATATAGGAGATAAACCAATGCTAGTTGGCAAACCAATATCGGTAGGTGAAATTTGGTTCAAATGTTTAAAATGGAAGTTTGAACCTCTCTATGATTTCACAGAGAGTGAAGGTGGTGTTGATAAGGTTGTGATATTGTTAAGAAGACTTAGGTGTGCTGAAAAGGAGGTTGGAAAGGGTGTAAAGGCTTGGGATGGTTGAATAGTGGGTCTGTGGGAAGAAGGTAATATGTGGGTAATGGAAATAATGAAATACAAAAAGAAATGAAAGATCTATACTAAAATAAGAAAAAAATATAAAATCACAATACTTATTGGGTATGTTAAAGATCCTATGAGTGGAGGTGGTTGGTGGTTGATCGAAGAAGATATTCCTGGGTCTAGTGTTGCGGTAGTACAACTTGTGTGCTTCCGTGAGTATTCTCATACTCTAGAAGGAAAATTGGTTGCTTCTCTTGCGTTATGGTTGTGTGTTCATCATCTGGATGCAGGAGGGCTTGAAGATTTGCACTTGAATGAAATAAGGCTCCAATCACTGAATGACCAACCTGGGTAAAGGGTTGTAAAATTCTATATAAAGGAACCGATGGTGGTTTAGGTGACCGATGTCGGCTGAGGATAAATCGGTGTTGGCTAGGGTGAAATAGTCTTATTTACCAAAAATAGGTAGATCTTCCCAGATTTGGCATGTTTTCCTTATTGGGTCTGCTTAGGGAAGTAGATTTCTCCTAAGAGAAGTCAGGAAGATCTTAGAAGAATACCAGTTAGGTTTAGGAAGAATTATTAGTTAGTTAGGTCATGTAGTGACTCATCACTGGGAGTGATGACTCGGTACTGCGAGTAATGACTTGGTCACTATGAGTTAAATTCCCATGGAATGGGTACAAGATGAGGTGTCATGATGAGGTGGAGGCATGAGGATGAAATTAACTTAATCAAAATAATTAATTTAATTAATAATGTGAGGATGAATATTAATATGGGATAAAGGGGTTCTGATTATTTAAATGTGTTACATTAATTAATTGAAGGGGACCAAGGGGAGTGTGAACCAAATTTGGTGTCTACATTTTCCTCTTTTTGTCAAGTAGCTTGTATTGATAAGTGACACTGACTAAAATAGGAAATTGGTGCTCTAGGTATGAGTGAGTTTTAGGTTGCCCCAAGTTTGGGTAGAGGGGATCCCCCTCAAATCCAAAACTAATGAGGTGTCAAATGAAGTCAGTGAGTGTTTTTATAAATGGGTAAGTGATTAAAATGAGGGTAGGTTAGTTGTAGGTGAGGGTGTTTTCAGTTAGGTAATAGGTAGTGGCATTCTAACACATGCATACATATAGATTACGATAAGGTACCAGGTTGAGGAGCTTGCAAAATATACGTTGCTAAAGGTCGATAGGTTTATCCAAAGAAGGTTGAAGTGGTTTAGGTATCCAAGGTATAGGATATGGTCTTAAAACACCACTAAGCTAGGTGTAGGAATAGGTAATAGATTTTCTTCTAGGGCACCAATGGTATGGTCAAGATAAATAGAATGGCTTCTGGCAAGGTAAGGTCATTAGGTGAAACAACATGAATATCACATCGCAAGGTATAGTGAGTACACAAATTCAAGTGTCAAAAAGGGTGAGGTTCGGTTGGTTGATTTAGGTAAGGTCGTAGGTAAGGCCGTGGTAGGGGAAAAAATATGCCCCAACTGATTTTGAGGTTGGGTGATAGGTAATAAGTTCATGAGGGTGAGGTCTAAGGTTAGGGTCAACTTTGGGTTAGGAAAAAAAAGGTTTCGGGCAAGAAGAGTTGGTGTTATATGGTGCAATGAGGTAAAAAAGGCTAACTGACTGTGGTCATGGCCAACCAATGTCGGTCAAGAGAAACCGAGCGCGGTGCACTAGGGTACATCACTAATGTCAGTTTAGGGAAACTGATGACATTCAAGTCGTATTTGGAATAAAAGGTAAAATCTATGAATTATGGATTCATTTTTGCTTTTCCATTTGTGAAAATGACAAGCACAGAGTCATTTTTGTACTAATGATGAGAGTAACCATGATTGGACTAGATTCTAGGTTGATTTTGAGATAGGTAAGTGGTTGGAGAGGTGTAGAGGCAAGCCTATGAGGTATTTTGGTATGATTCAATTGGTGGAGAGCTATGGTTTTGATTCAGACATGGTGGTAGCAAGAGGAGGTGTGAGAGGACCACCAACTTAGAGACCAGATATCCCAGTAAGGTGATGTTGGCGTGTATATGTAGGATCAATCCTTTCTGGTTGTTTTTTATTGAAGTTGTAGGGAAAAAAAGGAACTAAACTGGGGGGAATTCAAAATTCAAAATGTAGTTAAAAATGGAATAATTTGGGTATGGGAAAGGTGCAATGTAGATTAATTAGGGTGTAAAATTGAAATGGGTGTGGTTGGGTTGTTTTTGGGTAGGTTTTAGGCTTGTTTTTTAATTTTTTAGAAAATTAGGGGGTGGGGGTTTGACTTTGGAGTTGAAATGGAGACTGATGTCGGTCAGGTATCAGCCGAAATTAGTCTATCATGCTAGAAATGGTGGGAAAATAGTCGACCGACATCATTTTAGGGTGAACATTATCGGTCCATGTGACTGACGTCAGTCACTCTGAAGAGTGACTTAGTCTGAATTGGTTAAGTTGAGAAGGCCAAAGAAGGGTAAAAAACTAAATTAGATGGTAGATAGGTAGTGAATAAGGGAAACAAAGAGGGATGAGGTAAAGAAGCATGTGGGTGAGAGTAAATATAGGTAAACATAGGTAGGTAATAGAAGAAGATTAGGTCGCAGTGATGAAATGGGTTATGGGAACTTGATAAGCTAAATTCGAAGAAATGATAGGCCTGGGAAGTAGTTAAAAAATAGATAGGTGGGGTAATTAGGTTGTGTTGGCTACAAAATTTTTCAGGGACAAATTGGTGGTTATCTTTCCAACGCTCTAGGATTCTAAGTCCCTCTACTTAATTGGTGCAGCTACCATACATGCAAGCACGAGTAAATTGTGATTTTTATCCTGGTGGCCTTTTGGTCAGGGATCCAACAAGGGCACTCCACTGACCTTGCAAAAAATTCTTACAGGTATCTGCAAGGGAACAATTTTCTATGAAGGTGGTAAATGGGAGTGAGAATATTTAGAAAGGAGAAACTAATGTTGCAAGTAGAAAATCAGATACTTGCACACACTAGCTAGAATTTTTATTACATACACTTGTATTTCAGAAGAAAAAAATCTACAAAACAGCAACAAGACTAAATAGAGCATAATGAACACAAATTACCAATAAACTCCTTAATCAAAGAGGCTAAAATTCCTTCGTCCTTTATTGAAGCTCAAGTAGAATTTGTACATAGTGTGGGAAGTAGAAGACATTTTTTAGTGGGAGAAAAGGAAGAAACTTGTTATCTCTTGATCTCTTCACAAGGATATCTCTCTCATGAATTCAACAAAAAAAGTTCCAACATCTAAGAATTTTTAGAAGACAAATGTAGAAAACCCTCAAATGAGGATATTGCTACAATTTATAGAAGAGGAGGCAACTCTTCATCTTCCTGGTGACTTTCCAAATACCTTAATATGACTTAATATTGTTCATATTCCACTTTAAATATTTAAGTCCCTTTTATAATAGAAAAGTGACTTAAAGTTACATTATATTTATAAAGTCTCTTAAGTCCTATTAAAAAGTGTAACCCTCAACACAAAAATATAACATTGAGGAGAGAGAGAGTGTTGTATGAGAAGAGAAGAGAGAGAGAGAAAGAAGAAGAAGAAGAAGAAGAATTATGTTGAATGATGAGCTGATGTGGTGGACTTAGCTCCGCACTCTGACTACTCTCCACTTCATGATCCTGATAAGGATTCTATCTTTCCAAGCTCTTTTTTTAAATGGGCCACTTTTGGTTCTACTTTTTTGGTATGAGGGATGTGAATGCAGCTCAAGGTTTCATTTTATCCATCAGTCACACCGTTGATGTCCTTGCACTTCTTGAACCACGATTAATGCTTTTCTGTGATAAGTACAATGGAGGCTCGGATCTCTAAAAATAAGTTGAGAGTATCCTTAGTGAAGGAAATGGGTTTCCCAACTCTTTCTTGACATATTTCTTGAAAGGTCCAGTCACTTCATCAGTAGTTGTGTGTTCACTCATTGCAGGTACTCCAAGTTTTTGAACTTTCCAATTTATATTATCCTGCAGCTTGTATGTTTGTTCTTCTTTCTCCTCTAGCTCTGTGAAGGCTCGATTGATTGCTTCAAATTTGATTACAAAGGCCCTCACCTATACATGTTTCATGTCTTCTGCAGGAGTTTCAAAAACCTTCTTATTGATCAACTCTTGACGATGGGTGTTGCTCATCTCACTCACTACTGGTCCCAGAGGTTCCCAGTAATATCTTTCTTTCTCCACATCCTCTTTGAGTGCTCTCATTCTCTTGGCCATTGCGCACATGTATGCAAAGAGATTTACTACCTCTTAGATTGCTGACTTCCTTTTTTCATAGATTGAGTCGATCCATTCATTTTTTTCTCACCCCTGCATCATGAGCTCGTGCATTCTTCTAATGGATTTTGGATCGAAGCTACTAATGGGTATAACTTTTTCAATAGCAAGTGTAGTAGTTCTTGGTTCCACCAGGTGTTGCACATAATATGAAAGGGTTCATACTTGTTCCTGTAGTACCTCAGTCTTCTCTTTATATTCTTTATTCCTTGCCACCATGCGAGCATAAGATTTTTGATATATGTCCAAATCTCCCTCATGAGTAGTTGGTTCCAATTGGATCGTGATCATCTCATAGTCAGCCAATGTCATCTCATCCACTGGCTTGATTAATTTTGGATGAGATACTTTTATGTATTGATTACCTTTTTCCCAACTGTAAAATTGTGAGGCCGTCTATGCAATATTTCTTAACCTTTTTTCTTTAGCCAATGAGACAATCGCTGATAGATCGGGGGCTGCTACTTGTTGCACAATGTGAGTGTCAATGATAACCATTTCCCACATCCATGGAAACATCTCACCAGATTGAGGCCCAATGATGGGTGCATCAACCATTATTTTTTCTGATGGAGGAGGCAAGTCCTAAATGAGAGGGGCATTGGTGTCGACAACAAGAAAGACCTCTTGCAGTGGTTTGAAGACTAGATCGTGAGTCATATACTCCTCATTTGCATGTGCATCTGTTGTTGGATTTTCTATTTACATTACTGAGATCACGTCTTCCTCCTATGGAAATTGCAATGAACCGTCTTCTTCCCTAACTTTCTTGGGTTTCTTCTCTTGGGGATGATTTTCCAATTCCATGGCCTTCCTTTTTGAACTCTCTTCAGAGTGTTTAGAGTTGGAAGTCACCTCTACCACTTTTGAAGACGAATGATGTGAAGCTTGTTTCTAGCTTAGATAAATTCCTCGTGACCGAATGATCATAGCCCTCTTCTTTTGAAATCAGTTCCTCATTCTCCTCACCACCTTTTTATTCCACTCCAATATATCTCCCGATTCATGAACATGCCAGTTTATTTAGGGCATTGGGGACATCTTGACTGCTGCGTACTCAAGATTGTACATATTTGTCCCATCATCATGAAAAATGTATTTTGTTGGTGAGAAAATTTGTCAGGTGGACAAACTTGTGGATTTCTTACCAATTCTTTGGGAATCTAAGTCCCTCTACTCAACCAATGTTAGGTTGTGGAGCTGAATTGCTTCAAAGATAGCATGTTTTACATGTTACTGGTTTTAACAGTAACCAGCATCGGTCAGGGTGTAACCGGTGTCGGTCAGGGCTAATCAGAATTGGTCAGTCTAGGTCAGGAAGTAACCAGTATCAGTCAAGGTTAACTGGCACCAGTCAGACAGTAACTGGTGACAGTTACCTGTGTGATGCAGTTTTTTATTTTTTGACGAAAATTAGAATAAATCTATTATTTTAAAGATTATTTATTGATTGTAAAATCATATTTAAGTTACCCAAAATAGATATATATGAATGCATGCATTGTATGAGGATAAGTAAGAGAATTAAGAGAAGGATTGAATTATATCCTTGATTCTCCTAGATTGAGAGGATGAAGAAGAAGAAGAGAAAGGAAGAACAGGTTACATGAAGACAAAGTCTCCATGGAGAGGAGCTGGATAGAAAGAAGTAGTAGGTACATCTGAATGGTGAGAAGAGGGTAACATCTTCTACTATATTTCCCTTGTATATTTATTTTCTCGTTGTAATGGCTTGCATAATATGCAAAGCACATAGATTTTCTTCTTGTAGATCCACATGTTGGTGATATATTGTATTATAGATCCATGTAGATCTAGACTTGTATTATAGATCCATGAGATCATATTGTATTGTTGATCCATGTAGATCTAGCTATTATAGAGGAGGTTGTCTTCATGTTTTCATAGGTTATACAATGATGGAGAGACATACTTACTTCTTGGTGCACTGTCATAGTTGCACATTGGTAGACCCATGTAAGAGGTCTTGTTATAGATCCATGGAGAACTTGGTAGTAGTTCAGAGATGCAGTAGTTCTTGGTTATGTGATATCTTCTGGTGGTGTTTGGAGGCACAGTTGTAGTGCACTCATGGAGATTTGTTTAGAGATCTGGAGGAGAGGAGATACTCTTGGAGAGATGCATTATAATCTTATATTAAAGAGTTGGTTTGTAGTCTTGTTTTATTATATATATGAGATCTCTATCTTTGGTGGACATAGCCCACATTGGGTGAACCACAGTACATGTTGTATTATGTGTGTGTACTTTGTTTTGATTTGGATTATTCTAGTTTATACTTCAACTGCTATAGATTTTGGGGAATTGTTTAGATCCTATGTGCATGATTTTGTTTGTTATTAAATCATAGCACTATTCTATAATCTCGAATGCCCAACAACCGGTGCTGCTAATGTATGTGCATGCACGAGAAAGTTTGGATTTATGTGGTGGTCTTTCGACCGGGGATCCAACATGGGCACTTCACTAACCCTGCAACAAAGCTAGCAATCTATTGCTAGGGAAGTCTTCATCTGTAGAGAGGGAAAGGGGAGTGAGAAAAGAGGTAGGAGAACTAATGTTGTAGGTAGAAAATAAAATTCCTTCACACACACTCACTAGTTAGAAACTTCAAAACATGCATTTATGGGAAGAAACAACTCTTTCAATAGCAACAAGACCAAATAGAATTTATTGATCATCAAGTATCAAGAAACCCCTTAGTCAAAGAAATCTAGAAACACCTTATATCGATTGCTCAAATCAAAGTTGTACATAATGTGGGAATGGAAGAAATTTGAGAGGGGAAGAGAGTAGAAGAAAATGGATATCTCCTTTGCTTTCTCTAGGTACAATGCACTCTTGATTCTACAAGATCAATTGCCAAGCCTTTGCAATGGGAATGGTGTTACAATTTATAGAATGAGAGGTGGCTTATCGTCTTCCTCATGACCCTCCATATGCCTTAATATGACTTAAGATTGTTCATATTCCACTTTAAATATTTAAGTCCCTTTTATAATAGTAAGGAAACTTAATTTACATTATGTTTCTAAAGTCACTTTGAAGTGACTTAAAGGCATATCAAAAAGTGCAAACCCCAACAAATAATTAGAACATTTGAAAGTGAGAGAAAATTGGTGGAAAGAGGAGAGAGAAAGAGAGAGAGAGAGAGAGAAGAAGAGGAGAAGATGTTTCCTGATGAATTTCATTGCTCCTTGTTGATGGAAATCTCTTATGCGACGAAGTTTTGAATGTCCCATTATGCCAAAACTACTCTTTGAGTGTGACTTACTATTTTTGGTAAGCACCCATATACGGAGCTTACTATTTTTAGAAAGTGGTCATTTCAAGTGTTTTCTTCTCTAAACACTCATTTGGGCTCCCTCGTAATCTTCCATGCTTGTTGCCTTTGTCTCAGTTGCTTTTGATGATGACTTTCCAAACATAGCAAGTCTATATAGGAAAACTTACTAATTTTAGAAAGTGAGTTTCTAGTGCTCGATTCGCGATGGAACATACTTTTTTGGATTTTCCTTCTCATTACGATCACACCCTCTAAATTTCACATAGATTTTTCCACTAGGATTCCTAGAAATAAATTTTGAAATTTTGACCTGACAGTGGCTTTGGGAATGGAGCTGCCATGGCGGCCATTAATGGAGCTCAAAATTTTCAAGTCTTGTTTTTGTCTCCATTTGCAATGAAAACAACTCCATTGTGATAGGTTTTTCATTTGGAGCTCATGTGCAATTTTTTAGCTCATTTCCATTGCCGAAATGATGGGAAATCAAACGAATGTGAGTCGGTGCACGAAGAGAGGGTTTTGTTGGAGAAAATGATTCTGGGAACCATTTGACCTCTTGTTTATTGCATCTTGATCACCTTGAAAAATGAGAAAATATGTAAAATATAGCATCACGATCTGACTTGTATCTTGTGACATATGAAGTTTTTCGATCAAGTGACTTCATGGTTATCTGGCAAAAAACCTTCATTTTCTACCCGTTCTTCATCATTTAGCTCCATTTTTATCTGAGACCTACATATTTCTATGTATTCATGGTGTTGATAGTTTATGTGTCCATGGTTGAGTTGGTTCAGAGCAACAATGGTGGATTGGGTGTCTGGACAATCATGCAAGGAGCCATGGCAAGGTATGAAGCTGTGAAGGAGAAATAAGGAGGAAGAAATGGCTAAGTGTTGGATTTAAACTTTCAAAACATGCACATGGAGGGGAAAGGTGCATTTTTATGTCCTTGATGTCCCTAACCTCAGGGATGTGAGGGACATCAATTTCCACGGTGGTCAAGATGGTGCCATGTGTCCTCGATCTGATGACAGGGGATTTATTTGAAAAATGCACCTAGCGGTTGAAAGTAAATCACGTGCATGTCCAAATGACTCTCCATAGGGGCTGGGCACATTTTTATATGTCTGATGTTCCCCGCCTTAGGTAAATAAGGTACATTAGTTTCCACAATGGTCCTGGAGGTGACACGTGGTGTCCGATCCAACGACAGGGAATGGATGCTCCAAAAATGCACCTAGGGCCTGAAACCCGGTCACGTGGGTGTCCAAATGACTCCCCATAGGGTATGGGTGAATTTTTCAAGGTTTCATGTCCCCCACCTTAGGTGTATAAGGGACATCAATTTCCATGGTGGTCCTAGAGGTGACACGTGGTGTCCGATCCAACGGCAGGGAATACTTGCTCCAAATAAGCACCCAGGGGCTGAACTATCAAGTATGGAGGTCATATGAGGGTCCCAAAGGTCACATGGGTGTTGATAGGGCTTCAAGGGGGCTGGGTGAAATTTTCCAACCTTGATGTCCCTGACCTTGGGGGACATGAGGGACACAAAATCCCACCAGGCTCCTAGTGCTGACAATGTCCTCCCAAAAATTTGGCTAAGTCCTGAACTTGTAACAGTGATAACTTGAGATTTTGATTGACTTTTTGGAAAAAATTTATGTGATTCTAACTTTAAATTTCCTTCTGAATCAAATGGTGGGGTTATCATGTCTTTATTATTCCATTTGATCCATGAAAAATCAAATTTTTGATTTTGTACTCCACTTGTGCCTGAGAAAAACTGCCTGCAGACCTAATGCACCAAAGTGTTGTGAAAAATATTATTTCACCATCATATAGGTCTTGGAATCCACTTTCTAGATATATTTTTTTTGCTTCTAACTCCATTTAGAGCTCCCAGAATCTTCTTCTAAAGCCCAGTAGCTATTTTAGGCCTGTGTACCGCCTAGGCTTGTGAACCCTGTTTTTTACTCAAACTGCTCCAAGTCTTGCAAAACTTCCCCAAGCCTTCCAAAATCATTTCCATAATGTTCCAAGGTCTTCCATTCACATCCATGTTGAATTGTTTCCTTTTTCCCACTCTAGGGGTTGATCCATTCCTGGGAAGGCCAACGATAGCCCTTCCCAATACTGCCAAAAGATAGTATCTTTTCAATGAACTCCCTAAAATCACCTAGGGGAATGAATGAATTTCCTAAATCACCGTAGGGGACCAAATTGACATCAAATAGGTCATTTGGACTAATTAGATAGACTTGGGGTGTCTTGGAATGATGGGACTTGAAAAATTTAACACTAGGGTATAGTTGTCGTGCTAAGAAATGATCTATTTCCCTATTGCACATTTTCATGACAACAAATGGCTCTAGCTTAGGGACATGACATGGACTGAACATAGAAAAGACATGTCATGGGAATCCAAAATCTCAAATTTAGACCATATAATTCATTGACCAGTGCCTTATCCATTGGGCCCTACAGAGTCATGTACAACTTCTAGAAAGGAAGATTAGAAGGAAACACACACACACAAAAAAAAGGAAAGGAAACACATGACACACAACAGGAAGGGAAACACACGCAACAAAAAGGGAAACACACCTATCAATCACCTATGGTATAAGGTGGGGGATAACCCACTTTCACTTAAATACTTTTCATTTCTCAAAAGTTACCCCTGAAGAGGTAACACCGAATGATGATGTTCTGCGAAGCCATTGATGGGTTCTAGAAAGTAGCCTCCTTTCCTGAATTGTTTATGGAAGCCAGGTGCTTCCATGATTGTCCTTTTACTTTGTAGGAGTGAGTCCATGTGAGATTCTTGATGCTCTAGTCCTTGCTTGGAAATTCCACTACCTTCATGTTCTTTGAATTTGGTCTCATAGTGCCAGTTTCCTTCCATGTTTATCCATATAGTTGATTCTCCATTGAGCATCTCATCGCTGCCCCAAAGCTGATTTTTGTTCAAATTCCTTGAATATTCTGAGTTACTTTCTTTCTCTAGTGCATATGCTCATTGACATCTTCTCCATGAGAAACATTTGATTCATCCTTTATCTCTACTCCATTATGAGTGTATTTGAGTACTGAAGGAAGGATTGGAGGACGAACTCATACTTGTCTTGTATGTTCATGACATGAGTGAAGAGATCAAGAATCAGCTCAGGGTCTTCTTTGAACTTCTACTGCATCCAATATTTCTTGCACATGGAGTTATGCTTCATCATTTCCTATAGCTGCTCATTTTGATATGCCTTTGAAGAATATTTATTTTACAGCTCAAGGAAAATATCTAGAGGGATTACCTCACCATCTCGATAATTTCTACACTCTACCGATCCTTCATCAAAAAGAGCTTCATCTTCAGAGGTCTCGAAAATTCTTGCTTCAATTTCTTCATCATGGAAAGAGTCTTCATCTTCAAATGGGAAAGAAAATATCTCCATTTCGTTATTGCATCCATCAATCATTAGCTCAAGAGCGAGCATCATATTTTTCATCTTGCCTTATCTCAATATGGCCAACCTTCACATTGGTTAAGGCTTCCAAATCAGCTTCACATGTTTGTCTTATAGATTTGTGGCTTGCATCAGGAGCTCGAGACTAAGTCTTGGGATCTTCAGTTTCTTCTGTGGCTCTAAGCATTCTTGTACAGACATTTCTTTCAAACCTTTCATGGGCTCATCACAAGCTGATTTTCTCTCTCCATAGATGGCATGACAAGGGATCATCTTCATCTTCAAATGGGAATGAGAATAACTCCTCACCTTGGAAAAGCATATAAGCTGATTTTTCTTCTTGAAAATCATCAAGAACCATCTCCTCTTCTTCATGGTTTACATCATCTGGAAATTTGGGGCTTCCCTCTTGTAACTTGAATCTCCTCAATGCTTCTTCAAAATCCAAATCTCTTTGGGAAGGCATGTCTGGACCTATCAAGATGGGAATATCCTCTTCCTCCTCGGTTTCCACAAAGTGATTCATCTACCTACTACCTTGATACAAGATGTTAGCTTTTGGGATTCCAAAATTTCATACCGTGTACCTCATTTTATTCTCAGGAAGAAATTTCTCCATGTCTCCCTTCACTGGTATGGTTGCGGATGACCAATTCATCTGAATTTTCCCTCCCAAGTCTCGGTAGAAATTTCTACTCAACAACATTCTGAATGAGGCCGGGACATCGGCTACCAAAATCATCGCTAAAATTTTCTTGTCTGGAAATTTGGCGAGAGACCACCTATGTGCATCTTTGACCTTCCCTACAAGTGGGACCTTTTTTGATTCCAAAGAGTAACAAGAGCCACTAGGTGGAGTCATTGTAAGTTTAAGAGCCTTGGCGACCTTCAAAGGCATCACGTTGTCTGAGGCACCAGAATCTATTATGTAATTGTTTAGTACATATTCTCCAACAAGAAGGGAGACGTAGAAAGGTTCAACTTTATCAGTCTTTGATGCACTCAGAGAAAGCATGTTCTGTGAGGGAGGTGTAGGTGAGTTTGGTAGCATGCCTTTGGAACTAGATGTTACAACATTGGGTGTTAGACTACCACTCCTGATGTATTGGACGAACCTCTCAAATTGTTCAGGATGAGTCTGCAAATATTCAGTTTCAATAATCTACACTTTGGCTTTGTTTGCATATTCTATGAAGTCAAAGGGAGTAGATGTGGACAAGGGGGTGAAGGGACTGATTTTGGAGTCTGGATAGGCTTAGGAGCAAGGATTTGATGTTTGAGGAATGGAGGGTATTTTAAAAGGCACACTAGGAGCTTTCAAGGTATTAGATTTTGTAGGAGCAGATTTAGATTTAGACTTGGAAGAGACATTAGAAGACTTACTTGGGATCATGGAAGTCTTCTTACTTGCTACAAGGTCAGCTCCAACAATGCAAACTTCATGGAAGATGGAAGTGGGGATCCTCAACTAATTATTTTATTTTGTGGAGTCGCCACAGGAGGATCATTAACCTTCTTTTTCTTTTGCAACAGTGGAGGGAGATGTTCTTTTCTCATAATGAGAACGAGTGAATACCACACATGAGAAACTAGGTGCATCTTCTTCATTATTCTTCATCACCTCCAGAATACTCACAAAATCTAATTTGTGTATTGTTCTCAAACTCATCACTTTCTAGGAAATCACCACCTTCACTTTCTTGTTCAATCTCTTCTTCACTTTCTTGAAATATGCAATTTATGTTCATGGGTGGGGCCTCCAAGGTGAGCCTTTGGGGTGCTCCTACAATTTGATTTATGTTGCTTCTTTGAGAAGAAACTCATTCAAATAATTCCCTCTTCAAAGATGCCATCTCATTCACCAACTTTTGCAATGATGGATTGGTTCTCTCATCTCCAGGATGTTGGGTCTTTCCCTTTGATGGATTCTTGATCTTTCTAGAGAGGATGAGATCATCATCAAGTTCAATGGCCATCCTTTGTGCTTCTACAATGTTCCTTAGTTGAACTCTTCATAGGAAAAATCATACTTCTGATGATTGAGCATTGATGAAGAATCTCTTGATATTGTTTTGAGATGGTGAATCTTCTTTAGGTATCCTATAAAGAAACCATTCAAAATGAGCCACGAAGTCTCTCATGGTTTCATTTTCTCCTTTCCTCATTTGAGCCAACTACACCAAGAGGTCTTGACAGTATTTAGTTGATTTAAATCTTTCCTTGAAGGTAGTCTTGATGTCATCCCAACCAGTGATGGATTGGAAGGCAGGAGGTAGAACCATTCTACTACTTTTTCTTGGAGGGACTCACGAACAATCTTACAGCAACATATTCATATTGGACACCAAGAATTCCACATCATGTTGTGAAAGCAACAATGTGTTCTTCAGGATGTTGTGTGTTTTCACCTTTGAACTTTGGAAAGTTCTTGTGGGAACCCGTTGGTAGATCGTGAAGAGGAGGTTCAAGAGAAAGCGGGCATGTATTCCTTCCCCATGGAAAAATGGGTTGAGGTCTTTCTTCTTCGTCTTCTATTGTCCTTTTTGTCTTCTGCTTTCTTCTACAAATTCTTCTTCAAATTCTTCTTCCTACGGGAACTCAATAGTCAATGGATGTTGAAAAATGGGGGAATTTGAAGGGGGAGTATCCAAGGGAGTTTAGATAGGATTTCCAGGTGAACTTTGAAGATCCAGATGGAGAGGAGGCTTGAGAGAAGAAGTATGGATTATCTCTAATTCATTCTTGGATTTTGTGAAGCCTCAAAATTGAAATCATCAACACCTCTTGACCTGCTCAACCTGGTGTGTCTTCCTTTCGGCCATCTTTTGAAATTCTTGAAGTGGGAACATGAAAGGAAATTGTGGAATGTTAAAATTCACATGTAGAAATCAGCAGTGTATATCTTTTAGCAATGGACTTTCAAGAACTCCTTTTTTTGGTTTTTTTCAATATTTTATTTTTTTTTGAATTTTTGGACCTTGTGGTCATATTTTGGGTGCAGATGCTGCTAAATCTGCCCCACGGTGGGTGCCAAAAACTGTTGGCAAGAAATTTTTTCAAGTGGAAAAACTTGTGGATTTCTTGCCAATGCTCTGGGAATCTAAGTCCCTCTACTTAACCGGTGCAGCTGTCATATATGCATGTGCATGAAAAGGTGGATTTCTATGGTGGCCTTTCGACAGGGATCCAATAGGGGCACTCCACTGACCCTGCGAAAAAAGCTAGCAATCTCTTGCTAGAGAGGACTTTGTCTATAGAGAGGGAAAGGGGAGTGAGAATAAAGGTAGGAGAACTAATGTTGTAGGTAGGAAATCAGATTCCTACACACACTAGTTAGAAACTTTAACACATACATTTATGAGAAGAAACAACCCTACAAATGGCAACAAGACCAAATAGAATTTATTGATCACCAAGTATCAAGAAACCCCTTAATCAAAGAAAGATAGAAACTCCTTATATTGATTTCTCAAACCAAAGTTGTACATAGTGTGGGAATGGAATAAATTTGAGAATGGAGGAAAGTAGAAGAAAATGGCTATCTCCTTTGCTTTCTCTAGGTACAAAGAACTCTTGAGTCTACAAGATAAATCACCAACCCTTTCAAATGGGAATGGCGTTACAATTTATAGAATAGAAGGTGACTTATCGTCTACCCCTCATGACCCTTTCGAATGCCTTAATATGACTTAAGATTGTTCATATTTCACTTTAAATATTTAAGCCCCTTTTATAATAGCAAGGTGACTTAATTTACATTATATTTATAAATTCACTTAATTCATATTAAAAATTGCAAACCCCAACACAAAATTAGAATATTGGAAAGTGAGAGAAAGTTGGGGGGAAGGGGAGAGAGAAAGAGAGGAAGAAGAAGAAGAGGAGATGTCATTCCCGATGAAGTTCGATGATCCTTGTTGATGGGAAGCTCTGATGTGATGAAGTTCTGAATGTCCCATTGTGCCAAAACTGCCCTTTGAGTATGACTTACTATTTTCAGTAAAGCACCCATATGGGGGGCTTACTATTTTTAGTAAGTGATCATTTCCTTGTTTTCTTCTTTGAACATTCTTCATTTGATGGATCCCTCTTCAATGTTCCATGAAAATTTCCTTTGTCTCACTTCTTGATGATGACTTTCCAAAAATAGCAAGTCATATATAGGAAAACTTACTATTTTTAGAAAGTGGTGTTTCTAGTACTCAATTTGATGATGGAACATACTTTTTTGGATATCTTCTTGTTGTTACGATCACACCCTTCGAATTTCACATAGTTTTGCCCACTAGAATGCCTGGATTTGTGACGGAAAATGGAAATTTTGAAATTTTGACTTGGCAGTGGCTTCGGGCACAGAGCTGCCATGGCGGCCATTAATGGAGCTCAAAATTTGTAGGTCTGGTTTTTGTCTCCATTTGTAATGAAAACAACTCCATTGTGATAGGTTTTTCATTTGGAGCTCATGTGTAAGTTTTTAGCTCGTTTCCATTGTCGGAATGATGGGAAATCCAATGAATGTGAGTTGGTGCACGAAGAGAGGGTTTTGTTGGAGAAAATGATTCTGGGCACCATTTGACCTCTTTTTTGTTGCATCTTGATCACCTTGAAAAATGAAGAATTCTGCAAAAGATGGCATCTCGATCTGACTTATATCTTGTGAGATATGAAGATTTTTTCGATCGGGTGACTTCATGGTTATCTGGCAAAAAACCTTCATTTTCTTCCCGTTCTTCATCATTTCACTCAATTTTTCTTTGAGGACCTACATATTGCTATGTATTCATGGTTTGGAGAGTTTATGTGGCCATGGTGGAGCTGGTTCGGAGCAACAATGGTGGACCGGGTGTCTGGACAATCATGCACAGAGCCATGGCAAGGTATGAAGCTGTGAAGGAGAAATGAGGAGGAAGAAACGGCTAAGTGTTAGATTTAAAATTTAAAAACATTAACATGGATGGGATGGGAAAATTTTTATGTCCCTAATTTCCTTGACCTCAGGGATGTGAGGGACATCAATTTCCATGGTGGTCAAGGTGATGTCATGTGTCCTCGATCCGACGACAGGGGATTTGCTTGAAAAATGCACCTGGGGGCTGAAAGTCGGTCACGTGGGTGTCCAAATGACTCCCCATAGGGGTTGGGAACATTTTTCCATGTCTGATGTCCCCCACCTTAGGTACATAAGGGACATCAGTTTCCATGGTGGTCCTGGAGGTGACACATGTGGTGCCCAATCCAACGACAGGGAATGGATGCTCCAAAAAGCACCTAGGGGCTGAAAGTCAGTCACGTGGGTGTCCAAATGACTCCCCATAGGGGATGGGAACATTTTTCGATGTCTGATTTCCCCACCTTAGGGAAATAAGGGACATCAGTTTCCACGGTGGTGCTGGAGGTGACACATGGCACCTAGTCCGACGGCAGGGAATGGATGCTTCCAAAAATCACCTAGGGGCTGAACTATCAAGTCTGGAGGTCATATGAGCGTCCAAGAGGTCATATGGGCTGAATTAGATCTTCAAAGGGAACACTTTTCCAACCTTGATGTTCCTGACCATTGGGGGACGTGAGGGACACAAAATCCTGTCAGGCTCCTGGTGCTGACACGTGTCCTCCCAAAAATTTGGCTAAGTCCTGAACTTGTAACAGTGATAACTTGAGCTCCTGATGGAATTTTTTGGAAAAAAAATTATATGATCCTAACTCAAAATATAATCCTTGAATCCTAATGGTGGGGTTATCATGTCTTGATTATTCCATTTGATCCATGAAAAATAGGATTTTTGATTTTGTACTCCACCTGTGCCTGAGAAAAACTGCCTGCAGACCTGATGCACCAAAGTGTTGTGAAAATATTATTTCACCATAATGTAGCTCTTGGAATCATCTTTCTGGATATATGTTTTTTTTTTCTCCTAAATCCATCCGGAGCTCCCGGAATCTTCTTATGAAGCCTAGCAGTTGTTTTAGGCCTGTGTTTGCCTAGGCTTGTGAACCCTATTTTTTACTCAGACTGCTCCAAGTCTTGCAAAACTTCCCTAAACCTTCCAAAATCATTTACATGATGTTTTAAGGTCTTCCATTCACCTCCATGTTGAATTTTTCCCTTTTCCCACTCCAGGGGTTGAATCCAGTCCTAGGAAGGCCAATGATAGCCCTTCCCAATACTGCTAGAAGATAGTATCTTTTTAGAACTCCCTAAAATCACCTAGGGGAATGAATAGACTTTCCTAAATCACCTAGGGGAAGAAATTTGACGAAAAATAGGGACTGACCAAACTGGATTTGACCGGGGTGTCTTGGAATGATAGGACTTGAAAAAATTCGACACTGGGGTATAGTTGTCATGCTTGGAAATTATCAATTTCCCTGTTGCACATTTGCACGAAAACAACTGGCTCTAGCTTGGGGACATGACATGGACTAATCATAACAAAGACATGGCATGGGAATCCAGAATCTCAACTTTAGACCATATAATTCATTGACCAGTGCCTTATCCATTGGGCCCTGCGGAGTCATGTACAACTTCTAGAAAGGAAGATTAGAAGAAGGAAACACACACACACAAAATGAAGGAAAGGAAACACACGACACACAACAGGAAGGGAAACACACGCAACAAAAATGGAAACACACCTATTAATCACCTATGGTATAAGGTGGGGGACAACCCACTTTCACTGAAGTACTTTTCATTTCTCAAAAGTTACCCCTGAAGAGGTAACACTGAATGATGATGTTCTGCAAAGCCATTGACTGGTTCCAGAAAGTAACCTCCTTTCCTTAATTGTTTATGGAAGCCAGGTGCTTCCATGATTTTCCTTTTACTTTGTAGGAGTGAGTCCATGTGAGATTCTTGATGCTCTAGTCCTTGCTTGGAAATTCCACTGCCTTCATGTTCTTTGAAGTCAGTCTCATAGTGCCAATTGCCTTCCATGTTTATCCATATAGTTGATTCTCCATTGAGTATCTCATCGCTGCCCAAAGCTGATTCTTTGTTCAAATTACTTGAACATTTTGATTACTTTCTTTCCCAGGCCTATGCTCATTGACATCTTCTCCATGAGAAACATTTGATTCATCCTTTATCTCTACTCCACGGTGATGAATTTGAGTATTGAAGGAAGGATTGGAGGAAAACTCATACTTGTCTTGTATGTTAATGGAATAAGTGAAGAGATCAATAATCAACTCGGGGTCTTCTGCAAATTCTACTGTATCCAATATTTCTTGCATAAAGTTATGCTTCATCATTTCCTATAGCTCCTCTTTGTACGCCTTTGAAGAATCTTTATTTTACAACTCAAGGAAACTATCTGGAGGGATTACCTCATCATCTTGGGAATCATCTGCACTCTACCAATCCTTCATCAAAAATATCTTCATCTTCAGAGGTCTCAAAACTCCTTTCTTCAATTTCTTCGTCATGGAAAGAGTCTTCATCTTCAAATGGGAAAGAAAATATCTCCATTTCATTATTGCATCCATCAATCATTAGCTCAAGAGTGGAATCATATTTTTCATCTTGCCTTATCTCAATATGGCCAACCTTCACATTAGTTAAGGCTTCCAAATCAGCTTCATGCTTGTCTTGCAAATTTGTGGCTTGCATCAGGAGCTCGAGACTAAGCTCAGGATCTTCAGTTTCTTCTATGGCTCTAAGCAGTTCTTGTACAGACATTTCTTTCTCATTTTCAGGGCTCATTATAGACTGGCTTGGTCTCTTCCTAGGTGACATGATCAAGGGAGTCCTTCATCTTTAAATGGGAATGAGAAAACTCTTCATATTGGATAAGAACATAAGCTGATTTTTCTTTTTGAAAATCATCAAGAACCATCTCCTCTTCTTCATGGTTTGCATCATCCGGCAATTTGGGCTGCCCTCTTGTAACTTGAATCTCCTCAATACTTCTTCAAAATCCAAATCTCTCTGGGAAGGCATGTCTGACCCTATCAAGATGGGAATATCCTCTTCCTCCTCAGTTACCACAAAGTGATTCATCTGCTTGCTACCTTGATACAAGATGTTAGCTTCCGGGCTTCCAGATTTTCATACCAGTGTACCTCATCTTCTTCTTGGAAGTAATTTCTCCATGTCTCCCTTCACTGGTATGGTTGCAGATGACCAATTCATCTGAATTTTCCCTCCCAAGTCTCGGTAGAAACTTCTACTCAGCAACATTCTGAATGAGGCTGGGACATCGGCTACCAAAATCATTGCTGAAATTTTCTTGTCTAGAAATTTGGCGAGAGACACCTATGCATCTTTGACCTTCCCTAAGTGGGACCTTTTTTGACTCCAAAGAGTAACAAGAGCCACTAGGTGGAGTCATTGTAAGTTTAATATCCTTTGTGACCTTCAAAGGCATCACGTTTTCTGAGGCAGCAGAATCTATTATGAAATTGTTCAGTACATATTCTCCAACAAGAAGGGAGACGTAGAAAGGTTCAACTTTATCAATCTTTGATGCACTTAGAGAAAGCATGTTCATTGAGGGAGGTGTAGGTGAGTTTGGTAGCATGCCTTTAGAACTAGAAGTTACAACATTGGGTGTTAGACTACCACTCTTGATGTATCAGACAAACCTCTCAAATTGTTCAGGATGAGTCCGCAAATATTCAGTTTCAGTAATCTGCACTTTGGCTTTGTTTTCATATTCTATGAAGTCAAAGGGAGTAGATGCAGACAAGGGGGTGAAGGGACTAATTTTGGATTCTAGATAGGCTTGGTAGTAGGATTTGATTTTGGGGGAATGGACGGTATTTTGAAAGGTACACTAGGAGCTTTCAAGGTATTAGATTTTACAGGAGCAGATTTAGATTTAGACTTGGAAGAGACATCGGAAGACTTACTTGGGATTGCAAGAGTCTTCTTACTTGCTACAGGATCAGGCTCCAACAATGCAGACTTCATGGAAGATGGAAGTGGGGATCCTCGACTGATTATTTTATTTTGTGGAGTCGCCATAGGAGGATCATCAACCTTATTTTATTTTACAGTGGAGGGAGATATTTCCTTTCTCAGACTGAGAATGAGTGAATACTACACATGAGAAACTGGGTGCATCTTCTTCATCTTCTTCATCACTCCAGAATACTCACAAAATCTGATTTGTGTATCATTCTCAAACTCATCACTTTCTAGGAAATTACCACCTTCACTTTCTTGTTCAAGCTCTTCTTCACTTTCTTGAAATCTAAAATTTACATTCATGGGTGGGGCCTCCAAGGTGAGCCTTTGGGGTGCTCCTACAATCTGATTTTTGTTGCTTCTTTGAGAAGATACTCATTCAAATAATTCCCTCTTCAAAGAGGCCATCTCATTCACCAACTTTTGTAGCGATGGATTGGTTCTCTCATCTCCAGGATGTTGGGCCTTTCCCTTTGATGGATTCTTGATCTTTCCAGAGAGGATGAGATCATCATCAAGTTCAATGGCCATCCTTTGTGCTTCTACAATGTTCCTTGGTTGGGATCTTCATAAAAAATCCTACTTCTGATGATTGAGCATTGATGAAGAATCTCTTGACATTGTTTTGAGATGGTGAATCTTCTTCAGGTATCCTATGAAGCAACCATTCGAAACAAGCCATGAAGTCTCTCATGGTTTCATTTTCTCCTTTCCTCATTTGAGCCAACTGCACCAAGAGGTCTTGATAGTCTTCAGTTGATTTAAATCTTTCCTCGAAGGCAGCCTTGATGTCATCCCAACCAGTGATGGATCGGGAAGGTAGGAGGTAGAACCATTCTATTACTTTTTCTTGGAGGGACTCCACGAACAGTCTCACAGCAACATCTTCATGTTTAGACACCAAGAATTCCACATGATGTTATGAAAGCAATGATGTGTTCTTTAGGATATTGTGTGTTGTCACCTTTGAACTTCGGAAATTTCTTGCTTGAAATTTTTGGTTGATTGTGAAGAAGTGGTTCAAGAGCAAGTGGGCCCATATTCCTTCCCCTTGGAACAATGGGTTGAAGTCTTTTTTCCTCATCTTCCATTGTCATTTTTACTTCTATCTTTTGCCTTCTACAAATTCTTCTTCAAATTATTGTTCTTTTGGGAACTCAATGCTCAATGGTGGTTGAAAAATGGGAGAATTTGAAGGGGGAGTATCCACAGGAGTTTGGATAGGATTTCCCAGTGAACTTCGTGAAGAGCCAGATGGAGAGGAGGCTTGAGAGAAGAAGTATGGATTATCTCTAATTTTTTCTTGCTGATTTTGTGAAGCCTCGAAATTGAAATCATCAACACCTCTCGACCTACTCAACCTGGTGTATCTTCCTTCAACCATATTTTTGAAATTCTTGAAGTGGGAACATGAAAGGACATTGTGGAATGTGAAAAGTCATAGTGCAGAAATCAACAGTATCTTTCGGCAATGGAATTTCATGAACTCCTTTTTTTTATTTTTTCAATATTTTTTTTTTTATTTTTGAAGACCTTGCGGTCATATTTTGGGTGCAGATGCTACTAAATCTGCCCCACGGTGGGTGCCAAAAACTGTTGGAGAGAAAATTTTTCGGTGGACAAACTTGTGGATTTCTTTCCAATGCTCTGGGAATCTAAGTCCCTCTACTTAACTGGTGTAAGCTACCGTATGTGCATGCATAAGAAAGTGTGGATTTCTGTGGTGGTATTTTGACCAGGGATCCAACAAGGGCACTCCACTGACCCTATGGCAAAGCTAGCAATCTCTTGCTAGAGAAGTCTTCATCTGTAGAGAGGGAAAGGGGAGTGAGAAAAGAGGTAGGAGAACTAATGCTGCAGGTAGAAAATCAGATTCCTACACACACACTAGTTAGAAAATTCAACACATGCATTTATGGGAAGAAACAACTCTTTGCAAATAGCAATAAGACCAAATAGAATTTATTGATCACCAAGTATCAAGAAACCCCTTAGTCAAAGAAAGCTAGAAACTCCTTCTAAATTGATTGCTCAAATAAAAGTTATACATAATGTGGGAGTGGAGGAAATTTGAGAGGGGAAGAGAGTAGAAGAAAATGGCTATCTCTTTTGCTTTCTCTAGGTACAATGCACTCTTGAGTCCACAAGATCAATTTTCAAACATTTGAAATGGGAATGGCATTACAATTTATACAAGGAGAGGTGACTTATCGTCTAACCCTCATGACCTTTCCATATACCTTAATATGACTTAAGATTATTCATATTCCACTTTAAATATTTAAGTCCCTTTTATAATAGCAAGGTGACTTAATTTACATTATATTTCTAAAGTCACTTTAACTTCATATCAAAAAGTGCAAACCCCAACACAAAATTAGAACATTTGAAAGTGAGAGAAAGTTTGGGGGGAAGAGGAGAGAGAAAGAGAGAGAAGAAGAAGAAGATGTCATTCTCGATAAGATCCTTTTTGATTCCCGATGAAGTTCTAAATGTTGATCAAAATTTTGTTGAGTGGAAATATTTTTTGATGCTCCAGAAGTTCTATTTTAGTAAATGTCCCATTGTGCCAAAATTCTCAATCCTCTTTGACTTCATCCACTTGTGGCTTACTATTTTTGGTAAGCACCCATATAGGGAACTTACTATTTTTAGTAAGTGTTCATTTCAACGGTATTTTCTTCTCTGAACACTCATTTGGGATCCCTCGTAATCTTCCATTCTCATTGCCTTTGTCTCAGCTGCTTTTGATGATGACTTTCCAAACATAACAAGTCTATATAGGAAAAGATACTATTTTTATAAAGTATGTTTCTAGTGATTGATTCATGACGGAACATACTTTTTTGGACTCTTATTTTCATTACGATCAAACCCTCTGAATTTCAACATAGTTTTTCCCACTAGAATGCCTGGAAATAAATTTTGAAATTTTGACCTGGATAGTGGCTTCGGGCACGGAGCTGCCATGGCGGCCATTAATGGAGATCAAAATTTTCAGGTCTGGTTTTTGTATTTTTTTGCGATGAAAACAACTCCATTATGATAGGTTTTTCATTTAGAGCTCATGTGCAAGTTTTTAGCCGTTTCCATTGCTAGAATGATCCAGAAATTTTATGAATGTGATTCGGTGCACGAAGAGAGGCTTTTGTTGGAGCAAATTATTCTAGGCACCATTTGAAATCTGCAGGTTTGTTGCATCTTGATCACCTTGAAAAATGAAGAAAATTGCAAAAGATGAGCATCTTGATCTGACTTGTTATCTTGTGAGATATGTAATATTTTTTCGATCCAGTGACTTCATGGTTATCTGGCAAATCCCCTTCATTTTCTTCCCGTTCTTCGGAAATCATTTCTTCATTTTTCTCTGATCACCTACATGGGGGGATGTATTCATGGTGTCTGAGACTTGATGTGGCCTTGTGTAGCTGGTTTGAGCAACAATGGTGGATCCGGGTGTCTCATGACAATCCATGCAGGAGCCATGGCAAGGTATGAAGCTCATTGAAGGAGAAATGAGGAGGAAGAATTTTCTAAGTTTTATGATTTCGTGCTTTCAAAACATGTTTGATGGAGGATTCCTCCTGGGGCCTAAATTTTTATGTATTCATGATTGGACTCCCTGACCTTAGGGACATGAGGGACATCAATTTCCATGGTGGTCAAGGGATGTCATGTGACAAACACGCATCCGACGCCATGGAAAGGTATGAAGCTTGATCAAGGAGAAATGAGGGCTGAAAGAAATGGCTATGTGCCAGATTTCCAAATGACTCAAAACTTACAGATGGAGGGGCTGGGTGCATTTTTCCATGTCCCTAATGTCCCTACCTTAGTGTACATGAGGGACATCAATTTCCACGGTGGTCAAGGCAGGTGCCATGTGGTGCCTCGATCCGACGGCAGGGAATGGATGCTTGAAAAATGCACCTGGGGGCTGAAACTCGATCACATGGGTGTCCAAATGACTCCCCATAGGGGATGGGTACATTTTTCAAGGTCTGATGTCCCCCACCTTAGGTGCATAAGGGACATCATTTTCCATGGTGGTCCTGGAGGTGACACATGGCTCCCAATCCAATGATAGGGAATACATGCTCCAAATAAGCACCTGGGGGCTGAACTATCGAGTTTGGAGGTCACATGAGGGTCCAAGAGGTCATATGAGAGGGATTTAAGATGGATGGGTGACACTTTTCTAACCTTGATGTCCCTGACCTTGGGGGACGTGAGGGACACAAAATCCCGCCAGGCTCCTAGTGCTGACACGTGTCCTCCCAAAAATTTGGCTAAGTCCTGAACTTGTGATAGTGATAAGTTGAGCTCCCGATGGACATTTTTGGAAAACATTTATATGATCCTGACTGTAAATTTCCTTCTAAATCTAATGGTGGGGGTCTCATGTCTTGATAATTCCATTTTATCACTAAAAAATTGTAGTTTTGATTTTTTACTCCACCTATGCCTGAGAAAAACTACTTGCAGACCTAATGTGCCAAAGTGTTGTGAAAAATATTATTTCACTATCTTGTAGGTATTAGAATCCTATTTCTAGATATATTTTTTTCTTCTAACTCCATCCGGAGCTCCCGGAATCTTCTTCTGAATCCCAACAGTTGTTTTAGGCTTGTGTACCGCCTAGGCTTGTGAACCTTGTATTTTTTACTCAGACTGCTCCAAGTCTTACAAAACTTCTCCAAACCTTCCAAAATCATTTCCATGATGTTCCAAGGTATTCCATTCACCTCAATATTGAATTTTTTTGTTTTGTTCCGCTCTAGGGGTTTATCCATTCCTGGGAAGGCCAATGATAGCCCTTCCCAATACTGCCAAAAGATAGTATCTTTTCAGAACTCCCTAAAATCAAATAGGGGTAATGTATACTTACCTAAATCACCCAGGGGAATGATATTAAATTATTTAGGAGGTCATTTGGAATGATTGGATAGACCCGAGGTGTCTTGGAATGATGGGACTTTAAAATATTAACATTGGGGTATCATTGTCGTGCTTGGAAATTGTCAATTTCCCTGTCACACATTTACACGACTACATCTTCATACCAAGAGAACTTGAATTTCTTAATCTCACTTATTTTCATCCTCATGTGGTCCTTTTCATGTACTTCAAACTTGTCAATACAGTTGGCCTAGTATTTCTCAACTTGTGGCTCATGTTGTAATTCTGGGACATAGAATGACTCGAGCTCTTCTCAGATGTCAAAGTTGCGCCTGGTGATGTAGGGATGTAAATTCAAATGTGTGAAAGTGGCCTCCATGTGAGATGCATCATTTGAGATTTTTCACATGAACTCCCCTAGAGATATAGGGAATGAAATCAATTTCTTTCTCCTACTTTTGAGCTTTTTATTCACTTGATTGATCTACCTATAAAGTTCAAACAATATAATCTGGTCACTGAGGTATTTAGGTGGTTTCAGTGGAGCTTGGTCGAAGATAGCGACTCATATGTAGGAGAATGTTGAGAATTATATGAAGTATGAGCCATATTCCTTCATCATAGATGTCACTTTTGGTGACATCCTAGATTTGAGATCCCCTTCTAAGCTTCAGACCACGTACATAGTGAACGCATCGTTCACTCGAATGAAATGCCTGTTTATCTCCTCCATTACCAACTATGGAAGTTTCATGAATGCGGGTACCTTTGAAGCAATGTTCTGCATGAGATCCACTCCTTTGAATGATCTTGATCTTGCAAGAAGATAGAATAGGTAATCATTCATGTGGAACTTCTTTATCATGGGCACTTGAAGTAGTTACAGATGGATATTGTTGTTGATGATCTGACCCCAGTCAATTCTCTACCTTCCTTCTGTCAGTGTCAGAATGAAAAAGCCCATCTAGTCTTAGAAGTCCCTCATGCTTGATTTTCCCATAACTATACTAAGGAGAGTGATGACATCAGAATACCCTTCTCGAAACTCACACCTTGTAAGATTCTTGGGCATCCTAGAGGTATTTCTTCCTATTTTCAAACCATGAGCCCAGCGCTACTCCTTGGACATATGAATCCATTTTTTCCCAATCACGCACAGCCATATCCTTTAAGATAACGACCATGGTGTGGGATGGCGGTATCTGTAGAGAGAGTGAAATGCTCCTAGGGCTGATGACTACCATTATTGTACCGTTGTCATCTCAGATGGTTCATGTCTCAGTCTTGTAGTGGAAAGAGCATGATAAGACTAACTCGAGACTTTGCACAGACACTGGGTTTCCAACAGTGGTGAACAAACCACTTGTGAATATCTGGTCTTCAATCCTCCTTTGTTCCTTGGATGTCATGCGAGTTTTAAGGTCGTTCAGGTCCATGTATAAGACATTGTTGTCTTCCACATCATACTCGCAAGTGAAGGGATTTGTGGGCTTCTGAACCATCCACTTCAGCTTCATGCCTCCCTTAGAAAAAGTAACTTACTATTTTTAGTAAGTGTGAAAAATCAAGTCCTCGATCTTCAATTGGATGTTACGGCTTAGTTTTTCTCTTTCTCCATGTGTTCCTTGTTCCTTCTGGATCAAGTTTCTATTTTTAACAGGTTCTCGAGGGCCTACTTACTATTTTTATTAAGTTCCAAAAATGTCTGTTCTAGTGAATTCTCAGTTGTAGTGCACCTCTAATGTCTTCGTCTCCTTCGCAGGTTCTTTTGACGATGACTTTCTTGAAATAGCAGTTCCTATGTAGTAGACTTGCCATTTTTAGAAATTTATCTTTTAGGTTTTGGATTGACATGGAACAAATTTTTTTGATATGGTTTTTTCCCCAATATCACCCCTCTGAAATTTTGGGCCCGCCCGCTTAATAGTCTAGGAGTTTTTAAAGTTTTAATTTTTTGACCTAGCAGTGCTTCTAGATACTGCAGCCATTAATGGACCTTAAAATTACAGGTTCCGATTTTCTCCTCCATTTGTGAAGAAAATTATATTTTTGATGTGGGTTTTTTATTTTGGTGCTTCACGTGCGATCTTACTTCAGTCCGACAACCAGTTTAACGGGAAATCCCACTTCTTTCATCTTTGAGCCAGAAAGGAGATTTCTTCATTATGGATGCTCTACCTCACCAGAGGAGAGTTTGAAGTTATGTTTTTTATGGTCTTTGATAGAGGAAAAAATAGTAGAAAACCATTAATTGATTCATGCACTTGAGTGGAGGATTTGTCCAGATTTCCATATTTTAGCTATGGAGATTTTATTGTTCTCTTCTTCGTCGTTCTTCGTTTCTCCTTCTTAGCTTGTTGAGAACTCCTTCTGAGACCTTTGTATCGCCATGAGAAATCTATTTCAGTTCCTTTGTTGATCTACTATGAGTTTTTTTCAAAGGTGGAGTGATGGAAGAAAGTTACAGAGGAAGGATGAAGATTGTCTGTGCACTTGAGTGGAAGCAGCTGGAAGCACTAGAAGCAATGAGTAGTAGTTAGATTTTTGATATTTTGAACAAATAGATGGTGAAGCTTGGGAACAATTTTTCATGTTTGATTTCCCTAACCTTTAGGACATGAGTAACATCAAATTTCATGGTGGTCAAGAGGATGACACGTGGTGGTGATCCGACGGAAAGGAATGAAGGTGAGAAAAGCTACTTTAAAGCACACAGCGGCTGAAAGTCAATCACGTGAGTAACCAAAAGACTCCCCATAGGGGCTGGAAAAAAATTTCCATGCTTTACATCCCTCACATTAAGGACATGAGGAACATTAGTTTCCATGGTGGTCCTGGAGCTGACACATGGCGCTTGATCCGACGGTAGGGAATGGATGCTCCAAAAATGCACCTAGGGGATGAAAGTCGGTCACGTGGGTGACCAAAAGACTTCCCATAGGGGCTGGAAGAATTTTTCCATGTTTGATGTCCCTATTCTCAGGGACATGAGGGACATCAATTTCCACAGTGGTCCTGGCACTGACACATGGCACTTGATCCAATGGCAGGGAATGAATACTCCAAAAATGCACCTGGGGGCTAAACTATCAAGTCTGGAGGTCATATGAGGGTTCCAGAGGTCACATGGGGGCTGGGAAAATTTTTAAATGGTTGGTGTACCTGGTCTTGAGGACTTTTCTGACATGAAATCCCACCGGGCTCCTGGTACTGACACGTGTCCTCCCAAAAAATGACTAAGTCCTAAACTACCTTTGAGAGGGTAACTTGGAAAGATGATAACTTGAGCTCCCGGTGGAATTTATTGGTAAAATTTTAAATGTTCCTGAATGTAAATGGAATTTTGGATCCATTGGTGGGGGTATCATGTCTTGATTCAACCACTTGTTCCTAAAAAAATTGGAGTTGTTTATTTGAGAATTCACTTATGCCTAAGAAAATATGCCTTTTAATCTTATGTGCCAAGGTGTTGTAAAAAATATGATTTTACCATGATGCAGGTTTTGGAATCCTCTTTGTGGATTTTTTTTTACTTCTAACTCCGTCTAGAGCTCCTAGAATATTCTTTTGAAGCCCATCAACTATTTTAGGCATGTGTACTGCCTAGGCTTGTGAACCCTATTTTTTACTCAAACTGCTCCAAGTATTTCAAAAATTCGAAAAACCTTCAAAAATAATTTCCATGATGTTCTACGGTCTTCAATTCACCTCCATGTTTAATTTTTCCCTTGTATTCCACTTCAGGGGGTTTGATCCAGTCCTGGGAAGGCCAGCGATAGCCCTTCCCAATACTACCAAAAGATAACATCTTTTCACGACTCCCTAAAATCACCTAGGGGGAATGAATAGAATTTCCTAAATCACATAGGGGACCAATTTGACATCAAATAGGGGATGAAAAAACTAACAAATATGACTTGGGGTGCTTAGGAATGATAAAGGATGAAAAATTTTACATAGGGGTATAGTTTTCATGCTTAGAAAATTCCAATTTCCCTATTGCACATTTGGATGACAATAGCTAGCTCTATCTTGGGGACATGACATGGACTGATTGCAGCGAAGACATGACATGGGAATCCAAAATCTCAATCTTAGACCATATAATTTTTTGACCAATGCCTTATCCATTGGGCCTTGCAGAGTCATGTACGACTTCTAGAAACAAAGATTGGAAGAAGGAAACACACACACACACACACACACACACAAACCAATGGAAAGGAAACGCGTGACACACAAAAAAAGGGGAAACACACCTATAAATCACCTATGTTACAAGGTGGGGGACAACCCACTTTCATTGATAATACAAATTTAGGTATTTCCCATTGTGAGGTAATTCCAGCAGTGTTCCATCCAAATATGAGAGTAGAAAATCATTCTCGCCACAAGCTTCACAAATCTAGAATGGGCCGAGCCGTAATGAATCAAACTTTCCATGGCTACCTTTTGGTTCCCTTATCTTGTCCCATAGCAGGAAAAAGTCTCCAACTTTTAATTCTCTCACTTTGGCCTTCTTATCAAATATTTTCTTTACTTTCAACTGGTGTTCTTTGATATGGTCCACCACTCAGAGTTTATTTTCTTCTAGCTTCTCAAGAAAGAGGATTCTCTTGTCAATGGAATCCTTGTACTACCCATCTTCTATTCCCTATAGCAACTCGAGAGTTGGCGTCTCGATCATGAGGGGGATTTCTTCTTCGACTCCATACAACAGTTGGAATGGTGACTATGTACATGTATTTATTAGCAATGCAAAAAGAGTTAGAACTAACACCTAGTAGTCCTAAAACAAAGCTAAATCAAATTCAATGCACCATCATGTTTAGAGCTTAAGAAAAACTAATTTTCTAACATCATTGCATTAGAATATGAATAAATATTCAAATTAACATGTTAATCCATTAATCTCTATCTCTATTGAATGCTAATAAAATGAAATGAACCTATTTAGATCCTTAGCAATCAAAGGTTTCATTATATGTTTGAATCCCAAGGTTTTCAAGAATGGAGTCTTGTTAATCCATGACTATAAGACCATTTGACATTTCCCCATATGACTTCAAAACTTTGGTGGATGAATACAAGAAATGAAAGTAGCTAGCTTCTCCAATGAAGAATGCTCCAAGATGACAAATGGCTATAGCTTATTTGTTATATTATCACTTTTGTTTCTCAAGGAATAGGTGTAAGTGTAAAGGTAGGAGGAGGGCTCTTTATATAGCCCAATGGATAAATGAATCTCTACATCCATTTGCATGTGGGACAATAGAGATGTTGAGTTAGTTGTGGATAAGGGGGGTTTAGAAAGGGTTGAGCTAACTTTAGGAGAGTTCAGTGCGTCCTTTAGTGACTCATGTGGATAAAGGGGGTTCATTAATTAATCAAGATCATTAATTAATAGATGTGCAAACTTATAAAATCTTTTTAGAGGAATATTAGCATGATTTAGAATATTAAAGGGGATTAAATCAACTAAATAATGATTTATTAGTTTAATGAAAGGGGAAGCTAATTAATTAATAATAATTAATTAATTTAGATAGAAGGAAAGATTAATTAGCAGAAGGTTGTTAATTACGGTATTTTTTGAATAAAAGACTTAATTAATTACTTATTGTAATTAATTAACGATGATAGAAGGGAAGATTAGCATTATTGATGATATGTCACCAATTTGCAGGAAAGCGGATAATTAGCACAATTTAAGTATTTAAATTATTCAGGATAAATTATAGGTGTCTACATTTCCCCTCTTTGGGGTGGCATAAGTGACGCCACTTCAAAGATAGTATATAGATAAAATTTTGAAGGGGTAAAAGAAAAATTCATAAAGGTGAGAGATTCCCCCGCGAGTGTCAATGGGGTGATGAAGGAAGACGATTGAAAATCGAAAAAGGTGAGAAATGAAGAGGAGCAGGATGCCCCAGGTGAAGCAGAAGAATAGTTTCGATAGGAGGGTGATGTAGAAGAAATGAAGACGAGAAGAAAAAGAGCAAGATTTCATCCAGTGTATTGAAACAAATTTATTATCATCATATTGCCAAAAGATCTATGTCATCAGTCCTTATTAAAAATATAAGCATACAACAAAAGTAGAATGGCATAAAAATCCATACTACGAACAATTTTCCATTGCTAAAAACACCAACTCCATGCAACATACAAAATGCAATGCAATACAAGAAATTAAATGATGCCTAACTCCTTGCAACATACATAAGGCAATGCAATACAAGAAAATAAACAAGCTAACCTAACAGAGAAACATAATGAAATGTCTTTGTTATCAAGCTTTGACTTTGACCTATGTGAATTAACGACAAGGGTTAAAAGATGGTGCCCTGAGAAAAGATACATATAAGGGTAATAACGGAGGACACTTGGGTCCTATGAAAAGAAATCATGCACTATGAAATAGTACCAAACAACTCATTATGCCCCAAATTATAGACATAGTAAGCAAACCAACCTTTTTGATGGAGGTAGATCAAGATGATCTGCGAGTTGCACGCAAGCTCAAGTGAGAACCAAAAAGCGATGTTTTGTAGGATGATTTATATTGTTTTTTTATTTTTATTGAAACATATTTGAATGTTTTTGTGATTTTCTATAAGTTTTCTGAAGCTATGTATAGGAAGACAAAGAAGCATGGATGCCCCTAGTGATAGATGGGGTGTACAAGGGCCGAATGCCACGCATACGAGAAAGTGAAGATGTGATATTCCCTAGAGGTTAGGTGGGAGTATTCAAAGGACAAAATATTCATAGATAGAAGGGGGATCAAGGCCAATATAGAAAATAGGTTCAATCATGAGGGAGCAAGGATGCCCCCAGTGTAAGTTGGCCAAGAAACACATGAGAGAAAGGAAGTAGAAAATTGATCTTATTAAAAGGGGAAAAAAGTGTCCATGCAAACATAGAAAAGAGGACATCCGATACACATGGATGTTATAAATGATTTTTGAATAACAGAAGGATAGTATGAAAATATTTATAAGGTGTTCGATGAAAAAGTGTTTAGTTCAAGGCACAAATCATGAAACAAGACATGCGCTAAAGCAAGAGTTCGAACAAGGTCCAAAAAGTAACACTTGGTAACATACTAATCCTGTTTTTACTCATTGAGATCCTATGTGTGTGCACGTGGAAATGAATTAGCTCTTGAAGGAAAGAGTTGATAGACAACAAGTGAAGACACTAGTCAATGTGTAGGAATGATTTAGTTTGAAAGGTGATTTTTGAATGGATTGTGGAAGGAGATATTTACATTGCTCCACTGTCAGCCAGGCATCTATAGCCCCAATAGAGATGCATTTGATTCTAATCACAACATTGCTCTACTACCAGTCAGGCATCCATAGCCCCGATAGAGATTATTGGAAATACCCCAAGAGAGAGTTATATATCAATTTGCTTTTACTTTTTGATTGATTGATTTTGATTCTTTTTCTTTCTGAAAAACTTATTTCAGCTCTCTTGTTTGACAAGGGGTTAAGAACCACTGATGGCTTGATGGAAGGATGTGGAAGTGATTGTGATGACGACATTGGATAGTGTCAAAAAATACACCCAAAAACTCTTCACAACAAGTTTATTATATGTAGAATAGTGATAGGATCTCTAAGAGGTCAATCGTTCTTTAATTTACCAAGGTTATGAAAGACCAAGGTCAAACGATATACCATAGAGATAAATGTCACAAAATGCATGTGAATAGGCTAACCACAATAACATCGAAGGGATGAAAATGGTAGATGAATTGCAGATGAATATGAAAGAAAGGGAAGAAAGAACATCCATGTGTACGTAATACCTGATTACAATGTTTGATCTTTGTACCTTTGATTTTGTTTTTTTAATTTTTAATGTTTTGATTTTTTTGGATTTTGAATTGTTTTATGATTTTTTTAATTTTTGAATTGTGATTTTTTTGAATTTTTTGAATTGTTTTATGATTTTTTTATTTTTTTGGAAGTTGGAACCAACAATGTCAATCTGTATGATAAGATCTAACAACGATGTGTGTGAATTCCTTGATAAGGGAGACTAAGTGCGTTTTTTTATCAAGAGTGATATTATACCTCCATCTCGATGATCGTGGTGAGTTCACACTCAACAAATGACTGTGATTTGTTTTGAAACATGGGTTTCGTATGTGGGAGTTTGAGTTCCCTATCCATAGGTTTCTACACTTTGCACCATACTTGATGGGTACATTGGTGTGCATTCTAAAATCATGTTTGATTTTGGATTTTATGATCATTGGAGTTGTTGGTAGCTTTGGATCTTTTCAGATTTTTGATCTTGGCTTGATAAAGAACCTATCTGGGTTTCTTATAAGCTAATGTTTGACTTGTCTGATCTCGAGAAGTGAGAGAATAACGTGGACATTTAGAATTGATGAGAGGAATGGCAGTGGGCTTGCCACAATATTTGGTAGAAGAATAATGTGATGGATGAAAAGGATACGTTCCAAGGATTGAAGAAGATGGGCTACTGGGAGGTGAGCCATAGATAGAAGATGAAGGGCTGCTAGGATGTGGCCCAAGAATAGAAGAAGAAGGGCTACTAGGACATGACCCATAGATGTAAGATGATGAGATACTAGGATGTGGCCCAAGAATAGAAGAAGAAGGGCTACTAGGACGTGACCCATAGATGTAAGATGATGGGCTATTAGGATGTGGCCCAAGAATAGAAGATGATGGACTACACAGGGGTGATCCATACATAGAACACAAGGGGCTAGTTGGGACATGCCCCAAGAATAGAAGATAGTGGACTACTCGAAAATGTCCCACAAATAGCAGAGGGAGGGCTACTAGAAGGTGACCCACACCTAGATGAAGATGAAGGGCTACTTAGCGTTGACCCCATAAGAGATTGTGATTGAGGAATTATGATAGACAAAGAGTGATTGGGTGATGAGAAGATAGGACATGGATCAATGCAAGACCAAGGAGTTTCATCACATAATGAAGAATGTGAAGATGGAAGAATAAGAGGAGGATAAAGTTGCATGATTTGAGGCTCTTCCTCTATTTCTTGATAAAAGGAATCAAAATTTTCTTCAGAATATTTGGGTGCATTGAATTCTAAAGAGAATCCTTGCTCGTAATCTTCTAAAGGAATATCTTCATGTGCCCCTATAAATTCCTTGATTGTTTCTTCATTCTGAAAGATGTCAATTCGTATGAGTTTTTTATCAATCACCAAGGGTTGATTGGAAGAAAGAGGTTCACTTGGTATGGAATACTTAGAATATGTTTGATGATGATAGATAGAAGAAGATGATGTGGGGGATGAAGAAGATGTGTAGCTAGATGTCTCAGGAGTAGAAGAAGGTCATGTTGACCTACCTATACGATGGTATATCATATATAAACTAGTAAGATTAATTCTAAAGTCTGTACATTGCGATGCATGGGTCAATTAAAAAGTTTGACTAGAAGGAATTTGAGTCACATGAATCTTAAAAGAAGGAAGACTTCATGGGGGTGATTGATGAAGAAGGTCCTGCAAAGAAGGGGAGGACCATGATTCAAGAATCTCATTGGATGAATAATAACAAGGGTCCTACGAAGAAAGAGAGGACCATGATTCAAGAATTGTATTAGATTTTTTATTAGAGGGATTTGGACTCATGTTAATCTTCAAAGGAAGAAGGTGTTGTTTAGGAGATTGATAAAAGGGGTCCTGCGAAGAAAGGGAGGACCACGACATAGGATCCATATTAAATGTATGGTGAAGAGGGTCTTGCGAAGATAGGGAGGACCATGATGTAGGAGTCGCATTAGATGAATGATGAAGATAATTTGTGGCGACACAAATCTTTAGAGGAGAACTTTGTTTGGGTGACTGATAATAGAGGTCCTGCGAAGAAGGGGAGGACCATGACTTAGGATTCAAATTAGATGAATCTAAATAGTAGTTTGGATCTGAATCATCAGAAGAGTCAGAGGAAATATTTGGATTGGAATCCTCAAAAGAAGAGGAAATGTTTGGATTGGAGTCCTCAGAAGAAGAAGAAGAAATGTTTGGATTAGAATCAGAAGAAAAGTGGGGGGAACTCGAATAATATTTTGGATCAAAAGTGTCTAAACCATACCACCAACTATGAGATGAAGGTTGGGAACAGGTTACCTGAATGGGTTCTCTAGCGCAAAGAACCAAATGAGGTTTGGTCATGATGGGCATCTTTTGATGTTTACACCGAAACTTTGATTCCTTATTGTCGTATGTATAAGGGACCTTGTAATAATCAATCATTGTTAGCATTGTTTGATATAAATGCCTCGACCTAAATAGTGTAACTGAACTTCTTCAAAGTGAAGAAGGTTTCATGTTGATTTGGGTAGCATAACAAAAACCAACTAGACATTTCATAAAGATGGCAATGCTTGTGTGATTTTCCAAAAAGGGAAGCTAAGAAAAACATACATCATGATAATGTAATTTCAAAAAAACAATAAGGTTTCGATAACAATTTACGAGTGCAAAGAATCAAAGGCTCGAAAGGATTATCCTAAAAACAAGTTTATAAGATGGATAAACACAAGGAACAATCATGCAAGTTCAAAACAGAAATATAAATTAATAACCAAAGAATAATGAATGATAAAGAATCAATGGATCAAAATGATTTTCCTAAATCAGTAAGTCAATATGAAAAATGAGACACAACCACACAAAGTTGTTTGTTTTAAACCAATCAATCATCAAATTACTTCCTAAGTTTGTTTCAAAATGATAGTTGGTGTTGTATGATGATTAATAAAATTTCCCTACTTATGTCAAGTTCAAAGAAATGAACAAGGCATAAGTAATAACAAGAAGTTAACTCGATCTAGAAATAAAGTATACTAGAAGCAAACCCAAATTCAATCAAGACCTATATTCCAAAAGGTTTCAGCTATGATTGTGAGTGACACAACAATTTCACCAAGATATGTTAACCAAAATTTGTGAGAAATTTAGGTATTGATATCAAGATGATATTGATATAACACGCACAAGTGGTAACACTCAACACTTTTCAAAATTGAGGTAATAATTGAAATCAAACGAAAGCTATAGTATACCTAGGAATTGTTAAAGTGTATATAGCATAACCTTACAATATAAGTATTTAGATCAAGTTTACAAGAAACAAGATGTAAATACCAAAATTGTAGTGACACAATATAAACAAGATAACCGTTTAAAGGAGAATCAAAGTGATGAACCAAGCCTAATTACGATGATAATCTTGACTTGGGTATCAAGATCAAAAAGAATACCAATGATATAAAAATGTCTCCACACACTTTAGACATTTAACAACCCAGCCGCAAACATGGATGAGCATAAACAGACACAAAAGTGGCGAAAACAATCAATTGATAACGCAAAGGTAGTCACTCTTCTTTTGATCAACAAAGTGTCAAAATAAAGTGAAGGAAGTAGATAAAAATTGGGGTGAAAAATGTTGGCCTTACTTCAGTAGAGTTTCACCTTGCCTTAAGGCAAGTGAAAAACTGAGCAAAATTTATGCTTCCCACATTTCATGATGAATGATGGCTCACAACTCAAAATTGTTTTGAAATGATCAAAGTGGGCTCCTGGAAAAAGATATCTTCCTAGGTGGCTCTCTCAACTAGGTGTTACAAAGTTGTCTTAAGCGAGCTCAATTTACCCAAAAATTCATAATGACTAATTTGGGAGTATCTTGGATTTACTTTACCCCTTTCAAGCACATTGGGAAACTAGAGCGTCCATGTGTACTATCATTGGGGTCACCATATGGACAACCGGTAACACTAACTCATAAGGAAAAACTATTCAAGTAGGTTGTGTGGAGCACTTCCTGTTTCATCCTCAAGGTTCCCTCTTGCATGGACTACTTTGGGTTCCTAGGACCACCCCCATTGTTATAGTTTAAGGCTTATTCCAAAGGGGCTATGTCCTAGTTTTAAGCAAATGGGACGTACCCTTATCCGAACCTAAGAATATAATGTTTTGAATGTGGTGTTCTTTTTATCTTGTTTAATTTGATGTGGTTTTCTTGAACACCTTTTGGCAACTTGCATGGAAACTATATTAGTAGTTTGATTTTGTTTCAATTTCACCTTTATTTGACAAGCATTTTAGGTCCTACACAATAGATTAGTAATTTTCCATAAAAAGACTAAAGATGATAAAACATCATTTCTAATTCTCAAGATCATTATAATATGCAAGAGAAGAGCAAACACGACGCAGAATGCAACTATGAAATCAAAAATGGAAAACACTTAGTTCGAATGAAATATTTCTTCTTTTTAACAAACTTTGACATTCATTCTTATAAGAACAAGCATTTTTCAAAACAAAAAAGATACATAGAAATCGTTTTTGATTCCCAAGATCACCTAAAAGGTGCGAGGGAAGAGCATACATGAATCTAATCTCATGATTAAACATGAAATATTGATTAACCTTTTAAACAAGTCAAATTACCATGAAACATGTAAAACACCTTACAAAATAAAAGTTAGATTCAAAATAAAACTTGCAAGGTGTTAGAACATCAAAGACCAAATTTTCCAAAATGTTTAGACATGTTAGAAATGAGTGGTTTTATAAAAAATGAAAACCTTAAATTTTTGGTTTCTCAAAACCCCAAATTTATGTTTCCATTGTTTATTTCTCTTCAATACCTTTCTAGCACAACAAAAATAGATTCGTTTCGAGTTCGGGAGAAAAAGTTATGGCCTCTGGAAGATTGTTAATGATGTATGCATTACGATTTGTGTGCCTATGCCAAGTTTAGGGTTCCTGCACCAAGGTTTGGGTGCCTACACCAATGGTTTAGGTGCTTGTGCTAAGGTTAGGGTGCTTGCGCCATAGTTTGGGTGCCTGCACCAAGGTTTGGGTGTCTACACCAAGGTTTGGGTGTCAGCGCCAAGGTTAAGATACATGCACCAAGGTTAGGGTGCATGCACCATGGTTTGGGTGCCTACGCCAAGGTTTGAGTGCCTACACCAAGGTTTGGGTGTCTGCACCAAGGTTTGGGTGCCTATGCCAAGGTTAGGGTGTCTGCCCCAAATTTAGGGTCCCTGCACCAAGGTTTGGGTGCTTGTGCCAAGGTTAGGGTGCCTGCGCCAAGGTTTGGGTGCTTGCGCCAAGGTTAGGGTGCCTGTGTCATGGTTTGGGTTCCTGCACCACCCTATGTAAAAAAAACACAGTGAGATTTATGCCTGCGTGAACATAATGATGTGTGTGCTCCCTTTCCTAGGAGACGTTAAAAATATGTCATTTTAAGATAAACAACTTCAAAAAGGTCAATTTTTTTATATGTTAGCTCAAAATTAAACCCCTAAACAAGACTCAACACATGCAAAGTTAGCAAAATCATAAGAAATTTACTATTATTTCACACATGTAATATTAGAAAAAGACACCAAAAATCTCAAAGCACTCCAAATTTTAGTATGTTAGCTTGAAATTGACAACAACCCATTAGAATTAAAGTTCTAAATGAGGTCCTACACATGGAATATTAGCAAAATCCTAAGAAATTGAACATTATTTTCCATATGTGTATATTAAGGGTTAGCCAAAAACTTGAAATACAAATAAAATTTGAGCTAGAAATAACAATAAATTAATCTCTATCTCTATTAAATGCTAATCAAATGAAAAGAACCTATTTAGATCCTTAGCAATCAAAGGTTTGATTGTATGTTTGAATCCCAAGGTTTACAAGAATGGAGTCTTATCAATCCATGGCTACAAGACCATTTGACATATCCCCATATGACTTCAAAACCTGGGTGGATGAATACAAGAAATGAAATAGTGGAGTCTTATCAATCCATGGCTACAAGACCATTTGACATATCCCCATATGGCTTCTCTAATGAAGAATGCTCCAAGATGATAAATGGTTGTAGCTTATTTGCTATATGCTCACTTTTTTTTCTCGAGGAATAGGTGTAAGTGTAAAGGTAGGAGGAGGGCTCTTTATATAGCCCAATGGATATGGGAATCTCTACATCCCTTTATATGTGGGATAATAGAGATGTTGAGTTAGTTGTGGATAAGGGGGTTTAGAAAGGGTTGAGTTAACTTTAGGAGAGTTTAATTTGTCCTTTAGTGACTCATGTGGATAAAGGGGGTTTATTAATTACTCAATATGATTAATTAATAGATGTAAAATCTTATAAAAGCTTTTTAGAGGAATAGTTAGTATGATTTAGACTATAGAAGGGAATTAAATCAACTAAATAATGATTTATTGGTTTAATGAAAGGGGAAGCTAATTAATTAACAATAATTAATTAGTTTAGATAGAAGGAAGGATTAATTAACGGAAGGTCATTAATTAGGGTATTTGTTGAATAGAAGACTTAATTAATTACTTATTATAATTAATTAATGATGATAGGAGAGAAGATGAGCATTATTGACTATACGTCGCCAATTTGCGGGAAAGGGGATGATTAGCACAATTTAAGTATTTAAATTGTTCAGGATAAATTATAGGTGTCTACAGTGACTTGCGTATTTCCTTCTTGGGAGTGATCATGTCCGCCCATAATGCATCGTATAATTTTTTATGCCAATTCCTTTGGTTCTTGTCTACAAGCTTGCATAAAATGGTCACGATGTTCTTGTTGCTTAATTCAGCCTGTCCATTTCTTTATGGATAGTATTCAAAAGAATGACATAGAGAGATTTATGTAGCCATAGAAAAAATTGGTCAACTCCCTTGAAGAGAAATAGATAATTTTATCTGCTACAATCTTATGTGGCACTCCTTGATGAAGTTGCATATTGTTTTGGTATTGGCTTGCTTATTCGGAATGTCTTCCACCCACTTGGTGAAGTAATCGTTCGTCATGAGCACATAGGTTTTCCCCACGCTTGAGTGAGGATTCATAATGCCAATGAAGTCTAGCCCCCACTATTGAAATGGTTCTTCAATAACAACTGGCCTGAGTGGTAGTGCAGAAAGTTGTGGTCTCCCAACGAATTGTTGGCATGCTTCACATTTGGAAATCCAATCTTGATTGTCTACAAAGATGGTGGGAAATCAATACCTTCCTTGGAGGATCTTGTGTGCAGTGACTATCGCTGAAAATTTTCCACCACATGTTTGGTCATGGTATGCTTTAGGTAATTATTCTTGTTGCTCTTTATCTATGCACCTGAGGAAGCATTCATTCAGACCTCTCTTGTAAAGCATATGATTCTAGATTACAAACTTTGTTGCCTGTAGCTTGAGTGTTCTCCTTTTTTTGTAATCAAGATGGGGAGGGAATTATCCATAAGTTAAGTAATAGGCAATATCAGTATACCACTCATCAATAGTGGTTACAAAGAGAACTTGTGGATTTTTTTCAGTTTAAGTTGAGCAAGCACAATTTTCTTCATCGTGTTAAGCTTTGAGTGTTTCATCCTTAGCAATCAACTTGCATAAACCATTCCCCCTTAACAGATTGAAGGGTCGAATCTCCAAGTCATATTCTTGAGTCTTTGCAATCCAATTTCCTCTTTTAGCTCCAAGATCCTATTGTGTTAAGATGGACTTGATTGCATTGTCGAGGACCATCACCACCATATGAGAATTAAGGATATAAAATCTAAAATTTTTTACAGCCTTGACCACTACATAGGCATGCTTCTCTAATTGGTTGTAGTTTAGTTCATGATTTTTCAATGGAAAACTCATGAAAGCAATAGGTGCTTCCATGCCTTCATCATTTTTCTGAACAAGAACGGCAGAGAGTGTGTTCTAATGCATAACAATACATGATGAATTCTTTGTTAAAATCTGGAGACACATGAGTTAGAGCGTTGGCAATGGATTTTTTTATCTCTTTAAATTCTGCCTTCCCTTCATTGTTTCATGTGGTTTCATCATGGTGATGATGTGATTTTTCAATTCATCAAATGCAGGAACAAAGCGACGAATAAAATTCACCTTTCCAAAAAATGATTGAAATCCTTTCTTGCTTGTGGGTAGAGATAGTGCTTGAATGGCTTGTACTCTCTCAGGATCAATGTGTGCTCCATTTTTGTTCACAATGTACCCCAGTAACTTGCCTTCCATGACTCCAAAAATGCACTTTTTTGGATTTAGTAATATGCCATGTTTTCTACACCTTGAAAGTAATTGTTCTAAGTGATGGATATGATTTCCCCTCTTATTTGAAAACACTATGAGATCATCAAGATATATGACAATGAAATGTTTTAAATCCTTGAATGCCAGATCCATTTCCCTTTGAAATTTAGCTCCCGCATTGATTAGGCTAAAGGGAATTCTGTTGTAGGAAAAAATTCCCCAAGGTGTTGTAAAGGCTATCTTGGTATGATCCTCCTCTACCACTTTGATTTAATTATATCATGAGAATCTATCAAGCAATGAAAGCATTTCAAATCCAGTGACTACTTGAAAAATGTGATCCATGATAGGGAGAGGATAATTGTCTTTTAGTGATGCCCGGTTTAGGTTGCAAAAATCTATACATATTCGTATTTCCTCATTCTTCTTCCACACCGACACAATATTGGCCACCCATGTTGAATGGTGGATGGGAAAGATGATTCTTGCATTGAGCACCTTAATTACCTCCTCCTTGATCATATCAGTAATTTTTGGGTTATAAGGCTTTTGCTTCTACCTGAATGGCTTAACATCCTGCTTCAAAGGAATTGAGTGATGCATTTCCTTTGGTTGGAAGGATTTGATTTCATCATAAGAGTAGGCCAAAACATCTGAATATTTCTTTATCAATGCAACAAACCTTCTCTTCTCCTCGAGCAAGAAACATTTTCAAATATTGATCATCCTTGGCTCCTCTAGGGTGTCGATTTTTTCCTTATCAAAATTAGTTGGGCACCGAGAAGATTATTTTTCTTTCTCTTGAATGATTTTTTTGTGTTTTTCAAAGAGGTCTTCCAAAGAAACTAGGCCTTTGGGAATCTTGTTCCCTTTCAATTTGATCACTCCTTCATCATCAATACCTTCAATTCCTTCTTTCTCTTCTTTGGCTACCACCTCAGTGTGGATTTTCACTTCCTTCAAAGAAGAGATTATTGAAATTATCCCTTTGTTCCAAAAATTCTAGAATCTGGTTATTGTCATTAAAGACTTGCCAATGATTTCCATTATCTGGTACACTAGGCCTGAATACCATTTCTATGGTCACCTTTTCTTTACCAAAAGAATGATGAGGTGTCACTAAGGAATCTGATACTGTAAGAGAATCATCCTTTTCATTCTTTTCCCTTGGGATATCTTCAATGGAATATGTATCAAAAGATTCAATGTAGTTCCATAATCTATTTCTATAATGTCGGAGTCCTAGATTTTTCACCTGATATTATTGCTAGAATTGCTTTACTATCACTTCCAAATCACCTCGGCATTTTAGTTTCTTGATTCCCATGTCTTCATCCACTCCCATTCCTAATATAAGAGCTTCATATTCTGTCATGTTATATGTATTATCAAATTGCAGCTTGTAGGAAAATGGGTACAATTCACCAGAGCAAGAGTAAAACACTACACCTGCTCCTGAACCTACATTGGAATGCTACCATAAAATTCCATTGTTAAAACTTGATCTTATTCCTCTTCCATAAGAAGTGGCAAGTTCTCATTTTTTTTGATGTGAGGAAGTAGGTGCCTACCCTAGTATCTTGAAAAAGGATGTTTTCCTTTGGATCATCAGACTTACTTACTGTGAACTTCATCTTTCTTACTGGAAGTAAATTCTTCATCTCACCTTTCACTAGAATATTTGTAGATGACCAATCCATTTTTATTTCTCCACCCAAGTCTCTACAAAATATTCAGCTCAATAACATGCCAAAGGAGGCTGGGATGTCTGCCACCAGGATGGTTAGAAGCACCATCTTGTCTGGAAAATCAGCTAATGTTACCTATGCATATTTGATTCTTCCTATCAATGGCACATGTTTGGATTCAATTAAATAGAAAGTGCCATTTTTCTAGGTCAAAGTGAGGCCAAGATCATTTGCAACTTTTATGGGAATCACATTATCCGAGGCTCTAGAATCTATGATACAATTATTTAGCTCGAAGCCTTTAATGAGAAGTGATAGGTAGAAAGATTCAACCCTGTTGGTTTTAGAGGCACTGAGGGCTAGCATGTTTTTAGAAGGTTGTGTGGATGGTATGGGGAGTAAGCCTTTGGAACTTGGACCTAAGATTATAGGAGTACTGCCACGAACTACATCAATGAACCTATCAAATTGGGCATGATGAGTTTGTAGGTATTCTATTTCTAAGAGCTGGACTTTAGTTTTGATTGTGTGTTCCACAAAGTCAAATGGAGTTATGGTGGGAAAGGAATAGGTTCCATGAATGATAGAAGATTTACATGGTGACGATTTTGTTGTTTTAGGTGTTGAATTATCCTTCAAGGGTGCAGTAATTAGCTTGGAAGGAAATGGGGATGCAAGTTTTGATGGCACCTTAGATGTTTTTGTAGGAACAAAATTTGAAGGAGAATTATTCTTAGTAACCTTTGAGCTAGGGGAAGGATTAGATGACTTACTTAGTATGGCAGTATGATCCTTGCTAGCTAGTCATTCTAATTTTTCTTTAGTCGACTCCATCGAAGGTGGTAGTGGTGATCCTCTACTGATGATTTTATTTTGTGGGACCTCCTGAGGAGAATCTTCTTTCTTCTTCTTGTCCTTTACCACAGCCGTTGAGGATGAAGCACCTTTCTTGGACTGTGCACGAGTGAAAACTACACATGATAAAATTTGAGCTTCATCATCATCATCATCATCATCTTCATCATCAACTTACTCAATTAGGCCATTATGTGTATCACCATCAACTTCCTCAACCTCAAGATAGTTTTCATAGTCCTCCACATTTTCTTCTTTAGGTTCTTCAATTTCCACTTCCTCCTCTAGTTCTTCAGTGTCACAAGTGGCATTGACTGGTGGTGCTTCAAGAGTGAGTCAACAAGGAGGTGGAACAATCCTTGGTCTATTTGGAGGATTTGGCTTCCTTGGAGCGTTCCACATTGTGATCTAGGATAGTTGTTTCTTCAAGGAAACCAAGTCATTTTCCATTTTTTGGAACATTGGGTCCGTGGTGACTGAGCTTGAATTCTAGCCCTTTTTCTTTCCATTTGGGCCTTTCACTTTACTAGAAAGGATTAAATCATCATCAGTTTCTATCACATGGTTTTAAGCTTCCCTCAATGTTCTTGGTTGGGTTATTCTAAGGAAGAAACCTACTTCTGATGGCAAGGAACTGATGAAGAATCTCTTCAAATTATTTTTAGGAGGCACCACATCTTCAAGGATTCTTCTTATCACTCTATTATATCTTGCTACGAAGTCTCTCATTGACTCGAAGATTTCTTTTTTCATTTGTACTAATTGGACCAAGAGATCTTGAAAATATTTTGTGGTCTTGAACATGTGTTCGAATGCACTTCTTATATCTTCCCAACATGTGACAAACCTTGGTGGTAGCATGTAGAACCATTTGGTAGCCTTTTCTTGAAGTGACTCCACAAAGAGCCGGACTGACACATCTTTTTCCTCAACTCATAATACACTGTAAGCGGTGATAAATTTTACTACATGTTTTTTGGGAAGTTAAGAACCATCCCCTCTTAATTTTGGAAAGTTTTTTCTTGAGCCCCTTGGTATCTCATGGAGTGGTTGAGCAAGAGCAAGTGGACCAGTGTTTCCTCCCCATGGTACATTAGGCCTACGGGACTTAGGATCATGATCATGCTCACGATCCCCCATTTTATTTCTATTTCTAGCTTCCAACCTTGCTAAGGCTACGGCTTCTACTACTACTCTTTTGTCCACCTCGGCTTGAAGTCTTTCAATTTCTTCAAGTTGAGCTTCTATTTCCTCTTCCGCTCTTTCTTCTCTTTCTCTAGCTTCTTCTTCGGTCTCTACGTCAATGAAATCTTCAAGGTTCTCGTTGATGTATGGAAATTCACCATCCAAAGGATTGGCAACACTCATGTTACCAATGTGACCAGTTGCTTAAAGAAAAGGGGACCTTGAAATTCTAAGAAACTCTTGTCTTCTTTTAAGCTCTTCAAAAATAGGGTTGGATCATCCTCCTTGTCTCTATTTCTAGGTGTATCTTCTATCCACTAGCTTGGAAATCTATGCTCTTGTTTTTGGTGTTGGAATTTGTCTTCTCCTCTCCAATTCAGTAGCATGTTCTTCTTCAAGGTCAAGAATTCTTGTGGTAATGAAGTAGTGGTTGACACTTTATCTATTATGCCAGATAGATTATCTCAAATCTGAAGTGATATCCTCTTGGATGTGGAAGAGAAATTTAGGTATTTCAATAGGAGGATTTCCCATAATAGCCATGCTTTGTAAACATGTGGCTCATATAGCTATTCAAATTCCATAAATTTTCTTTTTTGAATTTTGAATTTTCTGATTTTTTTGGTATTTTTCAGACCTTTTGGTCTTATTCAGGTGCAGATGTTGCTAAATTTTCCCCACGATGGGCTCCAAAAACTGTTGGCAAGAAAATTTGTTAGGGACAAATTTGTGGTTATCTTGTCAATGCTTTAGGATTCTAAGTCCCTCTACTTAACTGGTACAACTATCATACGTGCATGCTCGAGTAAATTGTGAGTTTTATCATGGTGGCCTTTTAGTCGGGGATCCAATAGGGGCACTCCACTGACCCTATGGAAAATGCTTGCAAGTGTCTACAAGGGAAGAATTTTATATGAAGGTGAGAAAGGGGAGTGAGAATATTTAGAAAGGAGAAACTAATGTTGCAAGTAGAAAAAAAAGACTTGCACACATTAGCCATAAGTTTCATTACATGCACTTGTATTTCAGAAGAAAACAAATCTGCAAAATAGCAACAAGACTAAATAGAGCTTAATGAACACAAAGTACCAATAAACTCCTCAATCAAGAAGAATTTGTACATAGTGTGGCAAGTAGAAGACAATTTTTAGTGGGAGAAATGGAAGAAACTTGCTATCTCTTGCTCTCTTCACAAGGATATCTCTCTCATGAATTCACAAAAAATAGCTCCAACATCTAAGAATTTTCAGAAGACAAAATTGAGAAGACCCTCAAATGAGGAGCTTTCTACAATTTATAGAAAAGGAGGCAACTCTTCATCTTCCTGGTGACTTTTCAAATACCTTAATATGACTTAAGACTGTTCATATTCCACTTTAAATATTTAAATCCCTTTTATAATAGCAAGGTGACTTAAAGTTACATTATATTTCTAAACTCACTTAAGTCATATTAAAAAGTGTAACCCTAAAAGAAAAAATATAACATTGAGGAGGGAGAGTGTTGTATGGGAAGAGAAGAGAGAGAATAAGAGGAAGAAGAAGAAGAAGAATTATGCTGAAGGATGAGTTGTTGCAGTCGACTTGGCTCTACTCTCTGACTGCTTTCCACTTCATGATCCTGAGAAGGCTTCTATCTTTCCAAGCTCTTGTTTGCAATGGGCCACTACTAGTTCTACTTTGTTGGCATGAGAGATGTGAATGCAGCTCAAGGTTTCAGTCCATCCATTAGTCACACTGTTGATGTCCTTGCAATTCTTGAACCACAATGAATGATTTCTTGTGATAAGTACAATGGAGGATCAGGTATCTAAAAAGAAGTTGAGAGTATCCTTAGTGAAGGAAAATGGGTTTCCCACCCCTTTCTTGATATATTCCTCAAAATGGCCGATCACTTCATCAATAGTTGTGTGTTTTCTCATTTTGGGTACTCAAAGTTTCCTAACTTTCTAATTTTACTATCTTGCACCTTGTATGTTTGTTCTTATTTCTCCTCTAGTTCTGTGAAGGCTCTATTGATTGCTTCAAATCTGATTTCCAAGGCCCTCACCCATACATGTGTCAAGTCTTCTGTAGGAGTTTCAAAAACCTTCTTTTCGATCAACTCTTGATGATGGGTGTTACTCATCTCACTCACTACTGGTCCCAGAGGTTCCCATTAATCTCTTTCTTTCTCCACATCCTCTTTGAGTTCTCTCATTCTGTTGGTCATTGCGCACATGTATGCAAAGAGCTTGAATGCCTCTTGGATTATTGACTTCCCTTTTTCAGATATTGAGTCAATCCATTCATTTTTTGCTCACCCCTACATCTTGAGCTCTTACATTCTTCTAATGGATTCTAGATCGAAGCTACTGATGGGTATAAATTTTTCAATAGGAAATGTAGTAGTGCTTGGTTTCACCAGGTGTTACACATAAGATGAAAGGGTTCATACTTTTTCCTCTAGTACCTCAATATTCTCTTTATATTCTTTATTCCTTGCCAGCATGTAAGTAGAAGATTGTTGATATATGTGTAAATATCCCTCTTGAGTAGTTGGTCACAATTCGATCATGATCATCTCGTAGTTGGCTAGTGTCATCTCATCCACTAACATGATTACTTTTGGCTGAGCTAATTTGATGTACCAATTACCTATTTCCCCATTTTAGAATTGTGAGGCCATCTATGTGATCTTCCTTGACCTTTTTTCTTTAGCCAATGAGAAAATAACTGATATATTGGGGGTTACTACTTGTTACACAGTGCGAGTGTCGAGGATGACCGTTTCCCACATCCACGAAAACATCTTTTCAGATTCAAGCTCAATGATGGGTACATCAACCATTATTTTTTCTAGTGGAGGAAATTCTTGAATGAGAGAGGCATTGGTGTCGACAACAGGTAAGACCTCTTGTAGTGGTTCGAAGATAGGATCATGAGTCATCTACTCCTCATTCACCTGTGTTTCTGCTATTAATTTTTTTTTCACGTTACTGAGATCACGTCTTCCTCCTACATAAATGCCAATGAACCTTATTCTTCCCTAACTTTCTTGGGTGTCTTCTCGTGGGGAGACATTTCCAATTCCATGGCCTTCCTTTTTGAACTCGCTCTAGAGTGTTTAGAGTTGGAAGTCACCTCTACAACATTTGAAGATGAATGATGTGAAGCTTTCTTTTGGCTTGAAGAAATTCCTTGTGACCGAATGATCATAGCCCTCTTCTTCTGAAACCAATTCCTCATTCTCCTCACTACCTTTTCAATCCACTCCAATATATCTCCTAATTCACAAACATGTCATTTGATTTAGGACATTGGGGACATTTTGACTATTGTGTACTCAGGATCATACATCTTTGTCCCATCATCATGCAAGATGTCTTTATACCAAGAGAACTTGAATTTCTTCATCTCACTGATTTTCATCCTCATGTGGTCCTTTTCACGTACTTTGAACTCATCATTATTTTTGACCTTGTAATCCTTGACTTGTGACTCATGTTGCAACTCTAGGACATATAACGAGTCAGGCTCTTCTTGGATGTCAAAGTTGGGCCTGGTGATTTAGGGATGCAAAGTCAAATGTGTGAAAGTGGCCTCTAAGTGAGATGCATCTTTTGAAATTTTGCACGTGAACTCCCCTAGAGATAGAGGGAATGAAATGAATTTATTTCTCCTCCTTATGAGCTTGTTATTCACTTGAGTGATCTATCTGTAGAGATCAAACAATAAAATATAGTTGTTGAGGTACTTAGGCAATTTCAGTAGATCTTGGTCGAAGCCAGCGACTTGTATGTAGGAAAATGTTGATAATTGTATGAAGTATGAGCTATATTCCTTAATCAGGGATTTCATTTTTGGTGACATCCTAGCTTCGAGATTCCATTCTAAGCTTCATACCACATACATAGTGAATGCATCATTCACGTGAGTGAAATGCCTATTGCTCTCCTCCATTACAAACTATGGAAGTTTCTTGAATGTAGGTACCTTGGCAGCAATGTTCTATGTGAAAACTAATCCTTTGAATGATCTTGAGCTTGCAAGGAGATAGACTAGCTAAGAAGTCATGTGGAACTTCTTTGTTATGGGCACTTGAAGCAGTTACAGATGGAGATTCTTGTTGATAATTTGCCCCCAGTAAATTCTCTGCCTTCTTTCTTTCAGTGTTAGGATGAAAAGGCCCATCTAGTCTTGGAATTCCCTTGTGCTTGCTTCACCCACAACTCTACTAAGGAGAGTGATGAAATTAGAATATCCTTCTTGGAACTCACACCTTGTAAGATTCTTAGGCATCCTAGAGGGATTTCTTTCTGTTTTCAACCATGAGTCGAGCGCTACTCCTTGGACATATGAATACATTGTTTCCCAATCATGCACAGACATGTCCTTTGAGATGACGACCATGTTGAGGGATGTCGGTATCTGCAAAGAGAGTGAAATGGTCCTAGGGTTCATGTCCACCATTGTTATACCATTGTCAACTTGTATGGTTTGTGTCTCAGGCTCATAGTGGAAAGATCATGCTAGGACTAACTCAAGACTTTAAATAGACATTGGGTGCCCTACAGTGGTGAATAAGCCACTTGTGAATATCTAGTCTTCAATCCCCCTTTGGTCCTTGGATGACATGTGATTCTTAAGGTCATTCAGGTCCATGTACAAGACATCTATGTCTTGCACATCATACTCACAGGTGAAGGGTTGTGTCGGCTTCTGATCTGTCCACTCCAACTTCATGTCTCCCTTAGAAAAAGTAACCTACCATTTTTAGTAAGTGTGAAAAATCAAGTCCCTGATCTTCAACTGGATGTTGCGGCTCAGTTTTCCTCTTTCTCCATACGTTCCTCATTCCTTCTAGATCAACTTTCTATTTTTAGTAGGCACTCGAGGGCCCACTTAATATTTTTAGTAAGTGCCAAAAATGTTCATTCTGGTGAATTCTTAGTTGTAGTGCACCTCCAATATCTTTGTCTCCTTCGTAGGTTCTCTATCAATGGCTTTCCCAAAATAGCAGTTCCTATGTACTAGACCTGCCATTTTTAGAAATTTGTCTTCTAAGATTCGGATTGACGTGGAACAAAGTTTTTTTATAATTTTTTTTCTCCAATATCACCCCTCTAAAATTTTGGGCCAGCTCGCTTAATATTCTTGGAGATTTTAATTTTTTAATTTTAAGACCTGGCAGTACTTCTATATGCGGCAGCCATTAATGGACCTCAAAATTGTAGGTCTATTTTTCTCCTCCGTTTGTGAATAAAATTATATTTTTGATGTGGTTTTTTTCTTTTGGTGCTTCACATGCGATCTTACTTCAATCCGACAACCAATTTGACGGGAAATCCCACTTCTTTCTTTGTTGGGCTAGAAAGGAGATTTCTTCATTGTGGATGCTCTATTGCACAAGAGGAGAGTTTTAGGTTATTTTTTTATGGTCTTGGACAGAGGAAAAAACAATAGAAAATGGTTCATTTATTTGTGCACTTGAGTGGAAGATTTATTCAGATTTCCATATTTTGGCTATGGAGATTTTACTATTCTCTTCTTTGTTGTTCTTCGTTTCTCCTTCTTAGCTTGATGAGAACTCCTTCTGAGACCTATGTATCACCATGGGAAAGGTATTTCAGTTCCTTGGTTGATCTGGTCTGATTTTTTTACAATGGCAGAGTGATGGAAGAAAGTTACAGAGGAAGGATGAAGATTGTTTGTGCACTTGAGTGGAAGCAACTAAAAGCACTAGAAGCATTAAGTGGCAGTTAGATTTTTGAAATTTTGAACACATGGATGGAGAAGCTTGGGTGAAATTTTTCATGTTTTATTTCCCTTACCTCAATGATATTAGGTACATCAAAATCCATGGTGGTCAAGAGGACGACACGTGGCGGTAATCCAATGGTAGGGAATGAAGGTGAGAAAAACTACTTTAAAGCACATGGGGGCTGAAAGTCGGTCACGTAGGTGACCAAAAGACTCCCCATAGGGGCTGGTTGAATTTTTACATGATTTATTTCCCTCACCTTAGGGACATGAGGGAAATTTTATTCCACGGTGGTCCTGGAGCTGACACGTGGTGCTTGATCCAACGGTAGGGAATGAATGCTCCAAAAATGCACCTGGGGGCTAAAATTCAATCACGTGGGTAATAAAAAGACTCCCCATAGGGGATGGATTAATTTTAAATGCTTGATTAAACTCACATCAGGGAAATGAGGGACATCAGTTTCCATGGTAGTCCTTAAGCTAACACGTGGCACTTGATCCGATGGTAGGGAATGGATTCTCCAAAAATGCAGCTGGGGGCTGAACTGTCAAGTTTGGAGGTCATATCAGGGTCCCATACATAACATGGGGGCTGGGAGAATTGTTCAAGGGTTTTTTTACCTAACCTCAAGAATTTTGGAGATATGAAATCTCACCAGGCTTCTGGTGCTAACATGTGTCCTCCTGAAAAATGACTAAGTTTTTAACTGCCTTCGAGAGGGTAACTTGGAACGATAATAACTTGAGATCCTAGTGGAATATCTTGGTAAATGTTAATATGATCCTGAATAGAAATGGAATTTTTTATCCATTAGTATGGGTCTCATGTCTTGATTCGACCATATGCTCCCTAAAAAATCAGAGTTTTTATTTGAGACTCCACTTGTGCTTGAGAAGACCTGCCTACCAATCTTATGCGCCAAGGTATTGTGAAAAATATGATTTTACCATCATGTAGGTATTGGAATCCTATTTTTGGATATATTTTTTTTAATTCTAACTCCATCCGAAGCTCCCAAAATCTTCTTTTAAAGCCCAGCAACTGTTTTAGGCATGTGTACTGCCTAGGCTTGTGAACCCTGTTTTTTACTCAAACTACTCCAAGTCTTTCAAAACTTCCCCAAACCTTCCAAAATCATTTGCATGATGTTCTACGGTCTTCAATTCACATCCATGTTGAATTTTTCCCTTACGTTCCACTCCAAGGGGTTTGATCCAGTCCTGGGAAGGCCAGCGATAGCCCTTCCCAATACTGCCAAAAGTTAGCATCTTTTCAAGACTCCCTAAAATCACCTAGGGGGAATGAATAGACTTTCCTAAATCACCTAGGGGACCAATTTGACATCAAATAGGGGGTGAAAAAACTAATGGATATGATTTGGGGTGTTTAGGATTGATAAAACATGAAAAGTTTGGCATAGGGGTATAGTTTTTGTGTTTGCAAACTTCCAATTTCCCTGTTACACATTTGCATGACAACAGGTTATAAAGAAATAGGAAAATTAATTAAGTTTATGACATTTTTGAGTGTTATGGATGCATGCATGGCTTTATTTGATTATGTGGGACCATTTCTCACCGTTATTAAGGAAGATGCGTCCCAAAGTTACTAAGGATGAGTGGACACATATGCGAGATGTTGGATTGGTGGGCATTAGGTGCTATAGGTGGATCTAATGGGATCACAGCCTCATGGTCACATTCATCAATAGATGGGATGTAGTGAACAACACCTTTCATCTACCCACCGGTGAGATGACCATCACACTGGAGGACATATACAGGATTCTATATCTACCTATTGTTGGGGAGTCATTATATTCGGTATCAACAAAGGGAGCCTTCAAGGAAATCATTAAGGTATTTGGGGAGATGAAGAGTGAATTGAAAGAGCACAGTTCCAGTATTATTTATAGGGCTTTGTATGTTGCACACCCGTAGGAGATGTGGTTAGTAGTGTTGATGATAGTGGCGGTGGGGTGCTATGCACTTCCTGATTCAGAGGGTGGTCATTTTCCCAGAGGGATGATGGGAGTATTACGGGATATGATTTAGGATCAGGTTTTCTTTACATGGGCACCTGTATATTTAGTGTATTTATATAGTGAGTTGTGGGCCTACTAGAGGATGTAACGATATGACATCTGTTGTACATTCCTACTACACTATTGGGCATACAAGCATATTGTGGTAGTGTGGCCACAAGGACTACCGGTACCATATTGGCACCATGGGGGACAGAGGGTAGGTTAGAGGAGGTGGGTGGTCATAAGTGGGCATCCTCGAGTAGAGTAGGCAGCTCGTGATTTAGTATACTATAGGTAGGAGCTGGAGAGCATGTATGTGATGGACATACTTTGCTGGCCCTATGTCAGTTTTCCATATTTTAGAGGGATGGTTGAGGAGCTATAGGAGTTATAGTTAGTGTGGTGGCTATAGGGAAAATGTACCACTGAGCACGAGATGATCTCGATCGAAATATTCTGATGCCAATTTGAATTACAATAATATATGCCACTACCCTTTCCATATTACTGTAGGGATGATGTGGAGATACCTTTGTCTACACCCCAACCCACAGATCCCACAGGACAGGAGGAGGTACCAATGGATACGATATTGGATGATGCATATACCACTGTGACATATAGAAAGTTGTGGGTACTGGAGTTATAGGCAGCATCACCATGGCTAGGTTAGCCAGACTTAGCCACAGTGATGGGTCATAAGGATTCCCTACAAGGATAAGTGACTGGATTAGGATTTCGGTTGACAGTGGCATAAGTACAAGTAGTTACTTTGACAAGGCAGGTAACTACATTATAGGTTCAGATGACTGCTACCTAGGCTCAGGTACAGGTACAGGTAGAGGCTCTTGTAGGGGATGGTAGATAGGTAGCAATGCTACAGGTGTAGGTTATTGGTTTACAGGGATAATTAGTAGCCTCATAGGCACAAGTCACAGCCATACATGCCCAAGTAGCTAAAAATGTACTAGCATAGGCACCGGGACAAGGTCACGTAGTACTGGCATTGGCACTAAGATAGGGTCCTCTATTGGTAGGGTAGAGTTCACAGGTGGTAGTTAGGCCAATTTCACTACCCCAAAATGTATCTATGGTGAGGTTCAGGGTTGCACTGAACAAGGCCCACTCTTACCAGGACCATATAGTCACTGCATGTATTTTTTTTCCCTCATATGCCTAGTATAGGGACCAACAGACAGCTAATGAGAGGACCAAGTCCATGACTCGTAGCCCAGGTAGCATAGGGGGTCGTTAGCCCTAGAGACATGGGGGCAGGGTGAGGCTACCAGTTCTCATAGGCCGGGCCCAATTAAGGGAAAGGAGGAGGAGATGGGTGAGAGTGGACAGAAGGGCCTCAGGTGGGGTTGATTGATCATGACATGTGATAAGTGTATGATGATTTATTATTTATATATAATGGCCTGCATGTCAAATATTTTGTGAGATGATATATGAAATTTTTTGAGACACTTTGATTATTTATCCTTGTGTACGTATGTATTGATACATATACATTCCTCTTTATATAATTGATGATGATTATTATTAGATGGATGATTTGCTCTTTTTAATTTCCATTGTTATTATGTACCATGGGAACTAGGTGATTTAGGCATGATTGAGTCTAGTTCATTTAGGCATGATGGAGTCAAGTATAGGCCTAGTTTGGTCAAGTATAGGCATGGTGGATTCAGGTATAGGCATTGTGTATTCAAAAATTTCCAAGTTACTGATTTTATGGAAATGAAGTGTTGTATGTATGTTGTGTTTAAATTTCCAATTAATTGATATCATGGAAATGCTAAATTATTAATGTATGATATGGTTTATGTTATAAAATAGTAGGTATGTATTTTTTTTATGATATATTAATTTTCAATTTTTTACATAAATGGAAACTAACAAGGGTATAATATGAATGTAAAGTGGAAAAATTGGATAGGGGTAAAAGTGGTCGAGCCAACCTCCAAGGGCCCCATGCCCTAGGAGTGTTGCCTACATAGCCCTGGTGAAAAGGGGCCTCAGGCTGATGTAGTTCTCCCATAATCTAGGGAAGAATATGATAAGGTAGATGAATAGGTCAGTAGGTTTTAGACATGTTTTATTCTAGGTCATTTAGGCATGCTTGAGTATAGGTTGAATAGGCATAGTTGAGTCTAGGTCATTTAGGCATGGTTGTCATCTAGGTTGAATAGGGGTGCATGATTTTCATGGAAGAGGAACTCCCATAATGTAGGATTCAAATGTTTGGTCCTATGGAGGAGGATCAATAAGTAAGAAAAGAGGTGAACAATAAGAGGAGACAAAAAGACACCTAATTGGTAAGAACCATTATGAGTCTATCATATCAAAGATTGGCTTATGAACATAAGACCCAAAATGCATTGCACGATTGATTGTTCTAAGGGTGAAGAAATTCACATGACCACAAAATGTCACATTTATGGCATGTCCCTTGAGTAGTGGAAGATGAGAAAGAAAATACGGTGAGGTTAAATGGGTTATTTTAGTGTAACCTTAGTGTGAGACAGCATGTCTCTTCTGCAAGATACCCAAGACCAGAATAGGTAAGTCCATGACGAAAAAGTTATCTTTTTCTTTTTTCTTTTGTTTTATAGATTGATCGATGTGGAAAGTATATTTGGGATGAGTAGAATATCTCCTTGAGGTATTCATGAATCTAATCGATGCGGGAAGCTTCAACGTATTTGATGCAACCTAGAATTTACTATGAAGAACCCAGGCATGTTGGCACATCACTCAACACTTAAGTTAGGCACTCACCCAAAGTACATAAAGGCACCAGGTCCTTCTTTAGAGTTCCTTGTATAGAATGTTAGCATGATGATACTACTCACAGTGCATAAATCATATCTATATCTTATATTGTATGAAAGATGAACTAAATAATAACTATGATAATATTAACCATATAAGAACTAGATTCAGTTATGTCTAATTCCATTATCCAATGGTAGGTATGTATGGTTGATGTTATAAAATGGTAGGTATGTATGTTTTTTATAATCTATTAATTTCCAATTTTTTGCATAAATGGAAACTAACTAGGGTAGAATGTGAATGTAAAGTGGGAAAATTAGATAGGGGTAAAAATGGTCGATCCAACCTCTAAAGGCCCCATGCCCTCAGAGTGTTACCTACATATCCTCAGCAAAAGGAGCCTCAGGCTGATGTAGTTCTCCCATAGGCTAGGGAAGAATATGATAAGGGAGATGAATATTTTAGTAGGTTTTAGACATGATTGAGTCTAGGTCATTTAGGCATGGTTGACATCTAGGTTTAATAGTTGTGGGTGATTTTGGTGGAAGAGTAATTCCCATAATGTAGGTGTCAAAGGTTTGGTCCTGTGAAGGAGGATCAATAAGTAAGAAAAGAGGTGAACGATAAGAGGAGACAAAATCCACCTAATTGGTAAGAACCATTATGAGTCTATCATATCAAAGATTGTCTTATGAATGTAAGACACTAAATGCATTTCATGATTTACTATTCTAAGGGTAAATAAATTCACATGACCACAAAATGTTGCATTTTTGGCACGTCCCGTGAGTAGGTGGAAGATGAGAAATAAAAGATGGTGAGGTGAAATGGGGTATCTTGGTGTAATCTTAGTGTGATGCAGCATGTCTCTTCTGTAAGATACCCAAGACCAGAATAGGAAATTCCATGATGAAAAAGTTATCTTTTTATTTTTTCTTTTTTTAATAGACTTATCAATGAAGAAATTCTATGTGGGATGAGTAGAATATCTCCTTGAGGTCTTCGTGAAGTTGATCAATCTGGGAAGCTTCAGCATATTTGATGCATCCTAGAATTTACTGTGAACAACCCAGGCACATTGGCACATCACTCAACACTTAAGCTGATTGTTCACCCAAAGCACACAGAGGCACCAGGTCCCTCTTTAGAGTTTCTTATATAGAATATTAACATGATGATACTTAAACATATCTAGAGTTATAATTAGTAGTAAACTACCCACAATGCATAAACAAGATCTAGATCTTAGATTGTATGAAAGATAAACTAAACAATAACTATGATAAGATTAACCATATAAGAACCAGATTCAGTTATGTCTAATGTCATTATGTAACCAATATACTCCTTTGCACTAAATACTATAAAACAAATAAGCTTCTTACACTTATACCAGTATCTCCATGAGTCATATGTGCATCAAAACCAACAGCACAAATCTACAATAATTCACCACCACTAAACTAATCAAATCAATACATATTTATAGGGGTGGGGAATTTCCCTTCACCACCCATGCACTTCTCAAAATAGGTCACATGCTAATAATAACCATCCACCTTTACAATAGTATGCAAAACATGTAAATTCTCTAACAATAGATGTCCTATAGTTAACTCTGATTAGAAATCCTATTATTATTTTAAACCATGTATGGTTCTTATCTAATGCGTGTTCCCAAAATACCATTTCATGTAGCACAAGTCTTCATCTCTATGTAAGCTCCACATGTTATCTCCAAAAATAGTCCTTATCCAAAAAAATGTCTAAGTCCTTATCCAAAGTGTATTGGCACGTGTTTCCTTTCCTATCTTCATGTGCCTTCAAATGTTCCTTGTTCCTATTTGTGCATCCTTCGTGTGTCTTCTCCTTGGAGAAACATTCTGTCATCTCAACATTACCCCACACTAAAGTACATTTTCATCCTGGTAATGGGAGTTATTTTTTATGTCTCCAACAATAATGAATAAGTAATGAAATAATGAATGAAAAACTACACAAAATAATGAAATTTACTCCACAACACCCTCTTCTTTGACTGGATGGATTAACTCTGGATATTTAGTTTTTATTTTATCCTCCAAGGTCTGTCAGTCACTTAGTGTGTTCCTTATTTTCTCCAAAATATTGGTGGCTATGGCATCCAATTCGTCCTGAGTGATATTCTCTTTCTCATTTTGTAGCACCCAAACAACATTGGCCATACCTTACAGCATTCCTTCCATGAGATCCATCTTCTGCATTATGATTTTCCCAATCCCATCAATTATATCCTTGTGTAGATCCTAGGCTACTATGAGGGCCTCATGCTTTTGTTTTACCAGTGTTAATCTTTCTGTGCACCCAAGTGTTTCATCTTTCATTTCCTTTAGAACTTCATTGTCCACTACTATAGTTCTTATCCTTATTATTGCTTCTAGCATCGCACATAAATTGAGAGCTTGGTCGGCTTTCTTCAGCTCATTTTTCTAGGTTTGGAGCAAAGCCTCATAAGTTAAAAATTGTCTAACAATAGTGGCCCTTTCTCTTGTTACTTCTTGTTCAGAATATTTTGGTGTGGGTATTCAAATTGGTCTGTCATATAATACCAAATTGACCAAATTCACGCAAATAATGCATTGGAAAAAGGAAAATTTTCAGGAACCTGAGATTCTAGATGAGGCCTTGTTTTAATAATGTGATCACCAAGCTCCGCAGCCATGCTAATGAAGGCCTCATTCTTTGCCTCTTATCATTACTTCTCTTCTTTTAAATGTTTTATCTCTACAGTCTTATCCCTATCATCTTAAAGTAGCACTCAAATGGTGGCGGCCTTCTCAATGTTCCTCTACACCACCTCAGCAGATATGTAACATCCTCATTTTTATACATTAGAACAAATAAATTTTTTTTTGACAAATGCTTCCTGGTTCTAAATACATAATTTAGAATTCACAAATCAAAAACAACCATTCTTATATCAGATAACCATATGCAGCTGTAATGACTCGGAGTACTTCCGATCTATTCATTCCATGACTCGGTAATCTACCGATCTATTCATGAGTATCAAAGAGTTGGCGTTTTTATTTTAACACAATACTCTTACGGTTCTCTTCCTTAATCTGGGATTTAGAATGCTCTGTCCAAGGAACCTATCTGAATAATTGTTACCATTATTCATCGGCATCTCATCCCTTAGACTAGGTGACTTAGGACAACGCAATCAGTAGCTTGTGATACTTTGGCCAAAGACTTGAAACATACTGCTTATGTCTCGTATTCCTTGACGGCATACTTTTCAATTTGGAATACGTCCTTCACCCCATTCCTGTGTTATGTAGAATGTCTTATACTGACTTCTGTCAGACTCTCCTGTCCCAAGTTATTCACTCAGGAACAGATTAGTAAGATGACAATGTTATAGGGATGCTCCCGAGGACTAGGGATACACTGACATACTGGGTCAACCCTAGTTAATCCAGTGTGTCAAGATACCCCGAGTCTCCTAGGGCAGCCTTATAACATGACCACATTCCTAATCAGTCCCAGAGTAACTTGTTCGAGTTTAAGGTATAAATCTTAATGATCAATGTAAAGGGTGTCGTCATACGTCACCTGCATTGTTGTATCTTTGAGAAGATCCTAATCTTCTCGAAGGTACAACCCTGCAGTTGACTTGTGCCGTCAACCTTTAAATCCACCTCGAAAATATCTACTTATTGATAAGTGTTACACACGTTGAGTTAAAATTATACTAAAAGACGCTCCCTTAAGGGTAGTCTTTCCTAATCCCTGGGTTCCTCACCTTAGAATTACCTTTCTTAGTAAAACCCTTTACACAAGAGAAGTTATTAAGACTAGCGGTCCCTTCAAGGTGTTCATAGAATATACATATTCTAAATCAACGAAATCGGACAATAACCATCAACATTCACATGAGATTGCTAACCAAACCCTTTTTAGGTTTATATTAGTTCTCATAACTGAATTTATATCTTAATTATTAGTATCGAGATATAGTGATTTAAGAATCCAATTAAACGTTGTCTTGATTTAGATCAAGACTAGGAAGTAATAATTTATTCAGCTCGTTTAGCTTCCTGCTCAGGTTTATTTTAACCCTAGCTTCCAGAAAGACAGTGATCTAAATTCCAATTTAGCTTTAGATAGAACATGCTAGAACTACTAACAATCATAAGTATTCAGTTACATAATCTTGCAAGTATACTTAGATAATCACAAAAGTCTCCAAATTATACAATAATAATAATGCTCTCAAGATCATTCGAACCGAAGAAGGTCAAACCATCAAGATACGAATACAAATACATAAGTAACAAATATCTCTTTTCATTCCTTTCAAGCTAATCAAATACATTTTATGCATTCAACATAATTGATACAATACTCAACAGCAAAAGAACATCTTTCTTCAAGTAGTACATTCAGAGAATCATGTTGTAATTCATCATAAAACCAAATTAAACAATCTAAACATCCTATCAGATCTACGTGCTTTTACCACTTACGGCAACCATCTGCAAAAATTGTCAACACGGGTCAATTCGATGAACTGAGCATGATAAGCACTAATTCTTAAAACAATCACAATCCACCAATTTTTTTCATTAAACAACCTGTTTAAAAGAAATCATTTCACCAAACATGTAAACATATTCAGACTATGCTCTTTTGTAATTCAAACATGACTATAAATGCGTAACTCATATTATAGTTACTAAATAGTCCTAGATACTTTTCAGATATTTCTTCATAAATGTAAGTGACCAAGGAGAAAAAATGTATCCAAAACAACTATCCATCTGAATCCCAAGGACAGCAAACATCAGACAGACCATTACATTCAACATAATAAAATGAATATCATAATAATTAATGAATCCATCAGTATGTTAAAACAATTCCAACAGTTAGATAAAAATATATCAACATATACTTTACAGCAGAAGAGAAAGAAACCGAGACATTCAGATGTCCCTTCTTAACATGCTCATGACTGTACTTTCCACTTAAGAGTAATGCAATCACATTATACACCTGTGACTAAGCCAGTCGAGACTACAAGAAGATCTACAGTTCATCAAAATACACAAATAGAAATTGTCTGTAACTTATTGAACAACATAGTAGCTCTCGTGACAAGGCAGTGATGAATAATCCATCAAATAGACTCCACATAACCTTCCATATTAATCAAAAAATGAGAAAATATCCAACGCCATCGCTTATCAAGGTACAGTTAATAGCTCTTTACTTCAGTCAAGCACACGACTAGATAGTCATGATAACAGAAGACGTAATCATGCACAAACACAAGAGCAATCCCACTGAGTCGAAACACCCAGCAACATACAGCTCAATCTAATCCCTACTAACACAGCAAGGACTAAAATCCAAGGCCGAAATCAAAAGAATAACCTTTTTATCACAGTCAAACAAGAGGCTAGATAACATTAAAACAAATGACGTTTCCATATGCATACCTAGTGACATTCACACTGAATCCAACACAAACCTGCACAACTTCATTCAACTAAACCAAATATCCACGTTTATACAACATGGGTGTGAATTAGAAGACGCTTACCGGAAATAATAACCTCAAAAAGGTCTTCATAAAGGTCATCATCAATTCATTATTTTCAACAAAGTTTCATCCAAGCTGTGATAGTGTGAATATAGCAAGGACTCATACAGATTCGAGTTTAAAAAATAAAACACAGCGTGGACAAGGTCAGTAGCCAAATTCCTACGAAAGCATTCAAGGTTTTCCACTAATTCAACACCAGAAATTTTCACAACTAAATTTCTACAGAAGTCTAGATACAAGATATATGTTAAGGACTCAAACAGAGCCAATATCAATAGGTATTCACAACCAAGATTATACAGAAGTCAAATCACCAGTTACATTTCTAGATCTCCAACTGAGTCAATAAGCACAGTATTCACAAATAAACTTCTACAGAAGTAGTAAGATACAAGATACCTATAAAATTCTAGAATTCCAACCAAAACAAGCATACCGTAATCACAACTGAACTCCTTCAGGAGTAGAAACGTATGACATTCACGACTAACTTCTACAGAAGCTGAAATACAAGATATATATATATTAAGGATTCCAACAGTGCCAATAATAATAATTATTCACAAACAGGTTTAAACAGAAGCAAAATACTAGTTTCATAACAAGGACTCCAACTGAGTCCAATACAACAATATTCACTCTAAGCTTATTCAGAAGAGGAAAACATAATATACGCTTCAATAGTTCAAAAGGAGTCGAGCACAAGTAATATTCTCCATCTAAAACTCCTTCAGAAGTCAAATACTATCTACTCAAGGATTCCAATGGAAGTCAATAACATAATGTATTCACGACTGTACTTCTTCAGAAGCCAAGACATAATTTCATTTCAAGAAGTTCAATAGCATCTATAACATATATTAATCACGACATAACTTATACAGAAGTTGAAAAATCATGTACATTTAAGAATTCCAACAGTATCCTTTTCAACAAGTGAAAACAGCAAGGCATCGACTGAAGTCTAAATCAAACAAGAAAACAATTCATGGACTCCCAAAGAACCGAATTCATGTATTTTCCTTGCAAGCATTTCTACAAAATCTAACCGAAATGCAAAACACAGCAAGATAGTGCAACAGTTCGAAACACAATACACACCCATCAAGGGTTCACTTGAAAAATCAAGCCAGTAAGAAGATACAGCAACTAAATCACACAAAGCTACCATAAAATCCAACTGAACCCAAAAATCATCTAAACAGAGTTGTTCTAATGAAATCATTTGGAAGAAAGCAATATTTTTAAAAGTTAGGGCCTAACATGCCTGGTAATGCCGCTTAAAAATCCGAAGAAGACCACTGAAAGAGCTCGAGCCTTCTCCTCTTTTTCCACGTTAGATTCAACAACAATAATTTGTTATTTCCATGCCTTATAAACTTTCCTTGACAGAGAAAAGAGCGAGCTACACTCATATTTTCCATGCAACACCAAGTAGACTGGTGCAAAGAACCAGTGATCAAACAGAGAGAAAACCGGAGCGCATGAAAAACCAAACAAACTACCAGTTTTCCATTTTACATGTCTTCCCGAGAAATTCGAGCTCGAAGACCGAGTTCATTAATTGTATTAACTCCAAAATTCCCGCTCAATCTCCATTGCCACCGACCGCCATAGTTGGCGATGGACAAATGCAAGTCAAAGACCATTTCTAACTTTGGCGACTCTGCCATGTCGGCCTCACTAGCCGTTTGAAATTTCCACTAAATCCCTGTCCTTCATACTTATCCATCCCATTTAATGCCATAGAAACTACCGCCCATGGCTCTCACCCCTTCATAGGTCCCCTTCCTCCACTAACATTTGTTAGGTTAGAAGCATAGGTTAGGATTTAAGATGATACTAGTCTAACCTCCTTAGCGCTAGGTCACTAACTTTAGAACATTAGTTTATAGCTTAGGCCTAGGTTAGCACTAACCTAACCCATAGGTTATAGTTTAGGTTTAGGTTATTAACCTTAATAAATCTAGTTTAGGTCTAACATTTAAAATGTTCAGAATAAGAACCTACAGACATACATTCACGAAAAGGATTCACTCCAGCACTGCCAATAGGATAGTTGAATAAATGTATCTGAATTTATTACCTGGCCCACGATCAAGACCTTCCTGATATTACGATATCGGGAACCAATTCATTTAACACGATCAGCCTGAGTTAGACTCCGAAATAGCTTATTCAACGCATTCAGACCTTGCAACCTACATAAGGTCTATAATTTTTGTTTATCCCGAATAAACTTAAAGCATCTCTTGGATCAATGCCATTGATCCAAGGCTGGGTTTTATAGATGGATAAATCCACAATTCATTCCGAGATCAGATTAAACTCAGGTGCAAAATGAAAGAAATAAAAGATTCCAATCATATTTTGACTCAGTCAAAGATCTTCAATTGTAAAGAAGATACAGTCCATATCAAGCATGACTTCACAATCAAAGGAACATATCCTTTTACAGAAGAAATCATATATCAACACTTGAATGCTCAAGAGGAAGTAACAACAGTTCAGAGTGTTACATGCAGATACCTTCACCAAGGCATTTCTGACCTTCTCATCAAACATTAAAGTAGGTTTTATCGTTATCTGCATGTTTTATGGTGTCTTTTAAACTCTGCATGAGACACAGGACTATTCACACACATCAAAATCTGGTTCATACATATGAGTCTACATGGACTAGGATAGTTTCTTCCTTGTGCATTTAGTAGCCATATTTGGATCCATCAGCATATCCCATATTAGGGACAACATATTCTTCACTTTTCCTCTCTTTTTTTGTCCTCGAACCGTTAGGAACCTAGGCACTAGGGTCTGGAGTTGGTCCTTCTTCTTCCTAAGTAGTAATGGGCATGTTTGGTGGCTTGCACATAGCCTCCTCTTCTTCTTTCACCCCTTCCTCATCATTTATCATCTCCTCATCTCAGGGCTCTTCTGTATCCTCTGGTTAACCCAAGGTTCCTAGCATGCTCTCCTTAAACTCCTCATCCTCATCATTTTTAAGCTTCAGCTTTCTTCTCTTCTTTTTCTTGGGTGTTTCTTTTTTAGGGGAGAGTCGAGGTGAGTTTCGTAAAGGTTGGGATGTCCTTACACCTTGGGTTATGGTTCTTCTGGACACCCTCTTGAACTATAATTCCTCATGGATTGTGCTGTCATCTAAGTTTTCCTCGTCTCCTTGTTATTGTGGATGAGCATTTGTGTGCTCACTTTATAATTTTTCAGTGGGCTACCTTCAGCCTCTGTGGTCTAAGCCTCCACTATCCTCATTTAGTTCTCATTCCTCATCTTTCTATAAGGTCAAGGTAGGATTTGGAGCTGCCACATTTTCAATTATATGCTTACCTTTATCTTGGGAGCATGAACTTGTTCTCCACGTACTGGCCCTTTTCCAATCTAGGCTTAAGTTGGAGATAGATTAGTGCAGCCCCACTATCCCCGATGGCCAACCTTATTGGATTCATACTTATAACATCATAAATAATCCTTTCAATGTAGGTAGATCGACCTGGATAAACATAATGTTTTCTTAAGGTATGGTAGTCACAGTCTACCTTGTCTGCATTATAGCTTAACTGGTGTGCATTGGTAAACATGTGCACTATTTCTTTGAAGAATCACACTGTGAAGGTGTATGGTAGTTTACACTAGGGAATCTATGTCCCATCCTTCATTTCAAACCGCACGATGTAAAAATGTTGATATATCATGAATTGCACGGACTTGCCCGCCACTGAGGGTATCTCCTTTAGAATGCACCATTCCTCCTCGAAGGCCACACAAAGTTGGTCATACCATAACTCCACCATTTTATTGAATGGATCATTCATTGATCCTTCACACAAATAATTTTCAAACCTCTCTACAAGGGAGTTATTTTCTACAGTGTATTTCAAGATTTTATTATTTGGCCCATCAGGCACTCTAATTTCTACAAACACAAGTGATAACAGGATAGCGCCAAAACTTATCTTCTCACCTGTGCATAATTCCTCAATGATTGTATCTATTATGTACCTAGCTAAGTTGTAAACTCCTCCTTGTGAAATATTCTTAGAAATGTGTAGCCACATGGTATTCACTTGTGACCACATTTCCTAATCATTCAATTTGGTGAGTAAGTGTGTGGTTACCTATACCAGAGGTTACTTCCTCAACTTGTAAATATCCATCTCATGTGGACACTTCATATATCCCAACTCCTTGTTAGTTTCCATGACAGCTACCTTATTAGTTAGATCATTGCCAACCTATGACCTTGTGCCCTTTAATCCTGTCAACGTATAAATTAAGGGATTGTGATCCTCACCCGTCACCCAGCAAAGTAGAATAATTCCTCATGGACTCTACTCATGAGCCATCTGTATAGATTTTCTGGTTTTCCAAAGTATGGGAGTTCATACATCTAATACACCCCTACCTTCTTCAGAAACTTTACTCGAACATCATCATAAACTGGCATGTCATCAACTGTTTGCTTTTTGGTCTTTCTATTCATCGATGTGTCATATTCCTCCTTGTTCTCGGTGGTGTGATGTTTGTAGTCACAAAATTTTCACCTACAGATATGAGAATCCCAATCCCGTCTGATAATTACTTCTTCTAGATACTAAATCTCCAAAAAATTACTTTCGAGAGCATCCTTGACCTTGGTTTCTACCTTCTTCTTCCCATTTGCTCCTACTCCAGATGTTTTCCTTGGTGCCATGATAAGACAAACTTGTGCCTTTTTCCTCTATTGAGAAATCTCTCATGCCCAAGCTCAAAACTGTGTGCCCTAGCTCCTTCCCTACCCTAGTGGTTTATTTCTTCTCTCTACACATTTCTAATTTTCTCAAACCCTTCTCAAATTGGGATGCAAGCCAATTCTATTCACAAATCTACCCTTCTCACCTGGTTTCATAGCTCTCTGCACCTCAACGCATTTTTCTCGATTTGGTCACAGCTAGCTTGCTTGAATACTTGTGATCACAAAGGTAAAAAATAACCCACATCACTTCTTTATATAGAGTTGGGAAAATATATCGCATTTATTACTCCTTTACCTACCATTGATCCTCTAATTAATCAACCATTTTCCCAATCTTTGCATGATACACCTATGTGCCATAGCTATAACCTTCTAGCGCACCTTCCTACCTTTTGGCTATAGACATCCTTCTGTGTGCTTCCATGCACCAAAGTACCTTTCCACTATGCGTTCCTCTAGTATTTTTTATGACCGTAACTTATCACGCATTATACCATGCATTAATTCGTTTCTAGCTATGGTCTTCTTTGAGAGTAATTTTCTTTCTAGCAGCACTTTTTCATAGTATCTGTACTTTTTAACAAGAGAAATCACTTATAACAGTATTTTCTTATGTGTACGCATGTTTGAATGAAAACCACCCCACACTAAGGGTATGTGCATTCCTATGTGCATAAAAACACTTCAGATTATGATCAGCTTCTAGCACGCAAATGCGCTTATTACAAAAAACACTGAACTAAATTGACAAAGCATGGTGACGAAGAAGGAAACACATTAAAGGAAATATAGTAATGGAAATCTATACTAAATGGGAATACTACCTTATTACAAAAACCAAGAAGGCTTATTTATGGTAGGGCTTCAGCCTACTTCCATTGAATTAAATGGGTAATTGTGTTCCATCAAGCACCTCTAAGTGGAAAGCACCTGATTCAAGTATGTGAGTGATAACATTTGGTCCCAACCAATGCACCTTAAGCTTTCCTGGGTGGTGCAAAAACTTTTAATCTTAAAGAAGCACCATCTATCCAACCTTAAGCTTTTTGTCCTTGATGTGTTTATCATGTCATGCCTTCTTTCTGGCCTTTTCCTACTTCTAACTCCAACATGTTATGGCATGCCTCTCATCCAAATGTTTTAATTTGTTAATTCTTTCTTAAAATGCTTTCTCATCAGCTAGGCCTCCTGCGAGTGCAATACGCAAAGAAGGTAACATAAATTCTATGGGAAGAACTACTTCTACGCCAAACACCAAATAAAATGGTGTGGCCTTATCCAACCTTTTGTAGGTTGTTCTATATGCCAAAAGTATAGTAGAAACTTTATCATCCCAATATTTCCTTCCAACATCACAAAGTGTTGTCAAGGTATGGCTCAATATCTTGTTAAAGGCCTCAGCAGTCCCATTTTCTTGAGGGTGATAGGGTGTGTTCTTGTGTTGCGTGACCATAAATGCATCCAATAATATCCTGATTGTGTTATTCAAGAAATTTGTTCCCCTATCAGTTTTCAAACTCAACGAACATTCATACCTAGTAAGAATATTTTCCCATAAGAACCTTGTTATTGTAGCCATTATACAATCTTTTTGTAGGTGTTACTTGTGTCCACCTTGTAAGATAATATGTACATGTGATGATGTAGTGTGATCCAGTTCTACGCGTGGCTAGGGAAATATGACCCACAAATTCTATTACCCATTTTTCAAATGGCTATACACTAATAATAGGCCTTAAAGGCATTTCATCTCTTTACCTAGGTTTTCCAAGGTGCTGACAGTGATCACACACCTTACAATACTCCTTGCAATCCTTGTACAAGCTTTCCCACCATAAACAAGTGATTAGAATATTTTACGTGGTGGCATCACCTGCATAGCATCCACCTGCAATACCTCCATGAGCCTCTTCCATGATTTTTGTGCACTCATGCTCCAGTACACACCAGTGCAATACTTCATCTCATCCTATTTTTTATAGGTCACCACTGATCAACATGAAAGGTGCGGTGTGAATTGTAATTTGTTTCTTTTCTAAGGCTTGCACTCCTTATGGCGTCATACCTGTAAGTAAAAAAATAGCAATATCCTCCAATTATGAAGGCATGTTGTTTAACCTATACAACTGTGCATCTGGCATTATATCTTCAATTTTCTACATGTCCTCTCCTCATTGAATTCTTTATAAGTGGTCTAGGCCAGAATTACTTTTTCCTGGATTTACCACAACTGTAAATTCAAACTCTTGGAATAATAGAACCCATCGGCATATACACCCCTATAAAACGAGATTATTTACCAAGTATTTCAATGTCATGTGATTTATATAGAACACATAAGGTGTTTCTATCAAGTACTGTTTAATCTTATATAGTGTGTAAATCATTGACAAGGCCTCATGCTCTGTAGTTGTATAATTTTGTTCAGCATGAGTCAACTTTCTACTAGAAAAACAGATAGGATGATTGATAATACCTTCTCTAGGCTGAGCTAATATTGTGTCAATAGTCATGCCAAAGGCGTCCACATGTACGTGAAAAGGTTGGTTCTATGAAGGAAAGCACAGAATAGGCATCATAGTAAGCCTCTCCTTGAATGCTTCAAATTCACATTGTTTTGGTTCTTCGCAATCGAATGCCCCTTTACCTTTTAATAACTCCTCCAAGGGTGTGGCAATCTTAGCATATCCTTTGATAAATTTTTCAGTAATACCCTATGTGGCCCAATAATCCATGCACCTCACTTTGACTTGTAGGATACTCCAGGCCTAAGATGACTACAACCTTAGTTAGATCTAATAAAAAATCCTCCTTGCAGATGATATGCCCTATCAAAGTTCCAAAAGGTGTAGCAAATATGCACTTCTTGATGTTTAAAGAGATTTTTAAATATCTGCACCTCTCAATCATTAATTGCAAGTTTTCAAAATGATCCTTGACAAGCCCATATACCATCCAATCATCCAAGTAAACCTGTAAGAATTTTTGAACAAAATCCTAGAACGCTTGAACCACAATGTGCGAAAATACTTCAAGCACATTCTTCAATCCAAAGGGCATCACCATGTATGCAAAACTTCCTCATTCAGTGGTGAAAGTTATCTTCTCTTAATCCTCCTTTGCAATTCTTACCTAATGATACCCAGAGAATCCATCTGTAAAAGAGTAATTTTTGTGCCCTGTAATTCCTTCTAATATTTCCTTGATGAAAGGTGTAGGAAAAGGATCAATCACACATGCATCATTCATCTCCCTGTAGTCCACAAAAATCATAGTCCGACCATCTTTCTTTATACTGATTACCATGGGAATAACCCACTCTGATTCTTCTAAGGGCTTAATGATGCCATATTTCAACATCTTATAAAATTATTCTTTAACTTTTATGAACATGTTAGGTTTCCTCCTATAATGTCTCTTCCTAACCATGCACGCACCTTCCTTTAACTTATTTTTCATCTCGCCCAAAGACTCGTGCACTCCCTTTAACTCATGGTATCCCCTAAGAAACAAGTCCTGGAAATCACATAGTAACTCAATTATCTTAGCCACCTCAAAATCAAACCAATAGTCGCCAAATATGGCCTCCTTAGGTTCAGCATCTATGCCAATTTTCAGTTTCTTAGTCTTCATAGGTTCATGATAGGCATGCGCCTTCTTATCCAAATTTTCTAAAACCACACGTACCTGTTGAATGATCTATGTCCAAATTTTCTAATTCTTCTTCATCCACTATGTAGACCATATTTTCTTTCTCTTTCTCAAGGTAAGCACGCTCAAGTAGTTTGGCATCTGTCTCATTTACTTCATCAAAAAAATGCTCCTAGGTCAACCTCACTAAATAACTCCTAAATGATTTCTTCAGACTTTGCACTGTCTCCCATAATCAATCACTCTATAATTTGTAATGCCTCTTTCACTAGAGGTTTAGTGGAGAAGTAGTCAAAATTATGGATCATTCCTACAGTCAATTATTTCCAATTTCTAGTCTCCCTATGCAACTCCGCATAAACATACCAAGCATGTGTGCAGCCTCTTAAGGTGAAATAAAGTTTATACACGCATAGCAAAGGTGTTAAATCTTCATTCCCATTTTTCTAGAGTCTCTCACACTGTGTAACATGGTGCTAAACAGGATGATTACCATGATATGTGCATATTTGATTATGCTCATTGCTCCTGAGAAACTGGGTTGTTAGATTAATTCTCACTTCATCCCATTATATGAGATTATCTTGATGAACCATCCACTAGTGAGATGTTGTCCCAAGTAGGGTATACACTAACATATTTATTTTTTCCACTTGATCCTTCCACTCTTCTTTCATGGCATGCAAGAATACTTCAAGGTCTCCTTCACCAATGTATCGGGGTACAGAGTTGTTTCCTAATATCCTAACACAGCACGGCCTGTTTATGCACATAGATGCACTTCTTACTTTTCACCCAACCATCTTGTAAGTTCCACGTGCCTAATTTTCATAGGAAATACTTGTTTTATCACTAATGGATTATATCTCAAGTCCTTTTGGATCTCAAATGGTGTGTACATAAATTATGTTTAGGTCTTCCTCACTCAAAGTTTTAACATAAGGTGCAGACTTCCCATCTGTCAAAGGGATTATAACGCATTTTTCCTTATTCTCAAAACTTATATACCCCTTTTTGAACCATAGATAAATATTATTTTATAACACTAAGGGTGCCCAAGTAGAGCTGGGAATTTTTCTGCTTCTGCAAGTGCTAAAACCTCAAAGTCCCTAGTGAACTTGGCCCCTTGTATAGTAATGGATGCATCCTTTAAAAATCCTATTGGAGTGGCCTTAGTTTGATTTTCCATAAATAGTACATTAGATGATGGTTGTAATGGAGGTCTTCCCATCTGCACCCATGCATCTAAAGTAAGCACATTAATTTTTACACATGTGTCAATTAATATATTGCTCAAAACACACCCATCCACAACAGCATTTAGGGTGATCTCCTTCTCATAATCCAAGCTACGAGGGGGGAGATTAGCATGTAGGATTTGTCATCCATTCTCAATACCTACGTGCAGAGTGTTTCCCTTTAACCAATTCCCTAGTAATGGAATAATATTCTCCTAGAACAACATCTTCCATACCTCTTTCATATCATCAACATCTGATTGTACCGTCTCTATTGCCTTATTTTGTTCCAACTTCTGTGACTTTTCCTTTAAACATTGTATTTCACCCTGAATATTTCTAAGCACCTCCATTATTTTCTAATAAACCTCCTTCTGATGTGTAGGATCTGGGTATCTTTCATGTAATACCTCCTCCCTAGTAATGGTAGGATTTTGTTGCAATGCTTCTCTGGCACGTGCTACTTTAGTGCGTGTAGTAATTTTCACATGTACTACCTCAGGTTCTAGTGCCAACTTTTACATCCATTGGTTTTCCATGGCACGTTGTATTCTAACCATCCCTACGTCTATGTTCTCCTATTTATGATGCCTCCTAAGATTCTCATATAAGTCTGGGCACTCCTCATAGTTATGATTCTTTCCACAAAAATAAAAATTAATATTCTAAGGACATTCACGCCTGTAGTGGTTAGGAGATCCACACATATAACATGTTCCATGAGGAAACTCACCTTGTCCACCACCATGGCCTCAGCCCCTGAATCCACCATGATATCCTTGGCCTCTTCCATGACCTCCTTCAAATTTCCCTTCATTCTAATCGTAACACCCCTAAGTGTGATCGATCATGGTTCTCACTTTTACCTTTAGATTCATTTAAAACCCCTATATGTCGTATGCCAATATAAATGGCATCATGAATCTGATCAATCAACCTGCAGTCTTCAATATTGTGAGTCGTGGACCGGTAAATCTTACAATAGCAAGATATATTCTTCCTTATCACATGTTGTAACAATGGGTAGTAGCTTGCATCATGGTCTAATTGACATATCTCACATTCTAATGAAAATGAACATAATTGTCTACAGGGACAACTATCCTTAATGTTCCCCTCTACTTCACAATCTATGCACCAAATCCCAGTGTGAATATCATGCGCATAATTGGCCGATAGTGTCTCCAATTGATTTTCCATAAATACAATCTGAGCTTCTAAGAATGGGCTCACTCCATTGTCTATACGTCTAACTTCCTCAGCGTGTAACACTACTTCAAGTGCTTTGCGTGGATCCATATATGTCTTATGTGAAAGCACCCTCCTAGAAGGTATGATCAAGCCACTAACAAACCACTGTGCATGTTATCTTGTATGGATATGATACGAAAGTTAAGACCAAAGCATTTTTAAATGGGCATCGTATTCCTGAACACTCTCAGTAGTGCCCTACTTAATATCCTCGAGCACACTTATACTCTTCTACTCAAACTTAGGGATATAAAATTCCATAAGGAAAGCATCTCGTAACTATGTATAGTTTATGCAAGTCTAATCAGATTCAAACTTCCTATAGAAATTGTTTGTGTGTCATTGCAATATAGTTAAAAACTAACTTGCCTTATGCTCAAAAGTCATGATACCTTTTTCACGCCACAATATCTCACACATGTGTACATGCTTAGCAATATCTTCTATTCCCCTATACTCTAGAAGATGAAGTGACATCTCCATGTAAATATTCTAGGGTTGGTGAGGACCATGCCCACTAGATCCAAAACCTCATGTATTACCTTCACCCCAAGATCCACTAGATCTACCAGATCCCAAGCCACTTGTTCCTCCTGATCCTCCACTTGTAGCAGAAATTAAACCAAAAGATGCACTACCCTGTATCCAAATAGTGGTGCTAAACTAAAATCCTACCATTTATGAGGTGGCACTATTCCCATACGTGAGTCTAAAATTTTATGCACTTGTGTTCTATGTTGATAACGTACCTAAAAAGGTTCCTCCAACCGGTCCTCTGAATAACAAGGAAGATGTCTACCTAGCCATAAATGTAATTGATATATGATTTACCCACAAACTTTTTGATAAGTCAACTCTACCTCTTGCTACTCTACTATCTAAACTAGTCTATTGACTACTAGTTGTACTAGAAACTTAAAAACCAAGCACAAGGGCTAGGTCATCAAGTAGATTTAGATGCACGCCCATGGCCCATGTTGTCTCTACTGGTGCACTCTCATAAGAGGTTGATGAGGGGTCCTTGTCATGCTTTCCCATATGGGGGAGTTTCAAATGCTCTGGCTCCACACTTGTTGCATGAGCTCTAAATCCTTCATGAGCCATCTCTCTCCTTAACATCATCTATTCTGTAATATCGTATTTTTTTCCTAAATCCCTCTCGGGTGCCTCATTGTACTTAATCCACCTCTCTTCTCTTTTCCTCTCTACCGCCAAGTCACCATATTTCACTAAAACTACTCTTTCCCCCGCATGTGGTGGGGTTTAGCTAGCCATCAGATTCTCTTCCAAATTCAGGTTTACCATCAAGATTTTGATCACCAGTGGAATGCCTTGTAGATAGCTTCCCCTAGGCTAACATAAAAACTAAAACTCAACTACCTCTGGGCAAGAATAAGTGGAAATTAAGGACTCCAAAATATAGCTATTCAGGTCACCACGAAACCAAGTGTCCACATCAAGCATCCAAATCAGATCAGTATCATAGAGGGCCTAAGTAGGTAAGGGTGAAGTTTAGTGGTGAAAAAAACTAAGGCTAAGCATATTTTTTCAGCGTGAGTATATCTAGTTTCATAGTCTAAAAGCATATGACTTATATAATAAACTACTTTCTCCCTGTGTTTCTCATCATGATTAGCAAGCATGGCACCCAGGGAATGATCAGTAGCATAAATGTAAAGGTAAAATGGTTGGTCATCCTTAGGGGGAATGAGCACAAGTTATTAGAGGAGGTATTATTTTAAGGCATCCAAGGCTTTATGGCATTCATCATCCCAATTGAAGGAGACATCCTTTTTTAGAAGATGATGAAATGGATGGTAGTGGTCAAAAAGCTAAGAAATAAAGTGATGAATAGATTGTAACTTTCCTTGCAAACTAAAAAGTTGATGAAGGTTAGTAGGTGGAGGCATATTGAGAATAGCCTTTATTTTAGCAGGATAAACTTCAATGTCACACAAAGAAATGATAAAACCAAGGATATTTTCAGATAGAACAGTGAAGACACACTTCTTAGGTTGAAGGCGAACATGGTATTTTATGAGATGGTCAAAGAAAACTTTAAGGACAACAAGGTGCTAGGCCCAATGTTTAGATTCGGAAAGAACATCATCAACCAAATCTTCCAATATGTTATGCATGATGTCATGAAAAATATAGCTCATAACCCGCTGATATGTAGCACCAATGTTTTTAAGGCCAAAGGGCATGACACAATATTACAAGGTCCCCAAATGAGTGATGAAGGTGGTTTTGTGTTAATCTTATGAGGTGATTAATATTTGGTTATAACCTAAGAAACTGTCCATGAGTGATAGCATCTCATGGCCAGTGGTGAGATCAACTAGTTGGTGAATACTAAGTAGAGGACAGTTGTCTTTGGGGCAAGCTAAGTTAAGGTCATAGAAATCCATGCAAATGTGTAGTCCCTTGTCGCTTTTGTGATAGGAACGATGTTAGAGATCTTGCTATCCAATTTTTCCCCTCAGGAAAATTGGACAAAAAAGAACTTACACACATTGAAAATGGAGTTGATTCAGTCATAGAGGCTTCAATTTTGGAGTTAGGCGAATAAAGTTAGGAACAGACTGAGAAAATTGTAGAGAATTTTAGGGAAAGAAGAAGCTACGAAGTCCAAAAATTTTAGACTCAGAGGTGGAGCATTTTAGAATTTTGGAGATTTCAGTGGGCGAAAAGGGATCAAAAAGTTCTAAAACCTAAAACTTTGAAAGTCTAAAAATTCATACTTTTAGATTTTGGGGTTTCAAAGATCTCAGAGCGTGAAGTTAGAAAAATGGAGGAAAAGTTTCGAAACCAGAAACTCTAAAAGTCTAAAAATTTAGACTTTTGGGGTTTCAGAGATCTTAGAGTGCAAAGTTGGAAAAATGGAGGAAATTTTCTGAAACCCAAAACTTTGAAACTCTAAAAATTTCATACTTTCGGTTTTCAGAGTTTCAGAACTATCAAGCCCCAAAGCACAAAAAACAGCCCTCAATGTCTGAAATCCCAAATTCTGAAAGTCTAAAATTTTAGACTTTCAGGTTTCATTTTTTGGAACTCTCAAGAAGAATTGGTGGATGAACAGTTCTTTAATCTCAAAAATGGAAATGTCTAAAAGTCTAAATTTTAGGATTTCAGAGGTTGCATGCATTTCAGACTCCAAAAATTTTAAGATATCCAGCCCACCAATTTTGCAAAAAGACACCTCGACATTCAGATGGCCATAACTTTTGACTAGGAGCTCAGATTTTCACAAGAAAGGACTTTTTGGAAATCTCTCAGCATCTTTTACTCAAATAAAACTAGATATCTTAAAATTAGTGAGAGTAAGTTATTCAAAATTAAAAATATAGTTCACCATTTTAGAGGGTGTCCTAGGTTTCTCAACCACAAAAATAATGAGGTATGGGCTTCCTTCTTGCCCAACAAGAAATAGTACATGGAGGCACGGGTTTTCTAGTGGAATCCTTCATTTTGGAAGGTGAATTTAATGCTTTTTTGGTTGGTTGAAGCAAGAATTCAAATTCTTCTCTTTCCCTTCTCTCATTTTCTTCCTATATATTGTAGGGAGGGGAATTTTTCTAAAGGTTGGACAATTTGGCTTTGCAACCTCCCTTCTTATCTTGTCTATAATTGGATTTGTGGAGCTAAAACCTCCCATTAAAATTGTAATACAAATATTGCCTCTTGGCCATTGTAGTGTACTGTATCAATTTTGTGGAGCAATAATACATGTCTATGGATGATTTTCAACCCTCTCTTGTGTTCATTGCATCTATTTGATCTCTCACTGAAATCTTGGTTATATGTGTATGGTGGTTGTATTACATTTCATGGTTTGTGTTTAAAGGCAAAGAAACTATTCAACATTCCTTTGGTACATCACCTTTATTAGTTTAGGTTTATTTTCTTGCATCTTCTTAACCATGTCTCCTTGGCAAGTTAGAGTAGATTTTAGAGTAGATCCTCTATAATTTGAATGTGTGCATCTGAATAGAAGAATAGGAGCTGGCCTTCATCCAGAGAACTTTCCTGATTACAAAGTCCCACACTTTGGGAAAATCTCCATGTTATGTAGTCACACTGAGAGTTTCAACCCATTAAGTTGTATACATTCAGGGGTGAGGTAATTACGCATCAATAGATCTATTAGGGATAATCAATGGGTAGGATGAAGGAAACCGAAAGAAGGCACTGGAGTTCTTCTTTTACAAGAAGGGAAATATGAGGATGCATTTTTTACAACTTCTATTTCATGGGTTTGGCATCAAGAATTGTTACTATATTTTTTACCACAATGTTTGGATCAATACCAGGCATATTAGTGTAGGACCAAGAAAAAGCATTGCTATGATCCTGGAGGAAAGAAGTGAAAGCTTCTTGTTTAGTAGCATATAAATATTGGCCTATTTTTATAATTTTTGGGTCATCCTGAGTATGAATATTGATTTTGATGGTCGATTCATTTAACATGGTTTACGTCTTAGAAGTTAATGAATGGTGAATATAAGAATATTCTGCACCAAGCTAGGTGAGAATAGACTCATTGTCCTAACATTGAACGACCTTTATAGAAGGTGTATCTTCATTGATCATGTTAGGATACATGAAGGGAAGAGAAGAGGGAGCCTTGTCATCACGTTGATAAGTCAAAAGTCCCAGGGAAATGGTGTCATGAAAAAAAATGTTAGGAGGAATGGATTTTGGATCCATGGACTCTGTAGGTGAAGGTGGTGAAGTTGTTGAATGGGGTTGGGAATGTTTATAGTCCTAAATGAGTTCAACTAGATCTTTATTGGGACATGGTTCAAAAAATCCAATACCACTCTTGTCTTTATGCTTACAACCGGTGCAAGGAATGACAGTATGGAGGCCTTGTTCATAGAAACCAAAGCCAAAGACCTTCCAAGAAAAATGGAGGAAGGTGTGGGAGAAGCGGTGGTTGGAAAGATATTGAAGGTCAGAGGAAAATGGTTGATTTTGTGAGGGTAGCTTGGGTGAGTAGGTAGAAGCATCAAATCCCCCATATGTTAATTTGGTGTGAAGGTGGGGAGGACCATAGGGGAAAACCTCACCTATGTGGTGATCATATCGATGATATTGGTGAAGATTACCATACTCTTTAGGAGTAAGGAATGTGTCAATGTTATAAATGTGGTACTCCCCCAGAGTGAGACGTTGAAAAACACCTTCTAAGGGATCAGTAGTTAGTATGTGGGTAGCATGAATGGATGAATCACTTAAAATCTGGGAAGACGAAGAATTTTATGTTTGAGGAGTAGAAGGATTAGCTGATAGGTCAGTTGTAGAAGCTATGGTAGTAGTGGGAATAGAGGAATTAGTTACGAAAGATGTAGTGGCAAAAGTGGTGGATGAGGTAGCGGCTGAAGAAAAAGTGGTAGTGGTGGTAGATGCCTTAACTGGTATAAGGACATCATTGGGTCAATACAACATGTTACAGTTCATGAAAGGTGAATGGTCAGATGGAATGGTATAGTTTTTCCCTTCATGTTTGAATTTTAAACAGCGGTGTAAGGTTAAAGGAACACAACCCACGGAGCGGATCCAAGGTCGGCCAAGCAGCATGTTGTACTAGAATTACCCCTCTAAGATATAAAATAGTTCATGAATGGAATGGGGGCCTACACAAATGTGGAGAATGATGGTTCCAAGGGTGGAAGTCATAGCATTATTAAATTAACGTAGCATAATTGGGTTATTATGCATCCGGTTGGTAGGTATGTGCATTTGGTTGTATGCATGGGAGGAAATGATGTTGATACAAGCACCTCCATCGATCATAATGTATCGAATGCATATATTATCAACTTAGATGGAAATAAATAGGGTGGGGTCAAGATTATTTTATTGGAGAGGTATAATCTCATCATCAAAGAAACTAAAAGCATCTATTTGATGAGTGGTAGCGGGAGAAGAGGAAGGGGATGAAGTGGTGAGAGTGGCAACATGGTGATGAGTGATAATGGATGTAATAGGCATAGGGTTGTTAGGTAGGACCTCAATATATTGCGGGACCTCAATGACGGCCTAACAATGTGACTCAGAGGTTTGGATGAGGTTGTACAAAGACATTTTGAGAGGAGACTGGTGCATTTGTTTAAGCATTGAATGATTGGAAACCCCGTCAAAAATAGGGTATGCAGGTCCATGAATGGTGATTTTGGGTGCAGGTGTAGATGGAATATTGGGTAAAAGAGTAGCGGATGAGCTGGTAGTTTTCTTCTTTCCTTTTTCCCTTTGAGCTTGAGTGGAAATTTAAACCACATTGATCTGTGGTAAAGGATAAAGTGTTTCGTGATACATGTAGTGACAAGACATTTAAAAATATTGTGAGGGAATATACTAGTTTTTTGAAAACAATGTATCACATTAGCATTTTGGAGGAGGTTTTCCTAGCTCTCTTATTCGGACCATATTGATCTCAAATGTTTGAGGAAGATAAAATGGTTGTAGAGGGGGAGATGAAGGTTGTTGAATAGGTACATGATGAGGATGTGTGGTGAGAGGTGCAAGTGGAAGAGGATCCTCATCTAAAATATCATCATCATCAAAGTTTTCTTCTAGAGGACATAGTTGGAGAAGAATAGTCTTAAGAGCCTTATAATTTTTCACATCATGCCCTAGCACACAATAGTAAGCCCAAATTTTGGTATCATAAAACCATTTTGGTTTAGGTTTAAGCGGGTCATAAGGTCTAATCGGTGGAAATGTGATGATAGAGGTTTCCAAAAGGTTAGCTAAGATGTTGGTCTAAGACCCTGCCAATGGATCGGAATGTGAAGTAAGTGTGGGTCTGGATAGAAGTGTGGGTGAATTTGGTGCGAGAGGCTTCACTGGAGGTGAAATCAGAGGTTGAGTAAGTTTGACAAATTGTTTGGTAGATAGTACAGTTTTAGGTTTGGATTTCACCTTCTTGGGTAAGGATTTAGTAGGTGAACTAGTTGTTGAAGGTAGTATAGGTTTAACTACCTCTTTAGAAGGTAGTGGGCTCTTGGAATTTGGTTACACCTTCTTGGGTAAAGGTGAAGAAGAAGTGTGTGGTGTAGAAGGAAAGGCAGATGGTAGAAGGGGATGGGTTATCCAAGGTGATAATGGAGGTGTGGTGAAGGTTTTGGTAAAATGCAATGCGGAAGGTATTGGTTGAGGGGAAGGGAATGGCATGGATAATGATGAGGATACTAGAAGTGGTGCAAGTATAGGAGGTAAAAAGCATGTAGGTGACATTGAAGATGTAAGTTATTTAGGTAGCTTGGGTGTAACATAGGATCATGATGGGGTGGGTTGTTATGTTTTTGGTTTACTCTGGGTAGCAGGATGTTTGGCCAAGGTTTATGGGTGGGGACCTAGGATAGATGGAAGTGATGAAGGTGACAAAGGGGTATTGGGTGAATCCGGTGTATGGGGCCTAAGAGGTTGGGTCTTCCTCTTAGGTGAGGGAATATTCTTTGCAATGGCTTTTGAGGACATGGATAAATCTATTTTGATAGGAGGATGGACTAGACTTGATGTCAACATGACTCCTAATGGGGTTATGGGTCTAGATACGGAGGAAGGTATAGGTGCAGGCAAGGTTTTAGGCATAGGAAAAAAATTGGTTTTCGGTAAAGGTTTAGGTGTGGGTGAGGGTGATTGTAGTCATTTTTGCACCCTCTAAGAACAAGGGAACCTCATGCATGTTGGCCTATCACCCAGCGGGTGCTGGGCACTCACCTGAGGCACACGAGAGGGAGCCAAGTCTCTCTTTTATGTGAGTTTAGTGGAAGGCATAGTTCATGATTTTGACTTAGTGATTTAACAGACATGAAGAAGCTATAGAGATCAGGATGGCTTCTACACCCCTTCAGTCATAATAGAAACAAAGCGCGCAACAGAAATAATAGAACCAAGAGTTTGTAAATCCACAAATATACTTAATCATTCAAGTAAGGTCCATGATTATACAAGATCAAAAGCAGAGTAAAAACATGTAGATAATACAGAAGGAGATCTTAATGTAACCATGATGGTAACCTTATCATATTCATTCATAGTCTTGCTAAAAAGTATCATAGAGGGGCAGACCGTAGTCATGCGCCATGTCTGGATTCATACATGTATTCTTACGAAACAAAAATTTCATTCCCCATTTCCCCATTACATCCTTACTGGAATCCTTTACCCATTTTCATCTCATAGTTCTCGTAGTAATTCTACAGAGCTCCGCTACCTCACTTATGTCTCTATTCTTTTCCAAGGGCGCACGTATAAATAGGCATCTGAGCTCTAACAAACTCCTCTATAGCCTCAGATCTGGCCCCAAGTGTCAAGGTGTGGGTTTCCCCAGGCGCATGCCTCTCCATGTCATGATTAACTTTTTGGATCTTTCTATCGCAAGGTATATTCCCTCCAGGACACCTTGTTGCCAAGCTGGAACCTTATCCAAATGGAACACGTTCTTCATGTGTTCTGTCCCAAAAGGCCAAAAATGGCTAAGTCCTGAATTGTTCTTCACGCGGCGCATGCACCCTAGGTTCTCCAAAAATCCTTTTGAATACTACCCTACATGCCTTAACTTGTGAACTTCCTTCGGCCATGCACGCCTACGTGCCTTTAAGATTTGGGAGCTATATTAGGGGCCCAACATTACCCCACACTTCACCTATTCTCCACCCTCGGGAACCTTCTCAAAGAATGTAGTACAAAAAGAATGCAAGGCCTTGCCTTGGAAAAGAATGGGGGGAAAGAATAAAGAAAGGGGGAGAAAAAGAATAGGGGGAAAATTCCCTAAAGAAGAAGAAGGGGAAAGTTTTGTTGTAGGTGGGCCTCCAGTGTACTCCAAGCATTGACTTCCTCCTTGCGCTTTAGTGCATATTTCACCAACCAAGGTGCTCACCTCGTCGAAGGTTAACCCTTCCCCTTGTGTGGTAATGGTTTCCACCATAGTATCCAGTTCTTTAGCGTGATCTTCTAGGGCATCCATCTTCCTCATGATGACCTTGTAGAGCTCTTTTAGCCAGGTTTTGATTGAGACTCGCCGGTTCTCAATGGCTTCAAATTTCTTTTCCACTTCGGCTATGATCCTTTCTCACTCGGATCTATTGCCCTTATTCTTTTCTCTGAATTCCTTCAGCTCGGCCTCATCACTGGCAAGCAGTATGCTTGTCACTTTGTCTTGATCCGCGCAGTGGTCGTAGGCGACCCCTGCAGTTTGTGCAGCTATTCTTATGTTGGCAAGCACCTTGTTGTATTCAGCCATGAGCGCGATGACCTTCAACTTGTCTTCCTTCTCCAAGCATGCAAATACCTCCTCTACTGACTCCAATGCCAAAGGCTGCCTTTCCATGGTGAGGATCCGAGTCAAGTCCTCTAGGCACTCCAGGGAGGATCTATACTTTTGTGTGGGAGGGTTAAGGTCTGGGTGCTTCATGATAATCACTTGGGAGATGAGCTCCACCTTCTTGGAAACTTCACGTACCCTAGCCTTTTCCTCCTGAAGCTCCCTCTGTAGTTGAGCACTGATTAATTTCTCAAGGCTGAGATCCTTCATTAGCTTCACTACTTCTTCCTTCCTCTTCTCCAACAGGTCCTCCAAGACTCTAACCCGTTTATTCCTACCGAAGAGCCTAGCCTTGATTTCCACAGAGACTTTGTTGAGTGCGTTACACACTTTCTCATTCGATAGTTGTTGTGTGTTTACAATGGGGTTGTCCCCCTTTCCTTCAGACAAGCTTTAATACCACTCCTTGGTTAATCTCAAACTCAGGCTCATCGAGGTGGGAGTCGAATGCCCATGATAGCATCTTCCTCGTTCGTGGGTATCCACCCTCAGGGTCAAAGGATTCCATGGTGGTGAGCTCCTTGGTGGGCACGGTACTTTGGAAATACATGTGCACAAAACTTTTTTGGGGTCATCAATGTAACCCATCATTGTTCTTCCCCCTTCCGTGCATTTACTTCCCATGTGCACACCCTTGGGAATAGTTACCGAAAGAGTTGGGCCTTTTGTGCTACCCACACTCTTCTCCCTCTACTCTTCTTTGAATTCACCAAGCACTAGCTCCGCACTATGCTCCAACTCCTCTTTGACTAGGGTATTGATTATCTTCTCTACCTCCCTTGTTGCCTTCTCATTCACCTCCTCCTGAGTGAGCTTGGGCATATCTGGCTCCTTAGTACTAGCCCCTTCACTCCTCTCTTCACTCTGTGCACCTTCCTCCCTTTGGGCACCCTTCCTCCTTACAAAGATGAAGGCATCATTTGTATCCTCTGCTTCCTCTCCCTCTGAGTCATGGACATCAATTGGCTCTTGATCCACCTCTAACTCTTCCCCTCCATCATCATCCTTTTTGCCTAGATAGGCATCCAGGTCATCTATATCTTCAGACCCTTGTTCCTCCATTCCTTGTTCTTCTTCCCTTGCAGAAAATTTCAGGGTCGGGGATGTTGTCTTTTCTTCATCTGAAGGTTCTTCAGGGGATGGTGGCTTAGCAAGTTCTAGGGTCTTCTACCTGACCACCATTCTCCTCTTATTCTAGACGTAGGTACTCAGCCTTGTAGTATCTACGTTCTGCCTCTCCACCGCTCTTTGTTCTTCCTCTTCTTCTTCTTTCTCCTTGCACTTTGGCGCTGGCTTCTTCCTTCCCATGGGGTCATCCAGGATGGATATTTCATTCTCTACATACGTTCCCTTCTCAAACTTTGGCCTTATGCATAGGTAGATTCTGGCAGCAGTGCTCTCAGCAATCGGTAAGGTCAATGGCCTTATGATGTGCACATCCTATGACACGTACCTTTCAACATACGTGCTTCCCCAGGTAGACCAGCTTCTTTCTCATCTCTCTGTGTTCACTGTCAAGGGTGGACAGGTCAAGTTTTAATTTCTTTGACTCCTTATACCTATTCACTCCCGCCTGGAAAAATTGGGCAGTAAATGAGAAGGGGAGTTTACACCAGGGACTCCAACTACCATCCACCAAGATGAATCTGCCAATGCAGAAGTGCTGGTATACCATGAACTCTATTTCTCCTTCAGTCACCACAGGGAGTTGCTCAGGGATTTTCCATTCAGCCCTGAATGCATTCCTAAGGCACGTGTACCATTTATCCAAGTGTGCCTTGTGCACCCCTATCATTGACTCACAAGTATACTTCTGGAACCTATCCATGGGTGAAGGGTCTTCAGTGGGGTACTCCCATACGAACTTATCAGATGCATCTGGCACCCTGATTTCTGAGAACACAATGGTTAATAGAATGTTCCCAAATAATATCTTTCCTCCATTCTCTGTGCTGCTTATGATCTCATATGCTATGTATTGGGAGATGTTGTATATGGTGCCCTCCGTGACCTTCCTGCAGACATTCAACCAGGGCTTGCTCACCTGGGTCCACCTCTCTTGTCCATTCAGCTTGGAAACAAGGTGTGCAACCATTTTCATCACTGGATCACTGATATCCATGACATCGTCATAGTATCTTGATCCCTTCTTATAATCCTGGGATGCAATGGTTTCTTTAATTTCCTCCTTGTCCTGGAGGTCATCTATGATTGCATCCCCTTTACAGCTTAGGCCTGTAAAGTGTGAGATTAACTGGGGAGTTATGCACATTTTTTTCCCTGTGAAGTAGAAGAAATCTTCATGTACGCGCATCATTAACCATTGGTATAGGCACTCGGACTTCCCAAAGTATGGAAACTCATAAAGCTGGAGAAGCCCTTCCTTCTCCATTTTCACCTTGACTACGTCGTTGTAGATCGGCATCCTGTCAAGTGTTCGTTTGTTTGTGGGGCACACCAGCTCCAGCACCATTTCCTTCATGATTATACTCGACTAGTGATTGTAATCAATCATGGTCATCTGTCTGATGTGGGACTCCCACTCTTGCCCTAGCAAAACCCCATCCGGGTATTGCATCTCTGAGTACCATTCCTCATTGGTATCCAAGGGGATTTCTTCTTCTTTCTTCTTTCCTTTTCCCTTACCCTTTCCCTTCTTAGATTGTACTACAGGCTTATCAATTGGTTTTGTGGCCATCATTTTACCCTTTTCTTTCATTCCCTGGTTACTTTCAAGTTGTCTGAGAGTTTTCTTCACGCACCCTGTGCCCTAGAGCACAAACCCTAATCTCTGATTTTCTTCCTTTGATCACGGTGCTCTTTCACAATGTTCCTCACACCCGTGAATCACTTATGCTCTGGTTTGTAGATCTAACAGACTGATTGCGCATGAGTTTTTGAGATTTTCCTTTGCACGAGTTAGCTCTCAAAACCCTAGCTCTTGAAAGAAAATTGTTCTCCTTGTTTTCGCAAAGTAAAATAATGAACTGCCCATCCTTGTATTTATATTTTTCCCACTTTTACGCATTAAAGGCTAGGCTACCTACCACCGTACGACAATATTTAATGTGGAATTTTTCAAACAAACCTGACTTCAGTGCTTTTCCTTACACACCCGCGCCCGATCCTTGCGCAAATTTTTTTTCACCCATGCCCAATCCTTACGCAAAATTTTTTTCACCCATGCCCAATCCTTGCGTGAAAAATTTTCCAACCTTCTGGCACACAGACAATCCATCTTGACAAAAGACTCTTGCATGTGTATTACCAGCACCAAAGGCACCTCTTCCATCCTTATGATTCTTGCTTTCACCTACCTCATGTTTTTGCACTTTTTCTCCTTGTACGTGGATTTCCAATGTAACCTTATTTTGCCACCCATCTGCCTTCTTTTCTCCTAATGCATCTTTTCAACAGGGCCAGTTTGAACGGTCTACCAACCCAATCCTCCTACAGAATAACTTCATGCCTCTCTTTATCACCTCACCCCACACTAAATCGATGCGCGGTCCTCTACGCAATCATAAGTCTAAAAAAATGAATAAGGTTACTGGCGCCCAAGACATGAAACAAGACAACAACGTGAAAGGGAAAAACAAGAAAGGAAAAGCATAAAAGGAAATCTAAACTAACTAGTAGAACTACCTTATTTACAAACACCAAGAAGCATTATTTATAGTAGGGCTTCAGCCTACTCCCATTGAAGTGTCCAGGTAATTTTGTTCCATCCAGTGCTTGTAACTGGCACACCCGAATCAAGGATGTATGAAATTACATAAGGACCCAACCAATGCACCTTCAACTTTCCAGGATGGCGTAGAAATTTTGAATCATATAGCAATACCATCTGGCCAACCTCAAACTATTTTTTTTTAATGTGGCGGTCATGCCATGCCTTTTACTTAGCTTTTTCAGTTGTTTGGCTCCATCTTGCTAGTGAGCGCCTTTCATCCAACTTTATCAATTCATCAATTCTCTCTTCCAGTGCTTGTTCATCATCCAACCCTCCTGTGCACGCTATACGTAGAGATGGTAACATGAATTCCACTAGAAAAACTACTTGCGTGCCAAACACCAGTTGAAATGGTGTGGCCTTGTTCAACCTTTTATACGTTGTTCTGTATGCCCAAAGAACTACTGATACTTTGTCATCCCAATCCTACCTACCCACATCACATATCTTAGTCAATGTGTGACTAAGGATTTTGTTGAATGCCTCTGCAGTCCCATTTTCCTGAGGGTGATAAGGGGTAGTCTTGTGATGGGCTACCATGAATTCTGCCAATAGAATCCTGATTGTTTCATTTAAGAAGTGAGTGCCCCTATCACTTGTTAAACTTAATGGGCACCCATACCTACTGATAATGTTCTCCCACAAAAATCTAGCAGCCCTGGCTGTAGTGAAATCCTTCGTGGGCATGGCCTCTGCCCACCTTGTCAGATAATTAGTACAGGTAATAATATACCACGAGTTAGTCCTTCGCACAGTTGGTGAGATTGGTCTGACAAAATCTATTGCCCACTTTTCAAAAGGTTCCACACTGGCGATGGGGTGCAAGGGCATCTCATCCCTTTTCCCAGGTTTTCCAAGGTGCTGGCAGTGGTCACAGGCCTTGCAAAACTCAATACAATCCTGGTGAATTGTCTCCCACCATAGTCTAGTGACTAGGATCTTGCACGTGGTCGCATTCCCTGCATAGTGTCCTTTGGAAATCCCACCATGGGCTTCTTCTATTATAGCTACGTGCTCATGTTCTAATACACACTGGCACAAAACCTCATCGTGGCCCATTTTATACAAATCCCCATTGATCAACATGAAGGGCGTGGCACGTATGGCTAACCTTTTCCTCTCCAGAGCATTCATCCCTTTGGGCGCCACACCTTCCTTGAGAAAAATGGAAATGTCTTCTAATTCTAAGGGCGCACGCCACAACCTGAATAGTTGTGCGTCCGACATGGTTTCCTCGATACTTTGTGCATCCTCTCCTGAATCAATCCTTGATAAATGATCTGGCCCACAATTGTTCTTTCCCGGTTTTACCACCACTTTGAATTCAAATTCCTGAAATAAAAGTACCCAACGGCATATGCGCCCTTACAACACTACTTTGTTTACTAGATACTTCAAGGCCATATGGTCAGTGTAGAATATGAAGGGAGTTGCGAGCAGATATTGTCTAAATTTTTGGAGCACGTAGATCATTAACAAGGCCTCGTGCTCGATCATTGTATAATTTCTGTTCTACTAGTGTCAACTTCCTACTTACAAAACACAAGGGATGATCAACAATCCCCTCTCATGGTTGAGCAAGGATGGATCCCATTGTTGTACCAGAGGCATCCATGTGGACATGGAAAGGTTTATCCTAGGATGGGAATTGTAGAATAGGTGGTGATAAGCCTTTCTTTTAGAGTGTCAAATGCCCTCTGTTGCACCTCTCCCCACTGAAAGGCACTCTTGTGTCTGAGCAATATTTCCAAAGGGTGGCGATCTTGGCGTATCCCTTAATGAACTTTTTGTAGTACCCAGTGTGTCCAAGAAATTTACGCATGACACTTTGGCTGGTAGGCTCCCCTAACCCCACAATAACTGCAACTTTCATGGGATCCACCAGTAAGCCCTCTTTGTATATGATATGCCCCAACAACGTTCCAAAAGGAGTTGCAAAGATACATTTCTTGATGTTGAGGGAGATCCTCAACTGCCGACATCTTTCAAACATCAACCTCAAGTTATCACAATGGTCCCTGACCAATCCATACACTGTCCAATCATCCAAATATACTTAAAGGAACCTGTGGATGAAGTCCTTAAATGCTTGTACCACTATGCATGAAAATACAGCGGGTGCATTCTTCAGCCCAAAGGGCATGACCGTGTATGTAAAGCTTCCCCACTCAGTGGAAAAATTTGTCTTTTCTTGGTCTTCCTTGGCAATCCTTACTTGGTGATATCCAAGAATCCATCCGTAAAGGAATAGACCTCACGCCCAACAACTCCTTCCAAAATCTCTTCAGTAAAGGGGGTGGGAAAAGGATCTATGATACAAACAACATTTAATTCCCTGTAATCCACACATATCCTAATCCACCCATCCTTCTTTATGCTGATCACCATTGGACTTATCCACTCTGATTCCTCCATAGCCTCAATGATACCGGATGCTATCATCTTGTCTAGCTCTTCTTTAACCCTTACGCACATGTTGGGATTCATCCTGTAAGGCCTCTTCCTGACCGGGCGCGCACCATCTTTCAACTTTATCCACATTTCCCCCAGTGAATGGTGGACACCTTTCAACTCATGGTATCCACATGGGAATAAATCCTCAAATTTGTGCAAGAGATCGATGATCTTTGATACTTCCTTGTCTAACCAGTAGTCCCCAATGATAGCTTCCTTGGGCTCCTCTTCCGAGCTGATGTTAACTTTCTTGGTTTTGAGTGGTTCATGGTACGCACACGCACATGCATCTGCACTGTCAACTACTTCACGCATCCCAACCGAATGGTCAACATTCAGGCTTTCCATCTCCTCTCCATCAACAACGTATACCATCTTTCCTTTCTCCTTTTCAGCACATGCGCGCTCAAATTGTATGTCTTCTAGTTCCTCCTCTTCAAACCATGCTTCTAAGCTAGGTCCACCAAGTAAGTTTACTAGCCTATCTTCTGCCATGGTGCAATCCTTGAGAGTGAGGTGCTTGATAGTCTGCAATGCCTCATCAACTAGTTTCTTGGTACTTCGGTACTCAAATGTGTGAACCAAGTCAACCACTAATTCCTGCCAACTTCCCGTTTGGTGGCATGTTTCAGAATGGATATACCAAGCATGCACACAACCTTGTAGTGTCGAATACAGCTTGTGCACCCAAAGGGAGGGTGGTAAAGCTTCTGTGCCTTCTCCCCAGACCCTCTCACATGCCTGGATGTGGGAAGAGGTGGGTCCATTGCCATTGTAATCCTTGATAGTGGTGGGTATGTTGCTTTTTGAGAATCAGATAGTGAGCACAATTCTAACTTTGTGCCACTCCAACAAGTTTTCACTATGTGTGGCCCACCACCTTGCTGTTGTTCCTATCAAAACATAACCTAGCATACTTCGTCTTCATCCTCCCTCCATTGAGCTTCCATTTCTCTCAAAAAGACCTCAGGGTATGCATCCCCAGAATACTTGGTTATTGCCTTTCCTCCTAAGCACCTGAACTATATGCACCATGGTTACCTTGGTCACCGATCCTTTCAGATGTCACCCAATCAATTCATAAGTCCCATGCACCCAATTATCACATGCTATACTAGTAGTATCACTGACAGATTGAGCATCATCAAACTGGATGACTCCTCCTGTAGGGTGGATGGTCTCTGGATCTCTTATGGAGTGCACATATATTCTATCCAGGACCTCCTCTCCAAGGGGTTCAGTATAGGGGGTGGACTTCCCATCAACCAGTGGTATAACTACCCTCTCTTCCTTATTTTCAAAGCTTATGTACCCCTTGTTAAACCAGAGATCTGCATTATTCTTATAACACCATGGGCACCCAAGTAGAGCTGGGAAATTATCTACCTCAGCAAGCACCAAGACTTCAAAATCCCTAGTGAACCTAGTCCCCTGAATGGTAATGGTCACATCCTTCAAGACACCTATGGGCATTGCCTTTGTCTTATTTTCCATATACATCACATTTGAAGATGGTTGTAATGCAGGTCTTCCCATTTGATGCCAGGCATCCAGAGTGAGAACATTAACCTCTGCACCTGTGTCAATGAGGATGTTGCTAAGAAACCATCCATCCACCACTGTGTTCAAGGTAATCTCTTTGTCATAATCAAGGCTGTGAGGTGGGAGGTTTGCATGCAGGATCTACCTTTCGTGTTCTCCCCCGGTGCATGACACCTTTTCTCTCAACCATGCCCCTAGCAGGGGAATAATATTCTCCTGCCTCAGCAGTTTACACACCTCCTTAACCTCATCCAAGTCATCCCTTGGTGCTTCTACTAGTCTCCTTTGCTCATCTTTTCTAGTTTTCTCTTTTAAGTATTGGATCTCCCCTTGTAAGATTTGAATTACGTCCATGGTTTCCTGGTAGACTTATTTCTGGTGAGCTAGGTTTGGATACTTCTCGTGTACTACTTCTTCTCTCGAAACCAGAGGTCTCTGCCTAGGTGCTTCCTTTACACATGTGGATTCCACCCTTGTTGTTACCATAACAGGCTCTAGTTTTGATTCACGTATTACTCATGGGAGCCATTATGTGTCAGCCTTCTTAATACTCACCATGGCAGTGCCCTTATCCTTTTGGTATTGCTGACTCATATGTTCATATAACTCTGGGCACTCTTCGTACTTATGTTTTTTTCCACACCAGGAGCATTGTAGAAGATCTGGACATTCATGCTTATAATGGTCTATGGCTCCACAATTAAAACACGTCCCACATGGGAACTCACTTCTTCCTCCACGGTTACCATGACCACAAAATCCTCTGTGAAACCCTCTTCCATGCGCATCTCCATCTCTGCGCTCTCCATACCCATGGTCATCTCCTTTGGAACTACTGGCAATGCCAGTCTGGTGCACACCAAGATCAATTGCCTCATGAATCTGGTCAATCAATCTACAATCCTTGGTGTCATGTGTGGTTGAGGTACATATCTTGCAATAACAAGATACATTTTTGTGGATCACGCACTACAACAGGGGGCACCTACTTGCATCATGGTCCTCGTGACATATTTCACAGTTTACTGCTATGGCACGTACCACCTTCCGAGTACATATCCCACCATTATCCTTTGTGTGCCCTTCTATGTTACAATCTGTGCACCACATCCCTCCATGAATCTCTGGAACTATGTTGGCAGATAATTTCTCCAATTACTTAGCCATGGCAGCAATCTGAGCCTCCAAAAATGGGCTAACACCAGTGTCAACACTACCAACTACCTCAATTCATAAAGCAGCTTCCAACGCTTTGTGTGGGTCCATGAATGTTTTATGAGATAAAGCCCTCCTAAAGGGTGTGATCAATCCTCTGACAAACCACTGAGCATGTTGTGAAGGGTGGATATCATAAGACAGTTTAGACAATAGAGTTTTAAAATGTGCATCATATTCCCACACGCTCTCTACCATGCCCTGTTGGATTTCTTTGAGAGAGATAATGCTCTTCTGTTCAAACTTAGGTATGTGGAATTCCACCAAGAACACATTTCTCAGCGTGTTATAATCCACAACAGTCTGATGAGGGTCATACTTTCTATACCAACTATGTGTGCATCCTTGCAAGGTCATCACAAATTGACTGGCCTTTCGATCCTGGGTCGTGATTCCCTTCACACGCCATAGCAGCTCACACTTATGCACATGCTCTGTGGCATCTTCTATCCCACTGTAATCTGGTAAGTGTAGAGACATCTTGAAAAAGACTTGAGGAGGTGGCTGAGGCCCTTTTCCCTCCCAATCCAGTCCCTTGGTTTCCTCTGGTGTTTCCTCCTCCGCCGGATCCACTAGATCCTGAGCCACCAGCTCCACCACTTCCACCTCCAGATCCTCCTGTGTTAGGTACAGGGCCTGTGTTTGTCATGCTGAAATGCTCCCGTCATCCCACTAAATTGTGCACTGAAAGTTTGTGAACTAGTACCACTCCCAGTCATAGTTCCTCCACCACTTCCTAACATGCTTCCAAAACCAGCTGTATATGTGCCTTGTCCAAACATTCCACCAAATACCAGAATAGTGTGTGAAGCCATAGAAGTCCTAAATGAGAAATTGTATCTTCTAGGCACTGATCGGTTGCTTCCACTGATATCAAATGGATCAACTATACTTTTCCCTCATTCGAACAAACCAAGCACCAAGGTTTGGTCACTAGGTGGGGTTAGATGTGTGCCAATGACTCTTCTCTCTCTACACGATGGACTCTCATCAGAAGCCGCAAGGTTTTCTCTCCCACGCTTACCAAGATGGGGTACCACAGACTGTTCGGGTTCCACATCCTCCGCATGAACCTCAACTCCTTTCCACCATGTCTAGCTCCATAACCCACTTGTAATCCCATGTTGTCTATCGATCTCCTTTTCACGCACTTCGTTATACTTGAGCCGTCTCTCCTCCCTTTCCTGTTCAGTCATCAGATCAACCATCCTTCCCCAACCTGGCTTCCTCGCCTAGCACTCAGGGTGGTTTAGCCAGCCATAGGAAATGCCTCTAAACCCATGGTTACCATCAAGATTTTGATCGCAAGGGGAATAGCACACAGAAATGATCCCCTGGGCTCTCGCAAGAACTCAAACTCAACAACTTCTAGACAAGAATACGTGGAAATGGCATATTCCAGAGTGTAGCTAGTCAATACTCCCTTCCACCAATGATCTATAGCATGGGTCCACATTAGATCAGCATCTTTCAGGTTCTGATACGTTTCTTGGGTCCAAGGGTGTGATTTATAACACCACCCTGATCTAGATGTATAAGCCAAGAGCCATTCGAATAACTCTATTGGGAAACAATAGAAGAAAGTTTCGTACAACTCATGATAAAGAGTGTCTTCCACCCATCTTTGCGTATCAAACCCAGATCCAGTACTAAATCTTTGAGCGAATTCATCCTTTGTGCTTTTAAACCAATCTTCAACACCTTCAAGTGTTAAGTGCTCCGCCATCACTTTTTGCACAGATCATGATGTATGCCATGTTCCACTACAACTTTGAAAAGAGGTCCCAGCAACGGAACCAAGATGTAGTCATTTTTGCACCCTCTAAGAACAAGGGAACCTCATGCACATCGGCCTATCACCCAGCAGGTGCTGGGCGCTCACCCAAGGTGCGTGAGAGGGAGCTGAGTCTCTCTTTTATGTGAGTCTAGTGGAAGGCATAGTTCATGATTCTAACTTAGTGATTTAACAGACATGAAGAAGCTATAGAGCTCAGGATGGCTTCTACACCCCTTCAGTCATAATAGAAACAAAGCATGCAATAGAAATAATAGAACCAAGAGTTTGTAAATCCACAAATATACTTAATCATTCAAGTAAGGTCCATGATTATACAAGATCAAAAGCAGAGTAAAAACATGCAGATAATACAGAAGGAGATCTTAATGTAAACATGATGGTAACCTTATCATATTCATTTATATTCTTGCTACAAAGTATCACAGAGGGGCAGACTATAGTCATGCGCCATGTTTGGATTCATACATGTATTCTCATGAAACAAAAATTTCATTCCCCATATCCCCATTACATCCTTACTGGAATCCTTTACCCATTTTCATCTCATAGTTCTTGCAGTAATTCTGTAGAGCTCCGCTACCTCACTTTTATCTATGTTCTTTACCAAGGGTGCACATATAAATAGGCATCTGAGCTCTAACAAAATCCTCTGCAGCCTCAGATCTGGCCCCAAGTGTCAAGGTGTGGGTCACCCCGGGCGCATGCCTCTCCATGTCATGATTAACTTTTTGGATCTTTCTATCGCAAGGTATATTCCCTCTAGGACACCTTGTCACCAAGCTGGAACCTTATCCAAATGGAACACGTTCTTCATGTGTTCTATCCAAAAAGGCCAAAAATGGCTAAGTCCAAAATTGTTCTTCACACGGTGTGCGTGCCTTGGGTTCTCCAAGAATCCTTTTGAATACTACCTTGCGCACCTTCACTTGCACGCTTCCTTCAGCCATGCACACCTACGCACCTTTAAAATTTGGGAGCATTATTAGGGGCCCCACAGTTATGAAGAAGGGGCAATTAAAACTAGCATGGGAAAGGTAGGTTTAGTTGTATGAAACACCTTTGGATAGATCGTAGAAGTATTAGCAGACAACATCTGCATTTGAGTTGAGACAAGCATTCAAAGACATCCCTAAAGCATGGAACTATCAACATAATCCAAGTGGTTGGCCAAACGTGAGAATGGCACTGATATAGGGGGATGATGTTGATTTGGTAGTAATCCCTATTTAAAATGTCTGTGGGACAATGAAATGGTTAGCTTCAGACTCTACGGGTAAAATACACGAGATAAAATCAACAGGATCCTTGAAAGCCAATGGATAATTTTCACCAAAAGGAAGGGACGTTACTAGTGGATCCCCTATGGGTAGGGTAGATGGCAAGTTGGATGAGGTAATTTTTTATTTTGGCGAAGAATAAGGTAAGCATGACTCTCCCTTGGATAGAAGAGTACGTATTTCAGGTTTTTCGTCAAGTTGAGAGGTGAGTGGGGAAACTACATCGGTAGATATGGTGGACTCCTCTATGGGTGGAGGAGATAAGGGAGACTCCTCTTTGGGTAAAGGAGAAGATGAAATAAGTCCCTCCATGGATGAATGAGCTCATGTAATAATCTCCTTGATAGATGGATTAGGAGGAAATTGAGCAAGAAGAGCTGGTATGATGTCAAAAATAGCATGAACCTCTTGAACGTTACTTTCATTGGTCAAGGTTTCGCTAGTTTGGTTAGACAACATGGTGTGATATGGGAATGGATTCTTGAAGATGTGAAGGTTCTGATTAGTTGGTGCATTAGGATTATCCAATATGAGATCTCCATTATCTAACATTTCTTGGATGATGTTTTTGAAATTTATACAATTACCATCGATATGACCTCTAACATGATGATATTTGCAGTAATCATTTTCTTTACACCATGCAAGCACATGACAAGAGGGGTCAAAACCAGTATGTGGTTTGACAGGTGGAAGAGTGACTACTTTGGCTTTTAGAATTTTCCTAAAACTGAAGAGTAGGGTTCTCCTATGGGAGTATATTTTTGTCGCTACCACTTGAACTGAAAATCTTGAACATGAGAAGTATTGGAAGAAATATTTGATTGGTTGGATGGATGATATGGGCTGGATTTCAAAACGACTGCATTGGCAGATCCTTTTGCTATAGAATAATTATTTTGTGGTTTGGAAGAAGAAGAGGTATCATTTGATTTAAACGCAGTGTTCTTGTTATGAAATTGTATCTTCTTCTCTTCAATGGCACGAATTTAAAGTTTTCAGGTCATGGTGAATGCCTCGTCAAATGTGTAGAAGGTTTAAACTTAGAGAGTTAGAGATATGTCTTTAGCATAAGCTCTGGTAATAAACTCTATTAACTTGGTTTGATTTAGTTGGAATGTGAGTTGGTTGATTAGGCTCTATTAATGAGCGACAAAATCTGTGATAGATTCATCTTTATATTGGTGTGTCGTGTACAGGTCTTTCATGGTGACCTTCTTGACAATGTTGATAGAAAAGAGCTCTAGAAAATCTTGAGCTACCTAATTAAATGAAAAGATGGAATGCCTGGGTAGATTACTATACCAATCTAAATTTGGCCCTATCAAGGACATTGGGAATGTCCACAAGAGCAAAGTGTCATCATGAGTGATCAAATAACACACATGGTTAAAAGACTACAAGTGTTGTTGTGGGTCTTCTTTCTTGTTGAATCAGTTGAATTTAGGCATTTCCCAATCGGGAGGGTATGGATTAATTGGAATGGATAGGTGAATGGTCTTATTGCAAATCTCATCGTATGTCAAAGAGTTACGTGAGTTAGAGACAAATGCTTCTAATATCTGCATCTTATCCATCGTCATTTTTATAAGATCATTGGTAGGTTGTGATGACTGGGGCCCCCTGCAGTATAAGGGGGTAGATGAGGTGGGTATGAAATGGGCAGTATCCCAATATGTGTTGGTGCCAAGTACAAAAAATTTTAGGAAGGAATATAGACCAGAATACATGTAGATGGAAAATATCCTAAATAAGCGGTAGATGAAATAGGAGGTTGTTGGTGATAATTTTAGGTAGGTGGAGTGGATGTAAAGACTCTCATATAAATTGGAGGAAGAGACTGTGGGATGGAGAAGACGATGTTTTGAAAGGGAGTATGGGTTACCGACACCAATGGTGGCTGAGATGTAATAGGTATATGAGAGGTGGTGGGTATATATAGGCCTACACTCAAGGTGTTTTATAAATGCATGGTTGACATCGTAGGAGTGATAGATGTTAAATGTGTGAGAGATGTTATAGGTGTAACAAATATCGATAATGTAGGGTCAAGTTGGGAAGCGACAAGTGGTAAGGTGGAAGAGGGTAAGGCCAATCTATTAGTAGTTTATGCATAAGTGGGTGCAAGGGTAGGAGGAATGGATAGAGGCATGTCATATACAAGATACCTTGATGAATCGTGGGTATATGAATGAGTGAGATAGTACTACAGACTGGCGGGGTTGTGATCAAGGATTCTCGTGAACTCCTCATCACCAACGGGTATGGCAAGAGCCTTATTGAGGTCCATAGGTGATGAGATTAAAGGGGATGATGGGCTAGGTGGGAGCGGCTAGTAGCTAGCATTAAACACGAGATTGTTAGTTTGTTTATGAGTCAAAACCATGTGACTAATAATCAAAAAAGTTATTATGATCTTTGCTGATGATGTAGAAAAACATAAGTAATGGGGAAAAATCACTCTAAAATGAGTGATTAGATTGATGTTCTGATTGGAAAATCAATGTACAAGGAAACCGATGTCAGTATGAGGGTAACCACTACTAGTCGGCTCAGACCAATGTCGATTACTGTGAAAAATGAGAGTATCTGGGAATGAAAGGTTAAAATGGATCAACTTGGACTCTGAAGATGATATCAGAGACCCAAAAGTGTTATAAAATGGCACAACCAGACACAAAAAGAATAGAAAGGTGAAGAATACTATTTTGGTAAAAATAACCAAAAAGCATAAAACGGACGTCGGTCAGTTAACCGATGGTGGCGACATGGTGTAATCGATGGCAGTCTATGGATTGATATCGGTTACTATGAAATATGGGAAGAGAAGTAAAAATTAATTTTTTGGTTATTTAGATCAAATAGAAGGGTCAACCCAGAGACTGAGTATGGCTATGAGAAGTCCTAATACACCCAGAATAAAAACAAAATACACCAGTCATGATTGGGGTGAAATAGGATGAGAAAGAATGAAGAAACATAACTCACACCTCAAAACACAAGAAGAAAAAAATATAACAAACATGAAATCCTAAGTTGTATATTTTATGTTGCGGTTTATGCCATTTAGGACTGACTGTAAGCAGGATAGAATTTTTGGTTAACAAAGGTTCCCTATAAAAATCCAACAACTATGGCTGGTTTCGGTTAAGTTTTGGCATGAGAGATCCTTCTCTGAGATGATGACTAGATAGAGAAACCAGCTGGATCCCACTATCAATCCTCTAATCATGTGATCGTTGACATCTTCTTTCAAGAAATATGTTACTCAAGAACTATGTAGTTTGTTTTCATTGATTTGGTATAGAGAGTGTGCAAAATATGAGCTACGGTTCAATTTTTCAACCATCCGTTGGGCATGAATTCCATCATATAGGTTGCCCACAATTTAGATGAGCTATAATGGAACAAACTCAAAAATGCAAGTGCAAAAGTTTTAAAAACCCAAAACCACAAATTATATTTGATGAGAACAAATTATGAAGAGGTTAAGGGTGTGACTTTCACTAAGTGCAATGCAATAAAAGAAAGAAGGGTTCTTTTTAATCTCGAAAAACAAGTGCCACTGAGACAATCAAAAGAAAATAATATTTCCAGAGAAGAAGCTTAATGTGAACTTGTAATATTTTTCCCTAGGCATGAACAATGCAAAGAACCCCAGATGGGTCCCACCGGGCATGCCAAAATGTTTCACCTCAAAAGTAAATGCGATAAAATAGATAAGTGGGTAATGTACGTAGGAGGAATACTTGTGTTATGTGGACAGTACAAGAAATTACACGTATTGTAGACTTTTGATCCAAGCTGATTGTGTGAACTTCCCTTTGGTTAGGAGGAACAACCTGTATAAGAAACACAACAAGACCACCAAATAGTATTAAATAGAAAGGTTCAAAGGACTGCCTAGCAAGGCTAGGTCCAGGAAGCATGATGCTTCCTTGAATGGTTGTCAACCCTCTGTTTAATATAATTTAATGTAAGAAATAATAGTTCCTATTGTAGTTTATAAGATTTAGGTGTCTCCTATTAACATACAACAAGTGAATTTAACTTAAAAGGTAATGGTTAGAATTAAATCTAGATAATTAATGGGCTAGTTTGGGTCTGTAGGAGTAGTAAAGGCTATAGGTGAGGTTTGGTGTAAATGAGGCAAGGTTTTGAGCTGTTTTCAGGAAGTTGTTAACTCGCTATTGTAGGAAAAAATTCTATTCTCAAAGACCGGTATTGGTTGGTTGATCGATACCGGTATAAGAGATAGACTGACGCTAATTGGCAAACCGGTGTTGGTAGGGGAACTTCAGTTTAAATGTTTAAAATAGGAGTTTTAAGCTCTCTGTGATTGCACATAGAGTGAAGGTGGTGTTTATAAGGTCATGATATTGTTAAGAAGATGCATGTATGCTGAAAAGGAGGTTGGAAAGGGTGTAAAGGCTTGGGATGGTTGAATAGTGGGTCTGTGGGAAGAAGTTTATATGTGGGTAATGGAAAGAATGAAATACTGAAAGAAAAAATATATATATAGTTGAATAAGCACAAATGATAAAATCAAAATACTTACTGGGTATGTTGCAGATCCTATGAGTGGAGGTGGTTAGTGGTTTATTGAAGAAGAGATTCCTAGGTCCAATGTTATGGCAGTACAACCTGTGTGCTCCCATGAATATTCCCATGCTCTGGAAGGAGAATCGATTGTTTGTATTATGTTATGGTTGTGTGCTTTTTTCATCTGGATGCAAGAGGGCTTGAATATTCACACTTGAATATACTAATACTCCAATCACTGAATGACCAACCCGAGTAAAGGGTTGTAAAATTCTATATAAATGAACCAATGGCAGTTTAGGTGACCAATGTCAGCTGAGGATAAACTGGTGTCAGTTAGGGTGAAATAGTCTTATTTCCCAAAAATAGGAAGATCTTCCCAGATTTGGCATGTTTTTGGGCCCACTTAGGGAAGTAAATTTCTCATGAGAGAAGGTAGGAAGATCTTAGAAGAAGTCCAATTAGGTTTAGGAATAATTCTTAGTTAGTTAGGTCAAGTAGTGACTCAGCACTGTGAGTGATGACTTAGTGCTGAGAGTAATGACTTGGTCACTGTGAGTTAAATGCCCCAGGAATGGGTCCAGAATGAGGTATCATGGTGAGGTGGAGGTGTGAGGATGAAATTAACTTAATTAAAATAATTAATTTAATTAATAATGTGAGGATGAATATGAATATCATATGAAGGGTCATGATTAGTTAAATGTGTTACGTTAATTAATTAAAGGGGACCAAGGGGAGTGTGAACCAAATTTTGTGTCTACAGTGGTGGTGGAGATAGAAGAGGGTTTAGGTGGAAGTGGATCGCATGAAAGTAGTGGTGGGGAAAGAGCATTAGAGGGATCATCAATAGAAGTGTCAAATCCATACTGGACCACTCAAGATACATGATAGGCAAGTGTATGTGGGAGGTCGTTGAGATAACAATGAATTTGTAAAATTTACATGATCATGGCATACTGCTCATCTATAAAGGTGGATAATGGGCATCCCTGAGCATACCAAGTAATAAGGTTGGGTGTATAGCAAGATAAATAACTACTACAAATGCTAGCAGTTTCAAATGGCATGGTGAAGGTGATATCAATATGATCAGAATCAAGGGTTCCCCCAATATAATATAACCAAGACTAACCTAGTGTAAGTGGATATGTAGTAGGATGGAATGTGAGATGAACCACAAGGTGAAAAACACACAAACCATGAGTGGCAATAAGAATAACAGAACCATGATACAAATGAGCATCGCTCAAAGGAGTATGAAGGTCATCGAGGTGGAACCCTAGTTAACAAAGATTGTCATATGAAAAAATGGTGGGAGAACATGAGGTGTCAAGTGGTATGTGCTCCCAATAGGAATTATTGATGAAGAGAATGCAAGTGGATACTGGGCATGCTAAGGAGGTGGGGGATGGTGGCGAGAATGGAATGATATCGAGGGGTGGTGAGAAATCTCGGTATGGCACAATAGTAGTAGTAGTGACAGGTGGTGGGGAAGAAAAAATACTAATCATGCAAAGAGTGGTTGTTAATGGCATGTCATAAATAAAAGGGGGCATGGGAGGAATAGAAAAATCAACCGAGTAGTGTAGGGTGGGTTTAGTGGATGGTGTTGAAGTAACAATAGAATTGGAAGGGACTACATCGACCATGCAAATAGCATGGACTAAGGTAGGTGGAGTTGGTGAAGGTGGAGACTCGATTTTGGGTAGAGAAGAAGTAGGTGTAGGGTTAGAGTCAGTTATGCCCAAGGTGGGAGAGAGAATGATAGGATCATGAGGAAGATCTTAGACTTCAAAAACAATTTGGGCTAAGGTAGCAGGATTAATAGTGCATAAGTAAGAGGCAACAACATCCGCAATAGCCCAAATATCCATCCCAGAAGATGGAAGTTCAATGAACAAAGGACAAGGGTTAAAACCAGAAGAAGCAATGGGGGTATTGGTGAAAGTGTGGCCACGGATATCAAATTACAAAGTAACTGAAGACTTAGGAGAAGAGGACTTTCTATGATGCTTACCAATGGTGGAAAGTGTGGATTCAAACCCCTAAGAATGGAAAGAAGAGAAATATCGGTTCACTAAAAAGATTAATAAATAATATGTCCTAAATGGGGTATTAAGGGTTTTAGTGTTAATATAAATGGGAGGACAAAAACATTGTAAATGAACTAAAATCAGCATGAGATAAATGTAAATAAATTATTCTAGATAAAATAAAACCCTAATGTGTAAGAGAAGAGTAAGGAATAGACTCGCCTAATAACAGGATACTGTCGTATGTTTTCGTAGTTCTGGAACTGGGACTTGGCAATGTAGAAAAACACTCAGAGACCCTGTGAAGGGTAGACCCAGACTATTTGAAGTGACATAGGTGTCTGGGAGTGTATTGGGGAACCCTGGTCTAGAGTTTGGGTGTTGGTAACTATAAAAAAGCTCAAGATCTTTGTTCAAAAGTGTTGCAAGAAGATCTAAAACCCTTCATGTCTGTCATGCTGGATTCACTGGATGAACTAGATGAAACCCTGCACAAGAAGAAGAAGAATGGGTCAAAATGACCTCACTTGCCAAACCAGTGGATTATCACTGAGCGTTGCACTACATTACGGACCTTGATGTAGTTATGGTGACTATTGTGGATAGTAGAATGGAATTAATAGAATCCTTCCTCCTCTAAGAACGTGTGTGATGCAAACTTCCTAGCTTGAGTGTATGGTACTATGTGCATGTAATTTATGTAATGGATGTAACCCTAGATAAGGTGATAGTAGTGATAAGATGCAATGACCTAGGACCCTTATTATGGTCTTATAACTTTATATTTATAGGGCTCTCAAGCTTAATTTCATAATTAATCCCAACAAGGCCAACTAAGAAGAAGATAAGAATGACCAACAACTACAAGTGACCCAAAAATAAGTAGAAGATGTTGTGCATAGATCAAGGTGCCCATAGTGGAACTGGGGCGCCCTAATTTTAGGCTAGAATGTAGGAATGGTCATGAAATGGGCTGATAAGTATCAGGAAATACATGAGAATAAAGAAATAAAAGATAAGAAAAAGGTGGCAAAATGTGGGATTAATTAGTACTTTATACACTTGAGAACCTTCTAAATAGTAGTATAAGACCGAGCTAAATATTGTCTAATGTGCAATATTTTTGTGTACAAGTAGATAAGTGTACCATTGTAATGTCTCGTCAATAAAATTGTATTGAAAGTACTTCAGTAACAATCTATCATTAGAATGAGAGGCCATAAGCATGTGGTAATGTAGAAGATGAGCATGAGTGTCCCCAGTACCATCAAAACATGTGAAAGTAGGCATGATAAAATCTTGAGGAAATGTAGAGCTATGAATCATTTTAGGGATAGGGTTACCATGTAACAAATTGTTGTCAATATAAGCATAATAAGCCGTATTTTCTAAAGTGAGGGAGTGAACCTGATATTTTAGTTGAGCTATGGCATGCATGAGAGAGATGATATACTGTGAAGGAATGGTGGAAGATGGAAATAATGTATTAAGTAGTTGTGACTTGCCATTATGGGTGATCATAGGAATATCGCTAAGAATGCTATCAATAGGATCGTCAACATAATGTGGAGTATGAAAACTAGTAGGAGATGTATCCTGAGAAGAAAATTTAGAAGGGGTAGAATCATGAGAAGAAATTATATCAATGGTCAGAGTAGAAGAGAAATTTTTATGCATATGTAAGCGATTATCAATACCAAGCAAGTAATCAATAAGAGAATCATCTAAAGTTTCCTTTGAAATATCAGAAGGAGGATAACAAGTAGTCCTATAGCATGGTCTACAACAAGTAAAGGCTATTGGATCCTCAACAATACTAATGCCTATAGGATAATCCTAAAAAAGAGTAGGGACATATTACTGGCCATCTAGAAGTTGTTGTTTGATATGATCGGGTGTAGTAGGAGGATTACAATATAGACCTTTGAGCTTGGTGATGGCAACCTCATCATGGATAAGGTTAACGCTAAAATGATACATGAAGGGAAAAAATATGAACTATCCTTATCCATTAGGGTTTGAGTAGATTCTAGGGAAAGATATTCAAAATGACAGGTTCACCAAAATGATTAACTAAAATGTATAATACTAATGTTATTCTATAGCTAATCTAAACTAGTAACAATAATGGAATAAATGGTATAAACTGAAATATAAATGCTAAATAATTTTGATAATGAAAATAATAGATATAATGTACTAACCTAAAAATTACTTACTTCATTGTGTGTTGGACTTGAACAGGCTGATGTGTGGACAAGGTATAATGTGAAGGCGTTATCCAAGAAATTGCAATAACTAAATATCCTACTAGACTAGGGCACTTGGGAGAGGACTGGCATTCTTGTGGGTTCCCTTGTCTTTAATTTGGGAGCTCTGGTCTATAAAAAATATTAGGATTTGAATCTGACAGTGTTTCTAGATCTTCACAATATCTTAGTCTTTTCTGTGTAGTTTTCATAGTGACTTCATTTATGTCACCATAAATCTGATATAAATATCTACCTGTAAAACCCTATACAAAGCATCAAATCCCTAAAAAATAAAGATGCATGTGAATGGGTTAGACTGACCATAGCTACCAAAATGGTGAACTTATAACTAAGCATTGAACTACATTCTAGACCCAATGTAGTTATGTGTGCTTTTGTGTGTAATTATGTGCCTAGGGTGCCCTAGCACCAATGACACAGAAATAGGAGTGATAACTAGATGTGAAAATGCAAATGGTGGATGGAATAGAATGAATACAATGCTTTCCCCCTATGTTTGTGTGATGCAGATGTAAATGATGCCCAAATGTAGTTGTTTGCATTAGTAGATAGCTAGATGTTGATATTAGATAGTATACCCATAGAATAGTGAGTATGTTATGTTTATATAGGGATCTCTTGTTTAAATTTTGACACTAATGACCCAACATGCCGACTAGTACCTACGAGAATGAGAGGGAAAATGACAAAGACTAACCTCAAATAAGTAAATGAGCCCCAATTTTTACAGGGACCAAGGTGCCTAAAATTAAAGACCGAGGCACCCATGGGTGCCCCCATACTACCCTAGGCACCCTATTCAAAGACTAAAGATGTAAAATGACTAAATAACCTCACCTGATACTCCCTGAGAGATGACTAGAACCATGTAAACAACTAACGACTGTGCAAGAAAAATGGTGATGACTACTGACTAACTGACAACATGACTAGGGGATGGGTTATTAGTGAATAATTTTATTACACCAGATCCATATATAAATTAACATACATGGTGATATAAATATAATAGTAAGTGTGTTATTTTGTGACTAGAACTCTCGTACATATGTGTGAAGTTTTCCCTTGTACATTCTCATCTATCACTGGAGGAATCCATGCATCTTTGTTTTCTTGTGTATAGCTTTGGAAAACTTTCAAAAAGAACTGAAAAACATTCAAAATAGGTCTTACCAAAACAACCCAAAAAACAATATAGCATTGCCTCTCAAAAATACAAAAAATAGTAAAAAACACTTCGAAAATGTTCCACATAAACAAAGTAATGTTTTCTTGTCTGTTTGTTTTTTATACATAGGCTTAGTTTATACATATCATGTGTTGTCTTACATAATTTTTAGATTAATATTTTGTGAGATTCATTAGATTAGTTCTTGTTATGTGTTTCTAGACTGTTGTTGTGATATAGACCGATTGTCGTTGAGTTATTGGCATCTTAGTTCATATATAACTTTGGTGTGAGTTAATTCATGCTTGTTCACATTGGGTATGTTTGACTTCTTGTTTATTTTTGTACATTTTCATGTTGTTGTGTTGTTTAACATGTGTATCGATTAGATTTGATTACTTATTCCTTGTTCTTGTGTTCTTTTCTCTTACATTGTGTGTTATCATTTCATTTTTTATAGGTGTTTCAAAAGGTCATAGTTTCGAACCCTAGTGGAGCATTCACATTCATATCATCACATCTATCTATAAAATCTTCACATATCATTGTAAATGCTAAGCTACATCATCATAAAGAAAAATCAACATATATGCTAAGATAACATCACATCGCATGATATCATCAATGGGGTAATAGAGATTATTTTTATCCCCCCTCAACATAAACCATAATAAAAACATGGGCTAACATAATATCTCATAAATAAAAATGTAATATACATCAATGTTCGTCATCATACATGTCAAAAATCATCAATGTCCATATACCAAATGTATCTCAACAAATTCATTTTTATACATTAGAACAAGTAAATTTTTTTTTTGATAAATGCTTCCTGGTTCTAAATACATAATTTAGAACTCACAAATCAAAACAACCATTCTCATAACAGATAACTATATGCAGCTGTAATGACTCAGAGTACCTCCGATCTATTCATTCCATGACTCGGTAATCTACCGATCTATTCATGCGTATTAAGAGTTGTCATTTTTATTTAACACATCACCCTTGTGGTTCTCTTCCATAATATGGGATTCAGAATGCTCTGTCCAAGGAACCTATCTGAATAATTGTTACCATTATTCATCGGCATCTCATCCCTTAGATTAGGTGACTTAGGACAATGCAATCAACAACTTGCGATACTTTGGCTAAAGATTTGAAACATACTGCTTATGTCTCGTATTCCTTGACGACATACTCGTCAATCTGGAATACGTCCTTCACCCCATTCCTATGTTATGTAGAATGTCTTATACTGACTTCTGTCAGACTCTCCTGTCCCAAGTTATTCACTCAGGAATGGATTAGTAAGATGACAACGTTATAGGGATGCTCCCGAGGACTAGGGATACACTGACATACTGGGTCAACCCTAGTTAATCCAGTGTGTCAAGATACCCCGAGTCTCCTAGGGCAGCCTTATAACGTGACCACATTCCTAATCAGTCCCAGAGTAACTTGTTCAAGTTTAAGGTGTAAATCTTAACGATCAATGCAAAGGGTGTCGTCATAAGTCACCTACATTGTTGTATCTTCGAGAAGATCCTAATCTTCTCGAAGGTACAACCCTGCAGTTGACTTGTGCCGTCAACCTTTAAATCCGCCTCGAAAAGATCTACTTATTAATAAGTGTTACATACGTTGAGTTAAAATTATACTATAAGACGCTCCCTTAAGGTTAGTCTTTCCCAATCCCTGGGTTCCTCACCTTAGAATTACCTTTCTTAATAAAACCCATTACACAAGAGAAGTTATTAAGACTAGAGGTCCCATCTAGGAGTTCATAGAATATACATAATTCTAAATCAACGAAACTAGACACTAACCCTCAATCTTCACATGAGATTTCTAACCAAACCCTTTTTTTAGGTTTATATCAGTTCTCATAACTGAATTTCTATCTTACTTATTAGTATCGAGATATAGTGATTAAGAATCCAATTAAATGTTGTCTTGACTTAGATCAAGACTAGGAAGTAATGATTTATTCAGCTCGTTTAGCTCCTGCTCAGGTTTATTTTAACCCTAGCTTCCCGAAAGACAGTGATCTAAATTCCAATTTAGCTTTAGATAGAACATACTAGAACTACTAAACAATCATAAGTATTCAGTCACATAATCTTGCAAGCTTACTTAGATAATCACAAAAGTCTCCAAATTATACAATAATAACAATGCTCTTAAGATCATTCGAACCGAAGAAGATCAAACCATCAAGATACGAATGCAAACACATAAGTAACAAATACCTCTTTTCATTCCTTTCAAAGCTAATCAAATACATTTTATGCATTCAGCATATTTGATACAATACTCAACAGAAAAAGAACATCTTTCTTCAAGTAGTACATTTAGAGAATCAAGCTGTAATTCATCATAAGACCAAATTAAACAATCTGAACATCATATCAGATCTGCGTGCCTTTACCACTTACAGCAATCATCTGCAAAAATTGTCAACATGGGTCAGTTCGGTGAACTGAGCATGATAAGCACTAATTCTTAAAACAATTGCAATCCACCAATTGTTTTCATTAAACAACCTGTTTAAATGAAATCATTTCACCAAACATGTAAACATATTTCAGACTATGCTCTTTTGTAATTCAAACATGACTATAAACGCGTAACTCATATTATAGTTACTAAATAGTCCTAGATACTTTTCAGATATTTCTTCATAAATATTAGTGACCAAGAAGAACAAATGTATCCAAAACAACTATCCATCTGAATCCCAAGGACAGAAAACATCCGACAGACCATTACATTCAACAAAAATGAATATCCTAACAATTCATGAATCCATCAGTATGTATTAACAATTCCAACAATTAAATATAAATATATCAACATATACTTTACAGCAGAAGAGAAAGAAACCGAGACATTCAGATGTCCCTTCCAATCATGCTCATGACTGTACCGTCCACTCAAGAGTAATGCATTCACATTATACGCCTGCGACTAAGCCAGTCGAGACCACAGGAAGAATTACAGTCCGTCAAAATACAAATATAAAAATTGCCTGTAACTTACTGAACAACACAGTAGCTCTCGTGACAAGGCAGTGATGAATAATCCATCAAATAGACTCCACATAACCTTCCATATTATTCAACAAACGAGAAAATATCCAACGCCATCGCTTGTCAAGGTACAGTTAATAGCTCTTTACTTCAGTCAAGCACACGACTAGATATTCACGATAACAGAAGACGTAATCATGCACAAACACAAGAACAATCCCACTGAGTCGAAACACTCAGCAACATACAGCTCAATCTAATCCCTACTAACACAGCAAGGACTTAAATCAACTGCCGAAATCAAAAGAATAACCTCTTTATCACAGTCAAACAAGAGGCTAGATAGCATTAAAACAAATGACGTTTCCATATGCATACTTAGTGACATTCTCACTGAATCTAACACAAACATGCACAACTTCATTCAACTGAAACATATCCTTATGATAATACAACCATGACTTATATTGGAAGCCGTTTTCAAGAAAAATAATCACAACAAGGTCTTCACAGAAGCCGAATTCCATATCAGTATTTTCCTCAAAGTTTCATTCTAAGCCAAGCTACTACGGATACAACAGGGTCTCAAACCGAGTAAGGTTTGTAAAGAAAACCCTTCCTTTAATTTCCACAGAAGCGAACAGACAGGAACACAAGAATGCTAAGAAGGAGTCAGAACGATATGCATACACAACGAGGGTTTAAATCGAGATTCGCGCCAAATCGCAACATATCGAGATCTCCAATAGTATCACATACAACTAGTGCTCATAACAAGGCTTCGATTAAAGTTGATTTCATGCAACAACAGTTCAAGAATCTTAATAGTAATCTCAGCAAAATTTATACAAAAGTCGTAATTCAAGATACATATCAAGGATTCCAACTGAACCAATATCTTAAGTAATCTCAACTAAACAACAGCATTCGAACTAAGCTTAAGTAGAAGACGAAACATACGAAACATAAAAAGAATTCCAACTGAGTCTGTACCAGCAATATTCACTGCTAAGCAACAGTATTCAAAACAAAACAACAGAAATAGATATACCAGTTTCTTTTCACGGACTCCAACTGAGTCTAAACTAACAAGTATTCTCATTCATAACTTCTACAGAAGTCAAAAATACTATCTACTCAAGGATTCCAGCGGAATTCAATAACAAATAGTATTCACGGCTGTACTTCTACAGAAGCCAAAACATATTTTCATTTCAAGAAGTCCAACAGCAACAATAACATATATTACTCACGACAAAACTTATAAAGAAGTCGGAATATACTGTACATTCAAGAAATCCAACAGTATCATTTTCAACAAGTGAAAACAGCAAGGTATCGACTGAAGTCTGAATCAAACAAGAAAACAATTCATGGACTCCCACAGAACCGAATTCGTATATTTTCCTTGCAAGCATTTCTACAAAATCTAACCGAAATGCAAAACACAGCAAGATAGTACAACCATTTGAAACACAATGCACACCCTTCAAGGGTTCACTTGAAAAATCGAGCTAGTAAGAAGATACAACAAACTAATTCATACAAAGCTACCATAAAAACCAACTGAACCCAAAAATCATCTAAACAGAGTTGTTCTAATGAAATCATTTGAAGGAAAGCAAGATTTTTAAAAGTTAGGGCCTAACATGCCTGGTAATGTTGCTTAAAAATCTGAAGAAGACCACTGAAAGAGCTCGAGCCTTCTCCTCTTTTTCCACGTTAGATTCAACAACAATAATTTGTTATTTCCATGCCTTATAAACTTTCCTTGACAGAGAAAAGAGCTAGTTATTCTCATAGTTGCCATGCAACACCAAGTAGACTGGTTCGAAGAACCAGTGATCAAACAGAGAGAAAACCGGAGCGCATGAAAACCCAAACAAACAACCGGTTTTCCATTTTGCATGTCTTCCTGAGAAATCCGAGCTCGGAGACCGAGTTCATTAATTGCATTAACTCCAAAATTCCCTGCTCAATCTCCATTGCCACCGACCGCCATAGTTGGCGATGGATAAAAACAAATCAAAGACCATTTCTAGATTTGGCGACTCTGCCACGTCAGATTTCACTAGCCGTTTGAAACTTCCACCAAATCCCTTGTCCTTCATACTTATCCATCCCATTTAATGCCATAGAAACTACCGCCCATGGCTCGCACCCCTTCATAGGTCCCTTTCCTCCATGTTCATTAGTTAGGTTAGAAGCATAGGTTAGAATTTAAGGTGATACTTAGTCTAACCTCCTTAGCGCTAGGTCACTAACCTTAGAACATTTAGTTTATAGTTTAGGCCTAGGTTAGATTAGCACTAATCTAACCCATAGGTTATAGTTTAGGTTTAGGTTATTAACCTTAATAAATCCAGCTTAGGTATTAACAATTAAAATCGTTCAGTATAAGAACCAACAAATATACATTCACGAAAAGGATTCCTTCCAGCACTGCTAATAAGCTAGTAGTATAAATGTATCTGAATTTATTACCTGGCTCAAGATAAGACCTTCCTGATTTTACGATATCGAGAACCAATTCATTTAACAAGATCAGCCTGAGTTAACTCCTGGAATTGCTTATTCCACACATTCTGACCTTGCAACCTTCGTAAGGTCTATAATTTTTGTTCATCCAGAATAAACTTAAAACAGCTCTTGGATCAATGCCACTGATCCAAGGCTAAGTCATATAGATGGGTAAATCCGTAATTTATTCCGAAATCAGATTAAACTCAGGTGTAAAAATGAAAGAAATAAAAGAGTCTAAGCATATCCTGGCTCAGTCAAAGATCTTCAATGAAAGAAGATACAATCTATATCAAGCATGACTTCACAATCAAAGGAACACATCCTTTTACAGAAGAAATCATATATCAACACTTGAATGCTCAGGAGGAAGTAACAACAGTTCAGAACTAATACAAACCCCTATAATATTTGGCCTCTCTAGAAGCGGTCACAAAATCATAGACTATATCTCCAGATCCAACTACCATTGTTGTGTGATATAGATCATACCAATCTCTTTTAATCTGGGCCACATTGACCCTCAGCTAGGTCCTCTCTGAGGTAAACTAATCTTGCTCTATTATATGATGATCTCGTTCAGCTATGACCTGTTATAATTATAATCTAAGGGTAGCCTGCTCTATGGATCCCTGCTCTACCTACCTCTGTAATTTTTTGACTATGATAAATGATACATTTCCTTGTAGCATAGTCATATCCCACTGTAACTTTAAAGTGGCCACTAACGTCCCACCTACTAATTGTAAAACTCTAAATCTGGGCACTAGTATATGTGGTGGGCCCTGTGCAACCTCCACTCCATCCCCATCACCCCTATGTTCTGATAGAACATCTGAACCACCCACTCTAGGTGGCAATGGTGGACCCTATAAAGGCACCTACTAGATAACTGGTATCTACACAATATGTTATAACACCTTTTGACCAAGCACCTATTGAATCAATGGCCCATGTGGCACCTGTTGAATTATTTACTGTTGTACTAGTACATGTACCTATATCAATGGCACCTGTGGAAGTTTTTGTACCTATAGACCTTGTGGTCCCTATCCCTAGCCCTGTGTCTCTGCTACCTAGAGCTCGTTCTAGCCCAATATGGCCCTATCTCACATCTTCTATCCCCTAACCCCTACTATCGTTGCTGGTATACCCCGATGTTATACTTGTCTATGGAATGGTGATCCACCTCGGCAACAATGTCATGTGCCAAGATGAGTAATCAATGGTTGTCCCTATATCCACTACCTATGCACATGTATCACATACCTGTGGGAAAAATCCATGAAAACTAGGTAAGGCTATCTGTGGTCTAAGTTGGGGTTCAAAATTAAACGTCTCTTGTGCTACACGCATGTACCATTTCTCATCACCTAGAATCCCTTGGATAATGATAAGTTGGCATTGTACCCTGTCAACTCTATACCAATCTAGGATGTGGCTACAAATTCCTATAATATAGTGGTCCACCTATGTTATGCTCAACTCTACCACATCTTTGTGCCACTAATATAGTTGACATGGTATCCAAGTCACCATATGTAGTTGTAAGTCATCAAATGCTTACCTATAGAAGGTGATGTCTCCAAAGTAACCTGTAACTCTGACACCCAATGTCTCCCAGCCTCAACATGAGGTCTCATCTAGTTGTATGGCTCACAAGATGCCTAAGGGACATTTAATCACAATGTGATCACGAATCTATATTTGTAACAAGGTCACAAGACTCAAGATCCTCATATGTCTATATGTAATAAAATGTAGGTCTCTGTATAAATGAGCCAGTATACACTAACTCCATGCCAAAATATTTTCATCCATCATTCATGTCACTACTCATATCAATCCAATCTATAAATGGGTCCCCATCTTATCAAGAAGGAGGTAGTCGTTGATAAGAGCCATAAGGTACACAGGAAGTTTGGCTATCCTCTTACTCTTGAAACATCTGTATAAATGAACTGTCATCCCCTCTCGAGATATGTCCTCTCGGAGGAATAATTCATAGGTGTGTACTTGAATCTAATACATATAATCATTATATACTACCAATCTACCCTGTATCATAACCTGAAGGATCCAATAGATGTCCTCTAATGTTACAGTCATCTCTCCAGTGGGCATCTGAAAGGTTTGGCTCTCACTATGTCATCACTCTTTGTGCTAATGTTGTGAGAAGGGCATGATCAAGTATGATATGTGGAAACTTTGTAATATAAGACAAGTCAGTCACCTCGAGTACTGTAACTAATTCCCTCTGCTCACATCGAGAGAATGTCATCTCGAAGGCCCATAGTCATCTGTGGTGCTCTTGCACGTCCATGGTTCATAGTCTCTCTTGCAGATCATCTAAAACATAACAAAATAACATTATTTCTTCATTTTTCATCTTCTAATTAATTTCGTAGTTGTTAATTTTTTCTAAACTCTCCTAACATTTCGGAAACTACACTAGCTCTTATTTTTGCACTAGCACACTTCCTTTCACACTAGCACACTCTCCATCATGCTAGTGCTCATCCTTTCACACTAGTGCACACTATTATTACACTAGCGCATGTCCCATCATGTTAGCGTGTGGCATTCACGATCATGTCTTTGTTTTAAGCTAGCATGTGTAACTATGCTAGTGTAAAAAATGCTAACGCTTGTGCCCTTAGTTTAACACTAGTGTGTAAAATTCATGCTAGCAGCACTTTCAGGCTATGCTAGCACACACTCTAGCATGTGATACCATTAAAATCCAACTTTCCCCTAGCTAAAACATGCAATAAATACGATACAAATTCAAAAAAAATGCATTACTTACCATGGCACTATCGTCTAGATCCCTCCCATACTCTCAAACGCAATCCACGTAGTGTTTCCAATCTAGTACACATGTCATATCTCTCAAAATTTACAGAAAAATCTCTTACAAGGGGCAAAAGGGTATAATAGCTCAAATGGGTTGTGATGGATTTTACCCCTCCCCCTACTATTTATACCCTCCCATCCCTAATTCTTCATTTTTCTTGCCTCACAGGGGCAAGATTACTAACATTATCCTCAATTTTTCTCTCACCACGTACTAGCATTCCATCGCAATGATTTATTTGTTTAAAACATCATTTTCGCTACCATTTTCCTCTCACTGGGGCATATTCTTGTTTCCCAGTGACGTTTTCTTCTCAATGGGGCACTTTCTTGCTTCCCAAATAATTTTTTGTATACCACACACACCATCATTATTTTATACTACATTCTTCCTAAAAATTCAAAAAATTGGAAAAATTCAAAAAATCCAAAAATTGGTAAAAACCATTCAACCATCTGAATTAATCACCAGACAAAACATCCTAAAACATCAAAAATTATCTTACAAAACATCTTCCTTTGGTCCTCACTTGTTCTTGCACATGACATGTAGATCATTTTGATATTCCCTCATTAAAAAATCTAGTTTACTTACTATGTCTGTATTCCTTTGCACATATCGTTGTTTGGGGAAGTTTCATAGTGCACGATTTCTTTTTCATAGGACTTTTATGTTCTTTGTTTATTCAACTTTCATGTATCCTTAATTGGGGTGCCATTTTTAGACCTTTTCCTATAACTTAAACATGTGGTAACTGAATCTAGATAACAAAAACATTGATGCAACTGTCTTAAATGTTGTTTGTTTGAGTATGTTTATTCGTGCTTGTTTACTTTCTCATACTGCATTACTTGATGTATTTTTCTTTGAGTCAGTCCTTTAACAATGAACATAATTCATTATTATGGCTCTTCATGTCATTTTACACTTTTTTTATGTTTATATCAAATAAAAAGTTACTCTTGAGCCATATGGTTCATTGACTACATTGTGATCTTCCAATTCTCCATGTATATGCTTGTTTCATTATTACTACCTTTCTACCAATCATTTTCCATTTTTTCTCGATTCTAATAATGGTCAACCAAGCCCAGTTTAAATCCCTTCCATTCCTATCAACATTTTCTTCCACTGTACCTAGGGTGATATGGATCATATTTATCCCTCCGCCCCCTTTGTTTCTTTCATCCGCTGAAACATGAGATTTCTTCTCCAATCAATCAATTTGAACAATGGCCTACCAGGATCATTTCAAATATTTCTTTTCCTTCTTCTTTTCGATTGTCAATTGACCTCTTCTATCACCCCATCGACACCCGAGGGGGCATCCTTCATTCTAGTAATTTTTCTTCTACTATTATAAAAATTTAATTATCTGTAATTGTCTACTATCTTTGAATTGGTGTCGCTTGTGCTACACCACATCAAAGAGGGGGAAATGTAGACATTGAAATCCGACAATGCAATTTTACTACTAAAATTTGCACTATTTATCCTCTTTCATGTCATTTCATTATAATTAGTGATTTCCTACTAATTAGCTAACAATACCCTTCATTTTGGTCGATAATAACACTTGGTTAATTAATTAGCATCCCCCCAATCCTGGATACCAATTAACGACACTTTGTTAGTTATAATCCTCTTTTAATTAACTATTTACTAGTTAATTAATCCTTTCAGTCTCCTATATAATTAATAAACATTCTTATTGGTTAAAACCCTCGCTGAAACCCTCCAAATTCTACCAATTTCCTTCTGAATCACCCCAAAATGGTTTCTTTTTTTATATATAAATTGGTTTGAAGGGACCCCTTCCCTATTTATATAAATAGAGGCCAAGCCATGAGAATTCAGAAAATAGTGTCAAAACAGACTACCAAAGATAGTTGGGTATTACAAACAAAATCTAGCACTTTTCAAATTATATATACCTATATGGATATCACATGAAGGGAATTGACCCCCCGACTCCATTAAAATATAGAGACACGCGCCACTGTGGATGCCAAACCCTGGTTATCTTCCTCCTCCAATTCCACATTCACCGTGTTGTCCACATTGGCATTTTCCCATCCCATTAAAAGGAAGGCATACGCACCACCATCTTCCTCCCATAACTTGTCCCACCAGGACAACACCGGTTCCAGCGGAGAGCTAAGAGCCTACATATTCGGGAGCACTAAATGGAAGCAACTCGCAGAGTGATCCCGAGCATACAAAACAACCTTCTCAATAAACTCCAGAAAAATGACAAACCTCTTCTCCAGTTATTTGAAAACTCCCCACTTCCACTACAGGAAAACCCTATGTCAAATGCTCCACCACCTAGAATGCCAGACAACAATTAGCCACTTCGAAAGCCAAATTCCCACATAAAGAGGTCTGAATCCAATGCAAATCTAGATTTACTGCATCCATTTTTCAAAGGACAAATAATCATCAAATTCTCCATGAAGATAGAATCAACCCCACTATTTACACGTGGCCACCCTTACTTTGATATAAAAACATCCCCCGAAACCACTTTAATGGCTTCTAGGTCTTCCACGAAGGTAATATGAAAGATCCTCTTTAGATGATTATCTGTGATCTTGGTCTGGAACACCATCTCCTGAAAATCACAACTCAAGGAAATGTCGAGAAAACTTGGAACTGTCATTCAAAACAAAAAAGAAAACTAGGAGAAAAATCACCTGCCTTAAATAGACTCAATCCCTTCGCACAAAGCACGCAATCAGATGGCAGATCCACATAAATCCACTTCATGTGAAACCATCACCTCCAATCCTTCCCACTCTTTGACATTAATATCCACTTTCTCCTTTTTTTCTTGCTTGATCCCCGCGTTAGCCCAGCCTATCTGTGTAATGATTGCATTCCCTAAACACGTGCCTAATATGCCAGATATTAAACTTCTCTAAATTACCATAAGATTTTTTTAATTCCCAAATCCAACTTCCACGATAGATCTATCTTTTTAATGATTTTGTTAACAATTACTAATGAAACACCTTTGAATTCTAAGTTATCTACTTTCAAAGAGAAGGCCAAATCAAGACCCTTGCTTAGAACCTGTAGTTCGATAGAATTACATATGCCATCCCAAAGCTTGAATGATATTGCCCTAGCAACTTGACCTAGCTCATTTCAAATGATGCAACTAGGCCCCGAGGCACCAAGGGGTTTCCCCTAGCTGTGCCATCAAAATTGAGCTTGTGAAACCCCGAGGTGGGGGGATACCACTTAGCCTGTCTATGAAGCAAAGCAAAAGGAATTGCAGAGCTTAGAGAACTATCCCTAGGATTAACAATTTTTGGCCCACCCGCTTCTCAATTTCCCTGTTGAAATTGGAAAAGTGATGAAAGTAAGACCAATTAGAAGAGACAGCCTCAGAGATAGCCCATTCCAACTTGAGAATAACCTGCTTGATCAAATTCTTTTCATTCGCAAAGATTCTTTTATTTCTCTCCCACCAAATATGCCAAAGGTCAAGTACCATTTTGCACAACCAGATAGAGGAGAGATTTCCCTGATGCAAATTGATAGGTCATGCTAGAATGGCCTTAGGAAGGGAAGAAGGTTGAACCCAAGGAAGATTGAGCCTGGCGCATAACTAGCTCCAATATTTTGTAGTAAAGGGATAATGCAGCAATAAATGATCTTGATCCTCCTCATGTTTTTCACATAGGAAAACAAATCAAGGGCCTGTGAACCCCATACCTCTTCCTTTATTCCTGAGTGAGGATTTCTCCCTTAAATGCCATCCATGCAAAGAGGCCAGCTTTAGGGGGATAAGAGGAGGCCCAGCGGGCTTTCCAAATTTTATATTTCGCTCTCATGTGAGTATGCAGCAAGTTGTAACCACAACTCGGGGAATACCTCCTAGAAGAGGCTGCGGTTCAAACAATTTCATCTTATTACCTAGAAAGGATAATCTAACGCTCCTGTAGGACTGAACAGAAACTACCTTTGGCTTCCTCGGGGATGTTCAGGTGATCAATTCTTTTCCATTACATCAAAGTAGGAGTATTTTCAGGAACTTTCCCATAAATTATAGACATAGGGCCCCCATTCCTTGACCAAAATTCTTTTGATTTCCCAAAACTTAGGGAAATCCCCAAGCATAGGGAAACTATTCCAAGGATTATCCCAGAAAAGTGCCATGTCTTCATTTTCAATCTTCCAAGTATCATTACAAAGAAATAATTCTCTGCACTCCACTTAGATATTCCAAATGTGGGAACCACGAGGGGGGTTTGCAATTTGGAGAATATGTTCAAGAAGATGGGCACCCAGATACTTTTTTTCCACCACCTAGCTGCAAAGACTACATGGATTAGAAAGGAGATTACAGAAAATCTTCGCACCAAGGGCCAAATTTTGGAGACCCAAATTGAGAATACTAGCACCACCAAGGTCTTTGGGTTTTGAAAAAGTATCCCAACTGATCAAAGGAATTTTTCTATCCTCAGATGAAGCTTGTCAAAGGATTTTTCTCATAATCCCAATCAAATTCTCCATAACACCTTTGGGAATTTTAAGAATGGATATCATATAGAGAGGGGAGGCATAAAGGGACATATTTGATAAGCACCAATCTCCCCACCAGGGACCAACCACTTCCATTTCCATGAGCTCAGTTTAAAATTTACCTAAGAAAGAAGATCATTCCACAGAGAATATCTTCCCAAGCCATAGAACAGGGGGACACCAAGATACTTGAATGACATAGGTCCTTTCTTAAAACCAATCATTCTCAAAATTATAGCCTCTAAAAGAGGAGGAACATTAAAAAACAAGATGGAGGATTTAAGAAGGTTGACCTCTTGACCAGTAGTAGAAACATAGGCATCCAACAATACCTTTAGCTCCATGACCTCCTATACTCTAGATTTACCGAACAAGAAGGTGTCAACCATGAATTTTTGATGCGAAATGGGGTTCACCCCCTCCATAATTTTTAAGCCTTGCAGCTTACCTTCTCGAATCTTCTTGCAAATGGGACTTGCCAAGAGAATCCACCACCAAAATATATAATGAGGACAAAGGGCCCCCTACCTAATGCCCCGATTGCCTTCAAAAAAACTTCAGCATTACCATTGATCAATACAAAGAAAGAGGGGCCTGAAATACAACTAAAAAACTCAGTTACAAAACTACACTGAAAAACCAAACTTCTTAAACACCCTGATAAGGAAACACCAATTGAATCTTGTCATAGACCTTTTTGATGTCCAACTTTAACAGCATACCCGGAGAATTGTTGTTGGAAAAGAGAATGAATAAGCTCATGGGAAAGAAAAATGACATCAAAAATTGACCTCCCAGGAATAAACCTTATTTTCTTCTAAGAGATAAGAGGATCCAGCACACTTTTAAGCCTAGAAACAATAACCTCAAAATGATTCTATATGTTGTATTGCATAGGGAGACAAGCTTGAAGTCAGTGAATGAAGAAGGTTGAGTTGTTTTTGGGAAAATAATAATAAAGGAGAAATTCAATGATTTGAGCATTGATCGAGACCTTCAAGATTCTTCAACGGTTGCCCACATATCATAACCCACAATGCTCCAGAAATTCTAGAAGAAATCCACCTGAAAACCATCAGGATCCGGTGCTTTATTCTTGGCCATAAAAAAACACAACCTTCTCCACTTCCCCCAAGGAAAAGGGCTTAAGAAGGGCATCATTTTGAAAATCAGAGATCAGCGATGGGATATTATCCAGAAAAGAGGATTGCTCCTCTTCAAAAGAGGCAATTTTGCCACCTAAAAGAGAAGTAAAAAACCAAACTCCATCTTCTGAGATCCACTTTTGATCAGATAGGACCACACCTTCTTTATTCCTGACTTCAGAGATAAAATTCGATCTCCTCCTAGCTTTAACAACAGAGTGAAATAATTAGAATTCATGTTGCCATCCTTAAGCAACAGCTCTCTTGATTTTTTCTTCCAGTAAACTTCCTCCCTAAGGAGCAATTCACCGAGCTCGGCCAGAAGAGATTTCTCCAACAAATACTCCTCCCCCATTCTGGAAACAAATATTTTCTCATTCAACGCTTTCAAATCAGCTTCCACTCTATCCTTTTCTTGGAATATATTCTTAAAGAAAAACCTATTCTAATTTTGCATGTTTCCTTTGAGAATATTGAGCTTTTGAGCTAGCGCATACATTTTTGTTCCATCAATCTTATAGGAGCTCCACCACTACTTAATATTACTCTCCAAAAAGGCATCCCTCAACCACATAAGTTCAAACTTAAAAGGGGATTTACGAGGAGCAAAATCAATATTAACTGGGAGAGACACTGGAAAACGATCTGAACCAGACCAAGGCAAAACCAAGCATTCTAGAACAAAATTATTCAGAGACCAGTTGGGGCCAGCTTAGAACCTATCCAACCTCTCAGCAATATTACAGAAACCCCTTCTACAATTACTCCAGGTGAACCACCCTTGTTTGGCCTCAATATCAAAAAGGGAACTATCACTGATAAAGGAACCAAAATCTACTTGGGACTACAAATTCCTTTTAAGACCACCTTTATTATCCCTCTCTTAGGTAATAGCATTGATGTCTCCCCCAAGTAGAAGAAGATGATCCTCCAACGGAAGAAGATACCTAGAAATTTCCTACCACACCACTCTTTTTCCAATGGTGTTATTAGGGCCATAAACATTGAAGAGGTAGAAGGCCATTTGAGAATGCTTAGGACAAACAAGACCCAACTGCCAACTGAAATTCTGGGAAACAAAATCAACCCGCACCTAGAAGTCCTTCCATAGGAAGCCTAAACATCTGGAGTCAACATAGGCATCTGAAAAAACACCCTTCCAACCCTTAACTAATTTTCTCCCCAATTCTTTCATCTCCACAGCAACCATCTTAGTTTTCGAAAGTAGCTCCACACATGCATCCAAGGAAAAGAGATAACACTTTAACAAGAATTTCTTGTCAAGGGTATTGAGACCCCTGACATTCCAAGAGAGGAGCTTCATTTCTAGGAGGGAAAGACTTTTTCCTTCCCGACACATCTTTGGAAAAATTTAGGACAATCTGCTTACCCGTATCCACTTCCTTCTGGGAAATCTCTTGCTTAGACTTTTTGTCCCGTTTACCCACTGAACCACAATTGGCCTCTATTAAACCTTCCTGTCCAGACACCATTTTAGATGGATCCAAAGCAGGAACCAGAACATCTGGCTCAATTTCCCCATCCTCTAATTAGCCACCCCCTAGAAGGGACTGAAACATATTTTCCTCAACCTTATTCGAAATCCAAACTTGAAGATTATTCAAAGAGTCTACGTGCCGCTGTTCGAAACCTTATTTAATCAGAGACACTAGTTCCCCAAAATTCTTATGCACCTCTTATGTTTCCTTCAGTAAGGAGAGAGGGGATCATTCATCAACAAGAGGGTAATTGAGGCTGTTATCTTGCACCAGAGGGGGATTAGACAAAACCTCTCTAGGAGGATGTTTGATTCCAATCAACAAGCACTCCGACTTCAAAACCTCCTTCTGTAAAACAACAGCCTTATAATCCTTCTCCTTTTTAACTGTGCAATCTTTACTCAAGTGCCCCAAATTCCCATAATATAAGCACTTCACATTCAACCCCACATACTCAATGGAAAATCTCCTAGGACTGAACTTATATTGGAGACACAAAGAGGTTGGCAAAGGGGTGGTCAAATTAATATCCACACAGACTTGCACAACAGATTTCCTTCAAAAATTTAGTGAAGGGTTACGAATAGGCACAAAGGCACCCATAGAATTTGTGATATACTTAAGGACTGACCATTATTAGAATTCAAAGGACAAGTTATGAATGTTAAGCCATAGCGGGGCCCATGAAATTGAAATTCAGAGACCAGGGACGAAAGTATAGGCTGGAATATTTCATGAACCAGGGGCCTTCCTTATATACTTGTTCCAATAACTTAGGGGAAGGAAAACATACTTGAAAGAATCCATTGGCAAGAAAGCTAACCCTAGGTTTAACTTTATTGCCCCAAAACCTAGTGACCCAACTCAAAATCCTTCCCTAAGAGAAGCGCGCTCCAACAAACTTACAGCAAATCACCTTCTTCAACCAAGAATCCAAAAAATCCTCCTTAGGGAGGGTAGGTAGAGACATCTGAAGGCTCTCTTCTGAAATTTTAAAGTCAATTCCCCCAACCTTGAATTCCTCCAACCCGTGTGACCAAAATCTCTCAACCAAAATTGGATTATAAGGGACCTCCTCAGGTGCTCCAACAGAGGGCTCGGCAGACTCCAAAACCAAACATTCATCTGCAACCAAATTCTCCAACACTGTCGCACCAAATAAAAAAACTAGAGATTTAACAACCACGCTTGGGCCAAACTTATTGACCAACGTAGACACTTCCTCTTCCACAACTGAAGACTGCTCATAAATTTGAAATCCCTCACTCCTTCCGCCACCCACAGGGATCTTGTTCACACCCATGAAGATGCCATAATTAGGTGTAAAACCCCCAAAATCTGTCACCACCTTATATTTTAAAAAATTTGCCCCTTTCGTACTTTTCAATTTTTTGACTCTCCATCACCTCCTCTCCCCACACAGTCCTAGTTTTTTCCAAACTTTGTATGGGAAACACTTTTATTATACCAGAGCTATGAACTAGAGTGGTGGAGGAGCACTTTCTCTAAGTGGGACATGGGGGTGGGCTTGGGTCCTTAACGTCTATCAAGTGATCCGCATTCAAAGCACCTTGTTATGTTTCACTTGGTCCATATGGAGAAGTTCAACCCCTACCTCAAGGTATCCTGATGGCCACTTATTTAAAGCATCCAATGAAATCAATGGGAATAGAACTTGGGTTGATTATTACAAACTACCTGTAACTCACCAATATCCCAAGACCTTGAGTTTTCCAAATGGATTCTTAATCTTATCTTGGCCTATTAATTAATCCTAGTTGATTAATTAAATCCTCTCAAAATCCCATGAGTTATTAATCACTAACTAATTTCTTCTAATCATGTTTATCCCATTCTAATTCTACTTTGTCTTTATCCCACATTCTCTAGGTTTCTAGCTTCTCCCAAATTCGAAAGTTGTATAAAGAACCTACTACCCCCCTTACAATATTACACCAGTGTTTCATCCTTACACTATATGCACATGATACAAGCATTTCTAATTTGAAAATATTATTAATCTAGCATCCATTCTATCCTCTAATTATAAAGAGTAGTAAAGGAAGAACCATACATGGAAATCAAGTCATATTGGTGAGATCCTTTCCTCTTCATAGATATATCCCTCCTTTGATCACATCATATTCACGATCAGTTCAACAAAAGGAGAAACTACAATTTATAAAGCCCGTCAAAAAATAACAAAGGATGGCTTACTATTTCAGGTTTAATTAGATGCATTAGTTATTTTTTCCCTTACATATCTTTATCATGGTGCTTTGATAGATTGGATTAGTTTTGGATACTATGTGGTGTTAGTTTCCATTAAATAACTTAGCTTGGTTTATTCACTTGCATACAGTAGGAAAATAATTTTAACAATATCACCAGATTGATTTGTAATGCTACATATTTGAGAATCACCATCTCTGGTTTGATCGATCCGAGACTAATAAACTAAATCCTTAAATAAAAACTCAATTGCATGTGAAGTAATCCAATGAGGAGTTTAAAAATCTATAAAAGTAGTAAAAAGAGGAGGTGCCAAGAAATTTGTCATGACCTATGATAAAACATTCATTAGTATGCCAAAAATGTAATGCCTCACCAATTACATAGAGGAAATAAGTAACTAACAAAGAAACTAATCAAGAATGTAACTTCTAAGTTGAAAATCTCAACATCTGCATTTTTAAGAAAAAAAATTCTAAAACTTAAAAAATCCCTGCTCTAATACTGAAGCCAAAAATACCAAGAAAATTCTTGTGGTTTTCATTCAGTTTCTAGTTCTTGTTTTTTTTTAGCATCTTCTAGATTCCTCAATTTGACATCTATTGTCTGATTGCCTTATTGTGTTTCAAATTTTATAAAAAAAAATTATATCCCTCACAATGTTATCATCCCTCTAACTACCTTGTACCAACAACTTTGTTCTCATATATCTTAATAATTCTAGGATTGATATACATTCCATACATTTACTCTCCAAACCTTAACCTACTCTTACCTATGATACATCTTTCTACATATCCTCTACATCTGCAACACATAGCCTTACATATTAGACAATATATTTAAGGCTTTGTAATCTACTTATAATAAAATAATGTATTATATTTAAGGACATTCAACACTCACTCTGTACATACATAAGTTTCTGAAAGATAAATGGTGACAAGGATTTGTTTCATTCATATTCGATCCACCTAGCATAACAAGAAAAAAAATGATCATTATATTAGTTTATGCCTCACATATTTAAGTTTCTTGTGAAGTCACATTCATGCCAATAATTTAGTGTTAAACCTGTAAGTTCCCCTTTTTTTCACTCCTCTTTGCATGATTGGTGTCAAGAAATTTGAAGCATTCATAGTCTTCAGAATGGTTGTTCAAATCTTCTATAATGGTTGGCCTCTGAGTCACACCACGATGACATCTTTTACTACCACTAAACCAGGGACGTATGTGGGGGATGGTTGTCTCATCGAAATCTCTAATTAAAGTAAAATCTAGTGCATTTAATACTTGTAGGTCTATCATAAACCTCTCAACACATGCAATGATGCCTCAATTTGTCCCTCTATGTACGGAGTTGTATCCCACACTGACTTCAAGAAGTCTCTGCAAGTGTTTAGCCTAAATTTTAAATGATTTTCTAGCGTTAACCCACCAACTACTCCGGGAGTACCTGTGACATATAACACACTATAAAAATTTATTTACTGTATCCTACATAAAAAATAAACATATAATAAAGATAGATTAAAAAAATGTTGGGTTTTTCAACCTCCTTATATAATTTAAATGCAGCCTCATACCATCCAAGCATGTTGACTTTTTTTGTGTAAACAGGGGACAATCTTGGCTACTAGACTAATTCGTGACATTTGACTGTGAATACACATTGTCACCTACACATGAATGAAACATAAAGTTAGTCTTCTTTCTCCAATAGACACGACACTGAAAATACAAACACCATTAATAATACAAGTTGAAAAACATTGTACGACTTAAAATAAGTGCAGCACTATCTAAGCACGTTAGTTATTGTTCCCTAGACATTAGAAAAACTTAGCTATTTCCCTCATTCACGACATTTGACTGTGAATATACATTACCACCTACACATGAATGTAACATAAATTTGAGCATCTGTATCCACTCCATAACCCCAAAAAATAAAATGCCATTAATAGTACGAGTTGAAAAAAACACATTTTTTTCAACCAGCCTCTAGGAAAAAAATTTGTTACCATCCAGTGGCAGTGGTTGTTGATGCTACGAGGTGGGGCCATTCAGGAACATGTCCTTATTTATATTGTTTGTCTCCACATATGTGTTGGCACTTGCACATGAATGGAACATAATTATAAAATTATGCTTATTTCCTTATGACTTATGTTTAGAAATTCAAAGAGCTACTCGGAAAAGATGATATATATATATAGAGGCACAAGAATTGAACTGTAAATAAGATATGTTTGAATTACCTTCCACCTTTGGTACCTAAAAAAATGACACCAACCAATATCACCTACAAACCTCCAATTCCTTCAACACATGCTTGCATGTGTTTCCTCTCATAGCCCAAACACATTCGCATATGTGGAAGGCACCACATTTTCTGGCCAAATACCAAGTGTTATTGATTGTTTGACTCCTAACCCTCAATACATGTACATCAGGATGAAGTGTAATGTAATCTGTATCTGAAATACTTTTTTACCTCGACACCCCTATCAATAGTTGTATTTCTTTTTGTATTTGGTCAAGAAACCAGATTGTTATAATTTCCTCTTGTTTATGTAAAATGGTTCCACCATGTACACAAGTGTGTAAAATAAATGGTCCATCCGGCGAGTAAAATTTTTCTCTCATTCGTACAAGTTTCTAGTCTTCAGATAACAATGGTAATCCTTGATAGATGCATTCATTTCTTGATTTTTGTGAGCATAATTTCTAAAATTATTTTCCTACATGGCTAACAAGTCAAACAAATACAAAATCAATGACAATATAACCCCCATGTAATCCTTTATGCAAAAAAAATAGCAAAAAACACTTTAAGGCTCTTACTTATCAACATGCCCTTTGTTATCACACCAAGTCTTCTTGAAGTACTCAATGAAATGGGTTTCCTCTTTGAATTTGTCGATGATGTCTTGAATTATTTGGAAGGTGTAATCTTCATGTATCCCCATACCATACATGATGGTACCCAATCCCTCAAAAATATTCCACCTCATCTCCTTGTTTGTATACTTGTATAAATTTTTTAACCATGCCATGTGCATATGCCATAGACATAGAAGTACACGACATCCAAAAACACTCCTGTAAAAAAGAAGAAAAAGGCTTAGAACTTTCTATTTGGAAAATTAAATGCTTCACATGATTGAAATATGTTATAGAAATTTAACTTGCCTAATGGCTTAGATTTTAGCTGACGCATCATCCATAATGAAAGCATTGATCTTCTAATCGACTCGAAGTTTTCCTCATTTCTAGACCTCCGCCAAACACACGTAGATGTATTTAATCTTATTCTTTGATGAAAAGACCCATGTTATGGGCACCCCAACTGCTTGATTATCAAAAACAAGCAAGTCGTATAATTGGTACTACAAGAAAAATGACATCAAAGGTTAGCATCGAGTATAATATAATAAAAAGGGAAGAGTATTAATGCTACATAAAGAATAAGACTTTTCAAACTTCGTTTAGATTACTTATGCCATATTTATTTGTGGTGAATTTTGAATCCATGGAGATTATGGAATTGTGTGAATTTTTTACCATTCTCCCACACATCCATGGTGTTTACAACCCCATAATGAATGGAACAATGTTTACATTAGGAAGTTGATAGAAGAAATATAGTTCACTCTCTTATGCATGTCATAAGTTCATGATCACGGCATCATCGATGTTCTTTTGAGACCGCTTGAAGCACACTCTTTTCCATGCATTGAGTACATTGTTAAGGAACAAGGAATAAAATATGTGGAACAATCCCACACTAAATCGCAATAGTAGAAAATAATATGTAGAAAATGTTACAAATCTGAAATAGAAGTGTAGAAAATTAAAAGAACACAATATAGAGATAGTATTTAACATGGTTCACCCAATTATGGATACATCCACCAAGAATCACTTGCTCAAATTTTATTATAAGCCACCTCTCTTTTAATACAATACTCGTATTTGTTTGGATTTGTGCTTTAAAAACTCTCTTCAATTCACACTTGAGCTCACACACATCTGTAATGATATTTCTCACCCATCAAAAGTACATCAATAGGAAATTACTTTAGCAGTTCTACAATACCTTGGGTACCAAAACCATGGGCTAAAACCACCCCATAAATTTTATGGGTCAAACATCCTACCCATATGAGAAGAGCATGTTTCCTGAGATATTTAGCATGTTTTTCGAGGCCAAAAAATTCTCGGGGGATGTCGCCCCCGACCCCAAACCCCGGCGAGAAAAATTGTGAGAGTGTATAGTAATTTTAGTATAAAGTATTCAACACTTATTTACATGAAAATAGGCTCCACAACATAACAATATCCCACTTGGAGACTAGCTTTCCTCTTAGCAAGCTTGTCAACCCTTCAATGTTATCCATGAAGACCAACCAAAGTTGAACATAGCTTCAGTTTCTCCCTTGTGACTACCTTGGTCATCATGTCTACAGGATTCTTACTGGTATGAATCTTCTCCAACTTCATTTTTTCTTCCTCTAAAGTTTTCCTAATGAAATGGTACCTTGGTTTTATATGCTTCATCCTAGAGTGGAAAGCAGAGTTCTTAGCTAGGTGTATAGCACTCTGACTATCACTTTGTTGCTTCCCTTCCTCTTGCTTATGCCCCAACTCCTCAAGTAATTTTTGTAACGAAATCATCTATTTTCTTTCCTTTGTGGCAGTAACATACTTAGCCTTTGTGGTTGACAAAGCCACAAGCTTTTGTAGTCGTGAAATTCAGCTCATTGTTGTCCCACCTACAGTGAAAATATAACCTATCATGTTCCTCATGTTTTCTAAATCTCCATCCATGCCTGAATCTACATAACCATGCAAAGTGGTGTCTGGTCCATTGTAGTAAAAAACTATCCCCATTGTCCCTCTCAAGTACCAAAGGATCCACTTTACTACCTGTCAGTGATCTTTACCTAGATCACTCATAAATCTACTCACAGCTCCCACTACATGGGAAATATTAGGCCTAGGGACACCATGGCATACATCAAACTGCCAATTGCTGATGAGTAAGGTACTTAAGACATCTAGTTTCTCACATGCTCTATCTTGGGACACATCTCCTTTGATAACTTGAAATGGCCTGCCAAAGGAGTCATAACCAGTTTAGCATCCTATATATTAAACATCTCCAAGACCTTCTTAATGTACTCTTCCTAAGATAAAGTCATATTTTGTTCCTTCCTATCCCTAGATATCCTTATAACAAGGATTTGTTTGGTTGCCCCCAAATTTTTCATAGCAAAGGAGTCACTTAGCTGCTTCTTGAGTACTTTTATTTCCTATATGTTTTTATCTACAACCAACATGTCATCCACATACAGACAAGAGGATAATATAACTTCCATCCTAAAATTTATTTGTATATATGCAATGGTCAGAATGGAATCTAATATAACATTACTTCATCATGAAGCTATAAAATTTCTTATACCATTTATGTGGAGATTGTTTCAATCCATACAATATCTTCTTCAATTTGCACAGCATCTCCTCTTTACCTTTGACCTCATAGCCATCTAGTTGCTGCATATATAGATCCTCCTCCAAATCACCATGGAGAAATGCAGTCTTTACATCAAGCTTCTCTAAGTGCAAGCCTTCTGTTACCACTATTCTAAGAACAATTCTAATAGAATTAATTATTACTACAGAAGAAAAAATCTCATCAAAATCTATACCTTTTTTCTGTGCAAACCCCATAACCACCAATTGGGCCTTGTATCTTTTCTTTCCTCATTCTTCCTCTATAAATATATACACCCACTTGTTATACAATGCTCTTTTTCCTTAAGGTATCTTCCCCAAATACCAAGTCTAGTTCTCCATGAGAGACTAGTGTTCTCATTCATGGCTTGCTCCCACTTCTTCCTAGCATCTACCTACATTGCTTCATCAAAGATCTCTGACTCTCCATTGTCAGTGAGTAATAAATAATAAAGAGAAGAAGAAAAACATTCATGTTCTCTTCTGACCCTAGAAGAGCTCCTCAATATAGGAGTTTTGGGTTCTTGTTGAGTAGGTTCTTGAACTGATTCATGTGTAACTTTCCCATCTAGAAGATCCTCTACCATTGTATATTCTTTCTTGGATTTTTCCCTATTTTCCTGCAACTGTTTCTTATACATGAATTTTTGATTAAAGACCACATCCCTACATCGACTTATTTTCTTGTCCTTAATTCTTCAACATTTATGTCCAAATTCATCACCACCATAACTAATGAAAGTACACTTTTCTAATTTAGCCTATAACTTTTTCCTATCATCCGTGTCAATATGGACAAACACCTCACATCCAAAGAATCTAAGAAATGAGTAATTAACTTTCTTACCAGACTAAGCCCCCTCAGGTATGCCTCCATCCAAGGCACTTGAGGGTCCTTTGTTTATCAAGTACATAGCTTTTCTCACCACTTCTACACAAAAATAAAGAGGTAATCCCGCATGTAACCTCATGCTCCTAGCAAATTCCATTATTGTCTTGTTCATCCTTTCAGACACCCCATTCTGTTGCAGAGTTCCTGGAACTATCTTTTTCTTATGTATTCCATTATTAGAACAATAATAATCAAACTCATTGCTGCAATACTCCCCTCCATTATCTGACCTGAGACATTTTAGCTTAAGACCTATTTCATTTTCTACCAAGGCTTTCCATTTAACAAAAGTGTCAAATACGTCAGATTTTTTTCTAATATAATATACCCAAACTTTCCTTGTTCCATCATCAATAAAAGTAACTGAACCCCCACGAGATGATACATGAGCCAGCCCCCACACATCAAAATGTACCAGCTCTAACTTACTCTCTTTCTTCGTAGGTACAACCTTGAGAAAATTTACTCACTTTTGTTTCCCATATACACAGTTCTTACAGAACTCCAAACGTGTTTCTGTATATCTAGGAAAATCTTTCTTTATGATATCCATGCCCTTATGGCTCATATTACCAAGCCTATAATGCCATAATGTTGTATCTGCATCTAAATCCACAAGATTACAAGCATTAGTGCTATCAGTGGTTAAATACAAGGTTCCAACCTTCTTACCGCTTACCACCACAAGAGCACCCTTGGTAACCTTCCAGGAGTTTTATGTAAATATTACAATACAACCATCATTTCCCAACTACCCCACTGATATCAAATTTCATCTTAATGTAGGCACATGTATGACATCCTTCAATAGCCATGGATTCCCATTATGCATCTTAACCTGAATAGAACCTTTTCTGATTATGATGCAAGGCTCATCATCACCAAGTAAAACATGTGCAAAATCCCCTTGAACATAATCAACAAAATAATGCCTATGTGGAGTAGCATGGAAAGAAGCCCCCAAATCTAAAACCCAAGATTCAGCAATATTATGCAAAGAGAGAATCAAAGTATCCTGTCAGACATTACATGTTGCCATATTCACCTCCTTATTTTCTTCTTATTTTTTCTTCTTGTCCCAAAGCTCCAAATAGTCATTATTTGCATGCCTAGACTTTCCACAATGCCAACATACCATCTTGCTTTTGGATTTTTACCTTTCCCAATATTTTGATTTTCCACGGCTTCCTCTATTCTTTTATCTCCCTCTAGTTTCCATAGTCGAAGCATTATCTGAAGTAGAAGATTCCCTGGAGATTTTTCTTCTCATTTCTTCACTTAGAATCACCCCCTACAACATCCTCAAACTTCAACTTTGAGTTAGCTAGAACCAAGTTGCTTACCCCCATTACCAGGCTATTCCAACTCTCAAGTAAAGAGAACAGAATTTATAAATCCCTAAATTCTTCATAAAATTCTATTGTAACCAAAGCTAGCATATTCACAACCCTATTAAAATCATTCCAATGATCTACTACTAAACTATTCTAAGACATCTTCATATTAAATAACTTTTTCATTAAAAATATCTTGTTAAAGGCAGAGGATTTTTCATATGACTTCCCTAATGCATCCATCAGTTCTTTTGTAGTCTTTTCCTTTGAAACACTAAATAATACCAAAGATGCAAGACATAGTTAGATTGTTCCAATTTCCTTCCTATCCAGCAAATCCCATTCCACATTTTTCATGCTCGAGGATGTGTTCCCTTTCTTATACGGTGGAATATAAAGATCCTTCTGATAAAGGTAATCTTCCATCTGCATCTTCCAAATACTGAAATTCTACCCATTGAATTTATCAACCCTTGATCTTCCATCATTTGCCATATCTCCCACTCAAGATAAAATTTTCCGTGTGATTCAACACTTCAGAAAACTAAACCACAATTTGATACCAATTTTTAGGAAATAAGGGATAAAATATGTGGAACAATCCCACATTGAATCGCAATAGTAGAAACTAATATGCAGAAAATTTTACAGATCTAAAACAAAAGTGCAGAAAATTAAAAGAACACAATATAGAGACAATATTTAACATGGTTCACCCAATTTAGGCTATGTCCACCAAGAATCACTTGCTCATATTTTATTACAAGGCACATCTCTCTCAATACAATACCCATATTTTTTTGGAGTTGTGCTCAACAAACTCTCCTGAATTCACACTTGAACTCTCACATATCTCCAATAATATGTCTCACCTATCAAAATTACATCAATAGGCAACTACTTAAGTAGTTTTACAATACCTTGGGTACCAAAACCATGGGCCAAAACCTCCCTATAAACCTATGGGTCAAAAATCTTGCCCATATGAGAAGAGCATGTTTCCCAAACCTTAGTGAAAAAACTGTGGAGAGTGTATTGTACTTTTAGTGTATAGTCTTCAACACTTCCACACATGAAAATAGGCTCCACAACATAACATACATACTATCTTGCTAAGAATTTTGTAAATTTTGTACCATTATCTCACACATCCATGGTGTTTACAACCCCATAATGAATGGAACGTTGTTTCCATTAGGTCATTGATAGAAGAAAAATAGGTCCCTCTCCTCTGCATGCCATATGTTCATGCTCATGGAATCATCAACATGCATTTGAGACCTCTTGGAGCACACTCTTTTATATGCATTGAGCACATCCTTTCTTGTTAGGAATTGGTCCCTCATGTTCAACATACCCACCAAGAAGGGGTCCTCTATATGTTTCTAATATACGATCTCTACGGGAACACCCATCAATAAAATACTCTCAATGTAAATTTTACATTCAATTGATAAGTGTGGGGAAAGAGAGACATGAGGCTCATTGGTAGTGTCATTTACACTATAGAAACACTCACTATCTACATCACAATGAAAAAAATCATTGTATATTATCATCGTGACTGTCGGTCTCCCATATATCACCTTCACGATGAAGTGGCATTAACAAACCCTTTTCATTTGATGTCTCCTCACTCTTTTACCTATTGGAAGCTTATTCCCATTTTTCTTCAGACCATATGGAAACCAATAGTTAGAATTAAAAACATTAAAATAATCCATTTAAGTTGACATCAAATGTGACATATAATTTTTTATGAAAAATATTGACAAAAAACAATGTTGCACAAGGTACAAACCAAGAATATGTCTTTGTTGTATGCTTGTTGTAATCAAAATTATCAAAGATGTTGTGTTTTTTGTAGATGAAAGTAGTATCAGCACTATTAAGGGAACCTTCTCCCTTTACAAAGGCCTTGACTCTTTTAAGTGGGATGGCTTCACAAAGGTTGGTGTTAGGCTCATCCCCAATTGGGATCCATTCAAATTCTTCACCCGAGAATTGAATTGTATCCTCTCCTATCTATTAGACAAGAATATTGTACATTCTTTCACATTTTTCCTCCTTCCCATCCTAGAAAATATTACATGAAGTTATCATCGTTAATCACGCATTACAATATTACAAACAACGGGGCCATGCAAAATAGATTTTTATATAACTAACTCACGTGTATGGAAAAAAACTATAAAGAACAAGTAGGAGCATGGCTCTAAAAAGTATGAAATCATTCCTTGAACCTTATTTGAATACATGAAAGAGTAAGGGAATAAATTATACCCTATAGCCATATGGGTCTGTTTTATTTTCTTTCTCTTTTGTAAGTGCTTAAAAACACAGTGTGTTTTCAACATGGAAAAGACATTGTTTTTCAACATGGTGTAAAACATATTATGTTTTATCAAGACTCACGAATAATAATTATTTGGTTGAAAATATTAAGATGCATTCAATTTTGCAAATAATATATGTATTTTTCATGATAATAGTGTTTTCATGTAAATGTTTAGCATGAAAAATCCAAACTTTCAAGCATGACAACTAAGCCAAATTTGAAAATTTACTCTTGAGACTTCTTGAACCTCTCTCCTGCTCAGTTTTGTTTTTGTATCATGCTCATCCTAACCTTATAGGTCCTCCCCATATGTTGAAAATTCTTTCTGTATGGTTTGAAATGAGGTAACAAGGTCATTCATCTCATACAGTGAAGTTTTTCCAAAGGTGAATTCTCAAGTAGACCTAGAAAGACTAATTATGACCTTTTCAGGATTGGTGTACATCCTCCAAGAAGGTTCTGAAATCCCAAAGTCATCCGGATGTGGTATAAAAGAGATATGAACATGATGGAAGTGATTATATAAATTTTAGGGAATATTTGGAGATTTATGGACAATTTCTGTAACAGCGGGTTTCTAAGGTGCAAGGAGTGTATAGCTAAATTTGGAGTATGGAATTTACTAGATGATTCTGGGAGATCTGTAAGGAATTAAGATTCAGTCAAATAGTCATTAGAAATCTAGAGTAATTGTATACATTTTTTAATATTCACATTTCTTACAAGACATGTTCACTTCTCAGGGCAGCCTAATATGTGCAGATACACCATGTTGTGTCGAAGAAAAAGGATCCATTTCAGGGAGTTAAAGGAAGAATTTAAGGTTAAGGTGCATCCCATTGTTCTTTAAATGGTATTTAGATTATAAATAATATAAATTTTCATGGTAAAGTTCCATCTGGAGCTCTAGGAATCTCGTCGACGATTTTTCTTTCTTACAAGGTAAGTGTTTCATAATTAATCATTTTTGGGGTGGAACACATGCCACCACCTGGTGAGGTTGATTTTTTATCTCCATTATCTTCATTCCCAAGGTAATATATGGGACAAAAAAATTCACCTTTCCTCATCTCTCCTTCTTAGACCTACATGTGACCAACTCTCAGCCCCCAAAGTGCTTAACAAGTCAAACCCTTCTCCCTCATATTGCATATCTACTTTACACTTGGCACAATCTCCTTGATGTGAATTTTTTTACACCTTTAATCCCCATTCCCAAGGGGATATAGGTGACACAAAAAAATTCCCCTCCTTATCCCCTCATTCTGGTTCTTCATGTGCCCAAGTTTTAGCTCTCGGGTTTTTGAAACAAGCTTTCCCCACCTCCTTCTCATGCATCCACACTGTGACATGTGGTAGCATATCCTTGAGGACCATTTTATTATACCTAATTTACCCATTCCAAAGGGATAAAATTGGACATAAAAATTCACTCCATGTAAATCCATTTAAAACTCTAACTTTTCCATAGTTGTTTCTAGCTCTTCCATGATCAAATTTGATTGTCAATTGAGTGCCAAAACTAAAAATAACTAATTGCTAAGTGTTTTTCTCATAAATTTATACTAAGAATCCATTTTTTAAGATTTAAAAACTCTAAATACCTTCAAACATAGAAAACATGTTGTTAAAATCATTCCATGGCATCCATGACTATAAAAACAGTGATATATGCATAACTTACAAACCTGAAAACAGACTCTGGTGATATTTTCACAATATATCACCATACCATGTTCTCTGAAGCTCATAGAATCCATTAATGGATGAAATAATATATTTTTAACTGAAAATTATTCCTGATAAATTTTACTTTTTGATTTCCAAGAGTTCCAGCAGGTGAAATACAATGAAAATTGGAGCATGGGATCGCAACACATAACCGAATTCAAAATGATGTTTCTAATGAAAATGAAACCATTTTAATAGTTAATAACAATATAATATTAAATGAACCTTCACATGATAAAAATATTAATTCCATCTAATTTCAAGCTTTGATCACTCAGCTCATCTAGAAACAATGCAAGATAGCAAACATGACAAAATTGGCAGTTTTCCCAAAATAGCAGGTCCAGAAAAGTAACATGCTAAAAATAGAAACTTGATAAAAATGGTAAAGCATCATCATTGGAAGTGAATTGAGTGTTTCAGAATACTCAGAAGATAAAATTTGAGCAAAAATGCAAGATTTCCCAAAATAACAGATCCAGGTCCAACCTATCACAAATCGAAAGTCTCAGTTTTAGATGTAAAAAGTTATAGTTGGCTCTGTTTTCACTCATCTCACTAATTTTTCCATCTTCACATGATTTTAAGGTTACCTCACTTCTTAAAAAAGGAAATTCACCCTTCAAGTGGATCCTAAATCATCATTCTAGTCACAATTATGTCCAGGATCAAGACAGAACATTGCAGGGTGCAACAGGTGAAAGTCAAAGACATTGTGTAGTCTATAAATATTTGAAAGGAGTCAATAGATCCATATAAATTAAAACTAAGGGGGTCATCGTAACTCATCAATCAATTTAGATCCACCATCATCTCTCTAGTGAGCTGGTTGAGTTGAGCTTAGTGACTTAGTTGAGCTAGGTGAGCTGATTGAGTTAAGTGAGCTAAGTGAGCTGATTAAACCAATCAAAGTATATGAGAATTCAAGACATTCTACACAAATGATCAATAGCTCACCATTTCCTATATGAGATATGCAAGCATCCCTGAATATGATTTCATTCCAGATATACTCTTGTGTTGAGTAATTTAGATAAGTTATCTTCACTTGGGGAACCTTATATGTGAGAATGAGAAACCATCCAAGCTTCATTTGACGATATTGGCATAACAATGTTCTTAAACACTCAATCAAGCATCAGATAACATGATCAGTCCTCCAAAGGTGAAGCATTGCAAGTAAGATCTATTAATAATGATTCTTCAAAAGGGAAGATAATGAATAAAGAGCACAAAGGGATTCCATATTCCAGGAGAGTTCATAAAAAAACAAATCTCATTGAATATCCCATAGAACTTATAAATTCAAGAAAGAATGATCCATTGTAGCATCCTTCTCTTTATAATTGTCGAGGTATGTCTTTCCTAATGATGGATCTTTCCCATAATGAACAAGAATTTATCTTGCATCAAGTTCCTCAAATTGCTCCGGTAAGCAACATCATGTCAACTCCTAAAGAGCCATTCCCATGGATTCAAGAATTTCTTGAAAGTGAGACAAGGAAAAAACAACAATTTTTTCATACCCAACCTTGAAGCTATGTTAAGAACTTTGAAATTTAAGCACAGGAAGAAGGCTCAGACAACTTCTCACTTCTTTAGTGCTACCTCAGGTAACCAATATGTATAAGTTGTTAGGCCTAGGAATGAAAATCATATTGAGGAGATGACTCCATTAGATTACGAGTTGATCTACATATCATTAGGTCAAGCTTCACATGAGGATCATTCTCATATGTTCAAGTAATCCTCTTCTCCCCTCTTTTCTTAGAATGAAGAGTACAAGAAAATAATTGAGCAATTGGAGGAATAGGTAAAAACTCTCAATGCTCACATTCAAACTTTCTTGGAACTTGATTTAGCACCTTCACTCCCTGTGGAATACATTCTTCCAATCACTAGATTTGACCCTAAGGTGATCAAGAGAGCAAAAGGTTATATTATGTATGGGAAAACCAATAAGAGGTGGATTGAGAAGATCATCGAGAAAGTTAGACAATGTTTCCAAAGGTCATCTTCTAGTCAAGTACATTCTTACCATCTTGTCAGAAATGAAGAAAGTGAGGGAGGAGATTGTAAAAGAGAAAATCCACTGGGATGAGGTGTTCCCACTTTTTTCTAATATTAGCTCCTTCGACTCTCACACCCATGTGAGTATGTGTTTACATCAGCTACTGACAACATGTCTCTAGTTTGGTTCCACATTATAGATGAAAGATATGGTATGATAACAGATGCCATCTCTAACCTTGACTATAGCAAACAGGAGGCTTTTGAGGTTTTGAATGAACTTTAAAACTATGTTCACAAACTTGCGTTCCCATTTTTCACTGAGAATTCATTGTCGAAAGAACTCATTATTTCCTTCCAATAGTTAGTCAAGAAAGAAGTGGGTGACTTTCTCTCCTTCAATGAATATATCTTACAGTCTATTTCCAACATCAGAGACTCTATTTATGAAATTGCAAAAGATCACAAAAGATGACTCAGTAAATATAAGAAGATTGATGATGTTCCTGGGGCATGGATCAAGGTGTTGAGTTGCATTTGCATTCCACAAGAGGATAAGGTGGCACCTATAGTAGCTCAATTCAGTAAGGAATACAAGGGATAGGATCTCATTTCAAAAACTCTCCCTCAGGGATCATGAATCATTAAAAGGAGATTATTCATCAGATCAAACAAATCCTTCTCTCTTTTTCCCTCTTTCTGAACTCTCCCCCTTTCTAATTTTTCATTGTACGTAATCATGGTAATTTGTCTCATTCACTTAAGTAACTTTCTAAAGTCGCATTGTAAAATTCCCTTTTAATGATAACATGAAGGGTCATAAGGGGGATAGATGAGAATGCAATCTTCAATGCTATAAATAATTATGTCTACTCCATTCTAAAGATCCTAGATTTTGAAAGTTACTCTTTTCTATAGAAATTGTGGATTGTGGTTTGGATGTTGAGATTTGTATCACCAACACAATAAATAAAATCTATATTTATTCCATTTCCTTTTCTCATGTGTTCTTTAATTCTCTCTCTTTTCTACATTTTGCAATCATAGTAATCTTGAACAAAAAAGAAGGAACTTGGTTTCCTTGATTGATGGACTTAAAGAACTGTCTCTAGTGTATTAGTCTTCATAAATTATTACATTGTTGCTTTCCTCTAATTTAATGTTGAACTACTCTGGTTATTGTGTGTGAACTCTGCTAGTGCCTACTCACAACAATAACCTTCTCTTTCCTAATTTCTCTCATGTATCCCTCATCATTGTAATTTCCTCCCTTGTACCCCATACAAGCACTTTTCCACAGGTTTAACGAAGTGTTCCTATGTGATTCCTGACCTATTTGGCCACCCCGAAGCATTTAGATATAGTTAGGATAGTTTACATTCAATAATGGGATCATCCCCATACACAAGAAGGAGGGGCATAGTGACGTGAGCATTGGTAGTAACACATAGTTTGCAACATGATAAATTATTTCACCAATATTTTTTGAAAACTCTGCTGGGGAGATATTTTCCCATGTTCACCCACAAAGATCTTTATAAAATACAAAAAATATATATTCCAAAAAACCAAAAAATCAGGTTTCAAAGTAAAATCAAATTTTTAAGGTGACTCCATCAAGGAATGAATTCAAGTCATGTTCATTCCTACATTGCAATGATGAAGTTTTGAGATTAGTGGATAACACCAATGAGTGAAAACAACTATGAAGAAGAAGAAGAAGACCTTGATATGCAAAATTTTTATCAGTCGTCATTCTAGAACATTTCTTGCAAAAGTAAAGGTTCTAATACAATGAAAAATTCTTTTGATTTAAATAAAACCCATAATAAACTAAGGGAAATAAGTTCAGTACCTTTTCTATAGAAGCCATGAAAAGATATTCAAGAATGGATAAAATTATTTCTTGTGAATATCCTATCATCATAACATGTTGGCTCCAATCGAAGCGGAATGCTGCTAAATGAAAGAGAATGGGACTTGCATCAATTGATGATCAAGAATCCAAGAAATGGATGAGAAATATTCATAAGATATATGAAATGTTGTATGAAGGGCTTGATGGTGGAGAATCTACTAAAGGTAACATTTTCAACTTCACGCAATTGACTAAAAAATTAAGAACAATTTATTTCATCTCTCTTCCTCTAGATGATTTCCTTGCATATGGATATGAAGAAATGGAAGTCTTGAGAAGAGAGTTTGTGCAAAGGCTTATGAGTGTGGAAGAAGGAAACTCTGATCCCAAATCCTACCATGAAGTTTGGAATTATTCATTAACCTTTCAAAAAGGTATGAGCATCTTGAAGCACTTCATAATATTGGAGAAGAAACTTATCTTTCAAAAGAAGATCTTGATGATTGTCTGCACTATGAGGTGTTTATCCCAGGAAGATTCTTGTGCACCTCTGATGAATTCTCTTTCCTTAAACGTTCTAGTGAGAATCAAATCAACACCTTGGAGGATGATGAAGAAAACATGATAGTTGAGCCTTTGTTCATCAATTCATTTTGGCTCGAGGCTCATCCCATCATAGAAAAAAAGGATATGAGAGATGAAGATTCTTGTTCTGTAAAAGATGACCCAATGTTTGTTGAAGAATTTACCAACCACAAAGAAGTAAAATAAATCAATCCTTCATCCTAGACTCAAGATGATTCATTTGAGGTAATCATGGATAGTATCCTTTCCAATTTTGACTCTTCAGTTACTGCACAAGTATCGAATGACAAAATGGAGATAGTTGGAGAATAAAATTCCTTTCTCAATCAAATCATGGAGGAACAAATGGAAGAGTATATTTTCATTATTGAAACCAAGGTGGATGAAAAAAATTGGCATGATATCCCTGGGGAGCTATTCCACCATCCTCACCAAAGGAGCATAATGTTGATTATCATAGTGAGTATGGAGTCTTTCTTTTTCCTTACAAACAAGAAGATTCTATAAAGAATTTTCAAGATGGAGTTGAAAATTTTTCTCATGGTGTTGCTCTAAAATTGTATTCTCCCTCATGTCATGAGGATGATCTAATGCATCTTGAGCTAAAAGGTGTCCCCTTCCCAAGTAGCATGGATCTCTTCTCCTTATCTGAGAATGATGAAAACCAAGTATGCCAAGTCTTGCAAGAAGGTGAGCTCTGGGTGACAAGAAATCTTGAAAAAGAGAATGAGGATTTTTCAAATGAGTTCTGGCCATGCGTGGATCAGATTTTCAATCATCTCCTTAAAACCCGATGAAAACACTCTTCTAATGAATATGATAAAGAGTATATGGCAGATTTGGAAGAGAAATTAGTGTAAGACATCTTGAGGACTGCAGATGAGATTAAAGACCCTCAATTCATTCTTTAGATACTAACCCAGGATATGGAGATGCAAGATAAGTTTGAGTTAGGTTGTGTTTCTCCTTTCAACACACCAATGTTTGATAATGAGATGGAGCAAATGGATGAGCTTGATCTTCTCTTCAAATCCCTGACAGATGAGCATGAATATGGAGGTAAGCTTTCACCTTTCTCATTTTTTGAAGAAGAGTGCATTCATGATAAACCAAAGAGAAAGGAAAATCTATAATCTCCTATGGATATTATCAACCTTTAATATATCACCTCCATCATAGAAAATGATGTTAGGATCAATATTGAGTTGGTTTGTATTGAAAACAATTGTTACGGATAACAAAATGAAAATATGCAAGAGCCTTATGAATGGATTATGAATTAGACTGCACTCACTATTTCCAAAACCCCTATTAGTTTTGAGCATGAATCCATGTTACAACACTCATTTAAGAATGATGAAGACCTTTGTACCATTGATGTGGCCTCCATTTTTGAAAGCAATTGTTCACGTCATCAAAATGAGAGGTTCGAAGAAGCCATCGAATGGGAAGAAAATTAACTTGTCCTCACTTCCTTTAATTTCCTCACTGATTCAAGGAATGATTTCATGTTGTAACCCCCTTTTAAGGATGATGAATTTTTCCATGAAAAAATCAATGATTTATTTTTTGAGAACATGGAGGAATGGATACAGGCATTCAAAAATCATCAGGATGAGGTTACAAGAAGTAAGGATTCCAAACTAGTAATAAAATGTATAATGCAAGAGTGTTTTTAGTGCAATACAAGTATGAAGATGAAATCTTGGTCTCTCTCCTTCTTATCAAATCGTGCAAAGCCATCACAAAATCATGACACGATCAGATAAAGGTGTTTGATCTTCGGATGACTAAATTCACTCTATTATTCCACGATGGTACATAGTTCTCCCAACCCATTACTAGTTACATGTACATTCCTTCCCTACCTTTGTAAATATACTTCCCATGTAGTATAGTCTCCTTTTCCTTTGTGTGTTTTTTTCCACTTTTAGTTTGTTTCTATTTCATCTGTGTGTTTGTTTGGAAGAAATGACTCCATAATCCCAATAGATAAGGCACTGGTCCACATGGTGTTTTGAGATTTTGGGATTCCTGTCTGTCCTATCCTCACTGTGCTTAATCCAGAAAAAATTCCCAAGCTACAACCAACTATTTTCGTGCAAATGTGTGGCATGAAAAATTTAAGATTTCAAGCATGACAATTGAGCCAAATTTGAAAATTTGTTCCCAAATATTCCCAAACACCTATCCTGTTGTCCCCTCAATTTCCCCCCCCCCCCTTTTTTGAAATCCAATTTCATGAAAATTGAAGTCTTTCCATGGAGGAATTCATGTTTCGATCCCCTCAAGTGCTCATTTTGATCCCCCACGATGTTTTATGCATTTCCTCAGTCTGCAGCCATTATAACATTCTATCTATTTCTCATGGATGAGAGGGGTTTTATGATCTTCTTTTATGCATTTGAAGGACATGGAAACTTACATTCTTCACATATTAACCTTGTGTAGAAAGAAAATATTCATCAGGTGCAAAAATGGTGTTTTCCCATTCTCTGTAATTTTCTATGTTCTTTTCCCCGTCAAATTCTTTCTTAGAAGGTGACGCTACATGTTTTCTTCTCATTGGATGTGGCCAAACGAGTTCCTTTTTGAACTTATCACTTTTGGTGATTTTGGAAAAAATGTCAAATTTTCCCCACATCCCTGTGGGTCCCTGATTGGCTAGAGCATTTTTGGTGGAAGTTCGGGGTGATGGATCCATTTTATTCTCAAAGGCATTATGGCGAAAGGGTGAAAAGTTATAAAATGACCCGCGTCCCTGCTCACGCAAAGGGACACGTGGCCGTTTTTCAGTTCATATGCGCTTTGGTGGATTGGTGGGTGACTTTAGGAATTTTAGCTTTCTTTCCACAAAGGGCAAAAATTTCTAAAATGACCCACGGCCCCGCTCATGCGAAGGGATAAATTCTAAGTTGAGGCCCGCAGTGAATTAGAAAGGGACACATGGCCTACGTTGAAAATTCAATGGCGGAGACATGAACTTTTGGGGGGAAAATTGGAATTTTCCCCCTTTCAAATAGATAAAGTATGAAATTGAAGCACATCCCCGCAACCAATCAGGTGATGCCATGTGTTGAAGAATGAAATCAAGATAGTGGGCCGGTAGAGGAAAATGAGAATTTTAGCTGAGACCCCATTTCCAATCAGAGTGTGTCACGTTTCTGACCTTTAGCGGGGATACGGAGGGGTAGAGACAAATGAGAAATTGCACTTTTTCTCCCAAATGTCTTAAAACGTGGATTTTTTTTCCCCATGCCTGTCATTGCTTCGAGCTTGCCACCCATAGGGTCCTAATTTCAAAGCTAACAAAGGAAAAGAGTGGCCAAAATGCACTCATCTAGTTTTTGATGCCATTAATGAACCAGAGCTCCAAAGAATACAAATGTGAACCATTCTTTGTTCTTCTCTCTTTGTTTCCTTTTCGTTTATTCATGAGATGCATTTTTGGTTTTTTGTGAAGCCAAATTGATAATTTTAAAGAGATGCATAGTTTGATTATCAGAAAGGCATACACAATGAAAAAGGGTGAAAACTTACCAGTAAGCACTTGAGTGTTATGAAAGTGGTTAAAAGGTTGAAATGGCTGGACCACATGAAGAATAAAATCACGAGATGCCCCCTACTAAAGTAATCATGCTCGAAATGATGAAATATTCACATTTTTTAACCCCTGGTTTTCATGAGTGTGTTTCTTTCATGTCATTTTCCAAAAATCGATCTACAACAAACATTATTCCTTTTGGATATTATTTTCTTGGGGACAAATTATGGATGTAAACGAATTGTTATAAGAACATGTTTTGGCCATGGAGAAAGGATTCTGGTTTTCTGGGAATGTTGTAAATTTTTAAGTAATTAAATATAGAACCTTTCTTTCTCATTTCTTATGTTATCTCTCTCTCTCCTTGTTTGATTCAATGGATCATTTGTCTTTGTGTTCAAAAGAAACTTTGTGTTCTTGTCTGTGTAATCTATAGAACTTTGTGTCTACAGATTTGCATCAATGGTAAAGTGATTGATCTTTTTCTATATTTTCTTGGTTCAATGTAAGGATATATTATGCTACCTATATATCCTAAAATCATTGTCATTTTATTCCTTCCTCCATCTCTCTACTCTTCCAATCCTTCGTATTGATAATCTTTTAAGTATGAAAACATTCCAAAATATCAGGGTCCGAACATTGAGAGTTGTATATTTGTATATTTTTTCCTACTTTCAATAAGGGAACCTCTCCCATTAAAGAGGAGGGACTTGTTGTCCCCTGACTATGGTTTCTATCCATGTTCAATTTTGAAACCCAATAGTTTTTTACGACTCCGATGGGGAATTCGTTGCAAATGGATTCCAGTTTTTGAATAACAACTTCTTGATCATCTTTAATCTATATAATCCAAGATACACTCGGGGTAGAAGAACCCTTGGGGAAGAAGACCCTCATTTCCAACTTCTAGATCATCAAGGTTTCTCTCTCCCTTCATCAATAAAAAGAAGAGGAACAAGATCTATAAGCACTCCTCCTACTAGAGACAAAATTTCTGGGAGTGACACCCCTCAAGGTCAAACAAATCCTAATTTGCATGCTTTGAGTCTTGTTGGTATTTCAGTTCCTCTCTAAACAATATTTCTAAGGATGGCAGCTCCTCTACCTTGGGACCAAAGGGTTGGGCCTCTTTCTCTTCCCCAGCCATTGCATGAATTACCTAGAGGCAATAGAAAGAATTTCCCTAAATTCAGAGGTGATGGGAAGGTTCATCCAGATGAGCATATTGTAGCCTTCATTGTTGTTTGTGGTGTTCTCGAAGTAGAACATGAGGATATCTCTGTTAGACTTTTTGTAGAGACATTGCAAGATAATGTTACTAATTGGTTTTATCATCTCCCTGCTGGATCCATCACCAATTGGAACACCGTGATAACCCAGTTTGAGTGGCGTTTCAAACCTACTGAAGATGTACATGCCCTCTTGGCCCAGATTTCTCAAATCAAGAAAGAGTCACATGAGCCCTTGAGGGAATTTGTGGCCAAATTCAACAGGTTGGTTAACAAGATCCCACAAAACACACGCCCTGTGGATTAGATTCAGAAATGTTTCTTCCTTAATGCCCAACTGCCTGAAGTGAGCTATACACTTAGAAGTGATAATCTTGCCACTTTGGATGTTGATTAGAGATTTGCTATCAGTGCTAAAGATGATCTGATCATGTCTGGAAAGCTAAGGAGATAATCATCCAAATCCAAAGCATCTTCTTCCACATCTTCTCCTAGAGCTAATGCAGATCAATTGGTAAAAAAACTTGCTAATGATCTCATTTCTCTCAAGAAGCAGTTATCCCAGCATGCTCCTTATCAGGATGTTCCTAGGAAGAACTTTCAACCCAAGAATTGGTTGCCCTCTCCTCAGACCAGATTGGCAATTAAAGCCCCACCTATTAAATTTCCAGTTAATGCAACATGTGAAGTGTTGGAGCCTGATGACGAGGAGGAGAATGAAATCTATGAAGAACATGAAGAGGAAGATGATGAAGAATTAGAAGAGTTGAGTGGATCTCATGTCCATTTTCTCACCACTGAAGGTATAGATGAAGAGGATGATTATGAAAAAAGAGTTGCAAAGATGACCAATGAATCATATGTTGTCATGACTCATGAGTAGACTAGTAAGAAGGAGAAAGTGGTGCAGCCTGCTAAAATATCTAAGGAACCTCCTACAGCCATTATAGTGATTACAAGGAGAGGAGCTCCTATTCCAGCTTCTTCCACACCCAAGGTAGGTTTTGTTGTTCCTTCCTCCTCTTTTTCTTCTCCTAAAACTTCTTTCCCTTCAAATTATAGAGTTGATAAGTCAAAATTTTCATCTACTCCTATCAATGATGCTCCATCTACCTCTAGTTCGTTGGACATTATTAACCATCTCAAGAAAACTAAGATCCAGATCTCAGAAGTTGAATTCTACCAAACCCATCACAAGGCCTTTGCTAAGATGGTAGACTTTGTAAATTCCAAATCCAAACCATCATCCCCTAGTTCTAAAGGAATCTTGCCCGCTCCTTCTCCTTCATCTCAACCAAGCCTTGTGGTAGCAGTCACTTCATCTGATGAGAAGATCAAACCTTTTTATGTCACTCTCCTCATAGCTGGCCACAAACTTAGCAATTGTGTTATTGATTTTGGTGCTTCAGATAATGTGATGCCTACTAAGGTATCTCATGCCCTAGGCTTAACCCTAACCTACACTTTTGGTTCATGTTACTCAATGGAAAGTAGAGAAGTGTCATTGGTTGGAAGGATCAAGGATGCACAAGTAGCCTTTAATGCTTTTCTAGAGAAGAGAGTTTTAGCCACCATTTTGGTAGTTGATATTCCCCCTTCCTATGGTATGTTACTGATTAGAATTTTTTTCAAATATGTTGGAGGATAAATCATGATGGATTGGTCACATGCTCTTATTCCAGTGAATGGGAAAATGAAGAAGCTACTGCCTGAGAAACAAACTAAATATATTGTGCAAAAAATAGATGACCCAAAGGCATAAATACTTTATGAGGACATTGGTCATGGTAACTACATGGTCATGTCACAAGATGAGGCTAACCATCATAGGGAAGTGCTTCTTGATCCTAATGGTGTTTGGATTTTGGAATTTGATGGGAGCTACTCCTCAGCTAGTTTTGGAGCTGGTGTGGTGCTTATTTCTCCTAAAGGGAAGATTCATCCTTTCTCCTTCAAGATCCAATTCAAAAACACAAATAATACAGCTGAATATGAGGCTCTCGTCCTTGGTTTAAGCATGGAAAAGGAGATGGAGATCAAGAATATCCTTTCTCAGGGAGATACAGAGTTGATTGTAAAGCAGGTCAGAGATCTCTTTCAAGTGAAGAATATAAGGTTGAAGAATTACAAGAGTCTTGTTTGGGATTCCACTGAGTTCCTTGATGCCTTTTTCATTAAAGCCATGCCAAGGTAAAGAAATACTGGTGCTAATTCTTTAGCTATCTTGGGGTCTCTACTGATCCCTCATCTAAATTTCTCCCAAGATAAATTCACCTCTGAGATGATTTATAGACCTAGTGTGCCTGACAATGCAAACAATTGGCAGGTCTTTAATGATGGTCAACACTTGTTTTCCTTCCTTAAACTTAGAGATAATTTTGACCAGCTGTACTTTGAAGGAAGTGGAAATCCACCTAGAGAGTGTGTGCCCCTAAATGAAGAAGATAACAAATAAGAAATGGATCATGATGGCTACATAAAACTGAAAGGTAATAAGATACCTAAAGGGATGGTAAGTTTGGAAGAGTTATTTGATAAACATGATAGGTACATCATTTATAAAAATTCCAAAGGAGCTCAGCAGTCTACTGAATGTGAGAAGATAAACTTTGGGAGTCTTAATGAACCCAAGTTGGTAAACATTGGAAAGTGTTGCACACAAGAGGAGAGGGAGAAAGCAGTGAATCTGTTGAAAAGGTATGTTGATGTTCTTGCATATTCTTATGATGATCTCAAGGATTTTCAGCCAAAAGAGATGCAACATTTCATTCCTCTAAAACCTGGGATCAAGCCCTTCAGGAAAAAGTAGAGGCAGTATAATCCTAAAATTACTGATACAATATTTCAAGAGATCTAAAAGTTATTGAAGGCTAAGATCATTCTCCTCATTCACCATTCAACGTGGGTTGCTAATATTATGCCTGTCAGGAAGAAGAATGGTGAGATCTAGATTTGTGTTGATTTTAGGAATTTGAATCAAGCCTCTTTAAAGGATAATTATCCTCTCCCCATAATGGATCAAGTGTTGTAAGCTGTTATAGGTTTAGAAATGATGTCCATGCTTGATGGATTCTCAGGATATAATCAAGTAGAAGTAAGTGTTGCAGATCATCATAAGACTACCTTTACCACTCCTTGGGGCACCTTTTCTTACAAGAGAATGCCTTTTGGCCTCATCAATGTTGGTGCCACCTTTCAAAGGGTAATAGACCTGGTCTTTGGTAGCCTCAAGGGAAAATGCATAGTTGTATACCTTGATGATCTAACTGTGTTTTCAAAAAATAGAGTTGATCAATTCCAACATCTTGAAATAGTCCTCCAAAATTGTAGAGAGCATGTCATCTCCTTGAATCCTAAGAAATATGTCTTTTGTGTCACTGAGGGAAAATTATTGGGACACATTGTCTCCAAGGAGGGAATCAAGATTGATCCAGAAAGAGTCCAGGTAATTTAGTAGATCCCTCTCCCCACAAGTAAGAAGGGTGTGCACTCTTTCTTTGGAAAGATCAACTTCTTAAGAAGATTCATAACTGATTTTGCTAAACTTACTTTGAACATAGCCCACATGATGAAAGGGAAGAAAACTTTTGGTTGGTCCTCTAAAGGAAAGGTTACATTTGAAGACAACAAGAGAGCTATAGAAAATACTCCAATCTTGGCATGCCCTAATTATAGCAAAGACTTCATTATCTATTGCTATGCTACTGAAAGTACTCTAGTTGTTGTGTTAACCCAGGAGAATGCTTACGGTCATGAACTCCCCATAGTATTCATGAGTTATATTTTGAAATCCCATGAGCTAAAGTACACCATGATGGAGAAACATGCTTTTGCAGTGGTCAAAGCTGTGAAGCAATTTCATTTTTTACATCCTTAACTCTCATTCTATTGTGTTTGTGCTTGATACAACTATTAAATCCATTCTTACACAACAAGAATTTGGAACCAAGAGAGGTAATTGGGTAGCCAAAGTTTAGGAGTATGATCTTAACATCAAACCCACCAAGATAGTTCAAGGAAAGGGCTTATGTGAACTCATTGCTGAAGGAGGTGATGCCAAATTGTCCAAGGAGGAAGTTGATATCCCTGTTGTTCTTTTCTTTAGCTCAACTAATGAATGGTATGTTGGAATTGCACACTTTCTTACTTATGGAGAATGTCCATCCCATTTGAGTGCCAAGGAGAAGAGAGCCATCAAATTAAGGTCTGCACAATATGTGTTGTGGGAAAATTCATGTTCAAACAAGGCATAGATGGAAGATTTTTGAAATGTGTTGACAAAGAGCAACAAAAGAAATTGTTCTCAGTTTTTCAAGACCAGGCTTGTGGAGGTCATTTCTCTTGTGCTGTCACAACCCAAAAAATCCTCCATGTTGAATATTATTGGCCTACCTTGTTCAAAGATGCATCAAAGTGGGTAGGCAAGTGTGAAGCATGTCAAACCTTTGTTGGAAGACCCAAATTAGATGCTTTACCTCTCAAACTAGTGGTGATTGAGGAACCTTTTCAACAATGGGGTTTGGATTTCATTAGGACACTCAATCCACCTTCAAGTGCAGGGCATACTCATGTTTTGACTGCTACTAATTATTTCACCAAGTGGGTGGAATCCATTCTAGTCAAAAGTACTACTTCTGAAGTAGTATGTAACTTCATCAAGGAGCACATCTTAATAAGGTTTGGGATACCAAACAAGATTGTCACTAATAATGCTTCCAATTTTTCTTCTGCTAAGATGATAGATTTCTGCTATGGCTATGGAATTTCTCTTGCTCACTCTTCATATTACTATCCCCAAGGGAATGGGAAATCAAAATCAACTAACAAGAACTTGGTCACCATTGTTTGGAAGCTTGTTAATGACTCTCAGAGGAATTGGCATAAAAAACTATATGATACTTTATGGGTAGATAGGATTACACCTAAGAGAGCCATTGGAATGTCTCCTTTTCAAGTGGTATATGGAGTTGAAGCTTAGTTGCCAATAACATTTGAACTATCAGCCTTACACTTGATGAAGGCCATTGAGGATGAAAGCTTTACTAATTCATTGGATAAAAGAATTATGTACCTCCAGAAGTTGAATGAAGATAGATTGCAAGTGGTTGATAGAATATTAGCTCATCAACTCAAGGTAAAAGCCTTGTTTGACAAAAATGCTAAACCCAAAACTTTTCAAGTGGGAGACAATGTTCTCTTTTGGGATAAAAGGCATGAACCTCGAGGCAGCCATGGTAAATTTGATTCCCTTTGGATTGGTCCTTTTAGAATTAGACATTTTACTGGTGAGAACTCTTTTTACCTAGATTACATGGATGTTTCCCCTCTCCCACTTCCTTATAGTGGGAAATTTTTGAAGTTGTTCAAAACCTAGGAGTTTTGGCAGTCCCTCTGTACATTTTCTTTCTTGTTTTTTTTTTTTTCTTGTTTCCTTGTGTGCGTTATCTTTTGTGATGATATCGCTTTTTAACTCCATTGTCCCATGGATAAGGCATTGATCTATTCATCCCCAGAATTCTCTATGGTTCTTGATTTTACATCTTTCCTCTACCAAATCATCCCTAGAAGGATCCAACTGTTGTTCCCTCAATTTTCCCCCTTTTTTGAAATCTAATTTCATGAAAATTGAAGTCTTGCCATTGAGGAATTTGTGTTTTGAGCCCCTCAAGTGCTCGTTTTGATCCCCCACGACGTTTTATGCATTTCCTCAGTCTGCGGCCATTATAATGTTCTGTCTATTTCTCATGGATGGGAGGGGTTTTATTATATTATTTTATGCATTTGAATGATGTGGAAACTTGCATTCTTCACATATTAACCTTCTGTAGAAAGAAAATCCTCATCGAGTGCAAAAATGGCGTTTTCCCATTCTCTGCAATTTTCTACGTTCTTTTCCCCATCAAATTATTTCTCAGAAGGTGAAGCTACACATTTTATTCTCATTAGATGTGGTTGGATGGGTCCCTTTTTGAACTTATCACTTTTAGTGATTTTGGAAATATGTCAGATTTGCCCCACATCCCCGCAGGTCCCTGATTGGCTGGAGCAGTTTTGGCGGAAGTTCGGGGTGATGGATCCATTTTATTCTCTAAGGCATTATGGTGAAAGGGTGAAAAGTTATAAAATGACCCGCAGCCCTGCTCACGTAAAGGGACACGTGGCCATTTTTTAGTTCATATGCTCTTTGGCAGATCGGCAGGTGACTTTAGGAATTTTAGCTTTGTTTCCACAAAGGGCGAAAAGTTCTAAAATGACCCGTGGCCCCGCTCATGCAAAGGGATAAATTCTAAGTTGAGGCCTACAACGAATCAGATAGGGACACATGGCCTACATTGAAAATTCAACGGCAGAGACATGAAATTTTGGGGGAAATTTTGGAATTTTCCCCTTTTCAAAATAGATAAAGTATAAAAGTGAAGCACATCCCCACAACCAATCAAATGATGCCATGTGTTGAAGAATGAAATTGGGAAAGTGGGTTGGTAGAGGATAATGAGAATTTGAGCCACGACCCCATTTCCAATTAGGGTGTGCCACGTGTCTGACCTTTGGCGGGATGCGGAGGGGCAGAGAAAAATGAGAAATTGTTCTTTTTCTCCCAAATGTCTTAAAACATGGATTTTTTTTCCCTAGGCCTATTGTTGCTTAGAGCTTGCCATGCGTAGGGTCCAATTTCAAAGCTGACAAAGGGAAAGAGTGGCCAAAATGCACTCATCTAGTTTTTGACGCCATTAACAAACTAGAGCTCCAAAGAATACAAATGTGAACCATTCTTCGTTCTTCTCTCTATGTTTCCTTGTCGTTTATTCATGAGATGCATTTTTAATTTGTTGTGGAGACAAATTGATAAGTTTAAAAAGATGTAAAGTTTGATTATTAGAAAATATAGTTTATCAAGCATACACAATGAAAAAGGGTGAAAACTTACCAGTAAGCACTTGAGTGATATGAAAGTGGTTAAAAGGTTGAAATGGAAGGACCACATGAAGAAGAAAATCATGATATACCCCCTGCTAAAGTAATCATGCTCAAAATGATGAAATATTCTCATTTTTGAACCCTTGGTTTTCATTAGTGTGTTTGTTTCATGTCACTTTCCAAAAACGGATCTGCAACAAACATTATTCCTTTTGGATATTCTTTTCTTGGGGACAAAGTATGGATGTAAACGAATTGTTATAAAAACATGTTTTGGCCATGGAAAAAGGATTCTAGTTTTCTAGGAACGTTATAAATTTGGAAGTAATTCAATATAGAAGCTTTCTTTCTCATTTTGTATGTTATCTCTCTCTCTCTCCTTGCTCGATTCAATGGATCTTTTGTCTTTACGTTCAAAAGAAACTTTGTGTTCTTGTCTGTGTAATCTATAGAACTTTGTGTCTATAGATTAGCATCGATGGTAAATTGATTGATCTTTTTCTATATTTTATTGCTTCAATGTGAGTAAGGATATATTCTGCTACCTATATCTCCTGAAAAACATTGTTGTTTTCTTCCTTCCTTCATCTCTCTACTCTTCCAATCCTTTATATTGATAATCTTTTAAGTATGAAAACATTCCAAAATATCAGGGTTCGAACATTGAGAGTTGTATATTTGTACATTATTTTTTTTCCTGATTTCAATGAGGGAACCTCTCCCATTAAAGGGGAGGGACTTGTTATCCCTTGATTGTGGTTTCTATCCATGTTCCATTTTGAAACCCAACATATACCGATCAATTTTATTTTTATATCATACTCATTTTTACCTTGTAGGTCCTCCCTATATGTTTTAAAATATTTCCCTAGGTTTTGAAATGAAGTAAAAAGGTGATTCATCTCATACGGTGAATTTCTTCCAAAGGTTAATTCTCTGGTAGGCCTAGAAGGGCTAATTCTGACCTTTTTAGGACTAGTGTGTATCCATCAGGAAGGATCTAAAATCCCACACTCATCTGGAGGTGAGTATCTAAGATCTAATAATATGTTGGAATTTATTTACAAAATTTTATGGAAGATTTGGAGGTTTAGGGACAATCTGTGTAACAATGGGTTTGTAAGGTGCAAGGACTATATAGCTAAATTTGGAGCCTAGACTTCACCGGATGATTTCCGGAGGTCCGTAAGGAGTTAGGAGTCGATAAAATAGTAATTGGAAATCTAGATGAATTATCTACATTTTTTAATCTTCATATTTCTTATAATACATCTTCACTTCTCAAGGTCGCTCAATCTATACATACACACCATGTTGTCCCAAAGAAAAAGGAGCCATTTCAAGGATTTTAAGGATGAATTGAAGGTTGAGGTTCATCTTATTGTTTTTGAAATTATCTCAGGGGTAAAAATCATATAAATTTTCATGGAAAAATTCCATCTTGAGCTACGGGAATCTTGTTAACAAGTTTTCTCTCTTGCAAGGTAAGTGTTTCCTACATAGTCATTTTTAGGGTGGGACACATGTCACCACCTCGTGAGGGAACATTTTTATGTCCCTCTTATCACAATTCCCAAGGGGATAGAAGGGACACAAAAATTCACCCCTCCTTATCTCTCCTTCATGGACCTATATGTGACCAACTCTTAGCCCCCAAAGTGCTTAGTATGTTAAACCCTTCTCCCTCACATTGCATATCTACTTGACACTTGGCATAATCTCCTTGAGGTGTATTTTTGTAAAAAAAAATTCCCATTCCAAAGGGGATATATGGGACACAAAAATTCATCCCTCCTTAGCCCCTAGGTCTGGTTCTTCATGTTCCCAAGTTGCAACTCTCAGGTGCTTGAAAAAAATTTTCCCATCTCCTTCTCATGCATCCACAGTGTGACACATGAAAACATCTCCTTGAGGAAAATTTTATTACAAATATTATCCTCATTCCCAATGGGACAGAGGGGACATAAAAATTCACCCCATACCAAGCCATTAAAAATTATAACTTTTCCCTAGTTGCTTCCATCTCTTCCATAATCAAATTTGACTATCGAGTGAGTGTCAAAACTCAAAATAACTAACTGCTAAGTGTTTTTCACATGAAGTTCGACCAAGAATCCATTTTTCAAGTTTTCAAAACTCCAAATACCTTCAAACACAGCAACCATGATATCAAAATCATTCCAGGGTATCCATGACTGTAAAAACAATGGTCTATTCATAGCTTGTAAACCTAAAAATGGACGGACTCCAGTGAGATTTTCATAGCATATCACCATACCAGGTTCCTTGAAGCTAAAATAATCCATTAATGGCTGCCATAATATCTTTAAACCTGAAACTTGTTCCCTATAAAGTTTCTTTTTTTATTTCCAAGAGTTCCAGCAAGCGAAACACAATGAAAATTGGAGCATGGGATCGCAACATAGAGTCAAATTCAAAAATGATGTTTCCAATGTAAACTGACACCATTTTTAATAGTTACTAAAAATAACATATGTCATGCCCCTTCACATGTTAAAAATAGTAATTCCCTCAAATTTCAAGCTTTGTTCACTCAACTCATCTAGAAATGGTGCAAAACAACAGGAAGGACAAAATTAGCAATTTTCCCAAAATAATAGGTCCGAAAAAAGCAACCTGCTAAAAATAAAAACTTGTTAAAAATTATAAAACATCATCAGTGGAAATTAATTGAGTGTTCTAGAAGACTTAGAAGATCAAATTTGAGAAAAAAGGCAAGATTTTCCAAAATAGTTGGTTCTAGTCCAACATGCCAAAAATAGAAAGTCTCAGTTTTGGATGCAGAAAATTACAGTTAGGTTCGTTTTCACTTATCTCACTATTTTTTACCATTATCATATGATGGTAAGGTTTCCTCATAGCTAAAACAAGGAAATTCATCCATCACATAGATCTTAAAACATCATTATGTTCTCAATTGTGTCTTGGACCAAGATAGAACATTGCAAGGAGCAACAGGTGAAAGTCAAAGACATTGTGTAGTCTAAAAATATTTGAAAGGAATCAAGAACTCTGTTGAAATTAAAACGAAGTGCTTCATCGTAACTCATCAGTCAAGTTAGATCCACCACCATCTCATTGGTGATATGGTTGAGTTAAGTTGGGTGAACTGGTTGAGCTAAGTGAGTTAAGTGAGTTGATTAAACTAGTCAAAGAATCTGAGTATTCAAGACATTCTACGTGAAGGATCAAGAGCTCAACCTTTCCTATATAAGGCATGAAAACATCCCTAAATTTGATTTCATTCTAGATATACTCTTGTGTTGAGAAAGTTAAATAAGTGATCTTCACTTGGGGAACCTTGTACATAAGAATGAGAAACCATCCAACCTTCATTTGATGACATTGGTATAATAGTGTTCTTAAACACTCAATCAAGCATTAGATAATATGATCAATCCTCCAAAGATGAAGTATTTCAAGTAAGAGCTATTAAGCATGAGTCTTTAAAAGGGAATATAATGAACAAAGAGCACAAATTGATTCCATATTCCATTAGACTTCATAAGAAAATGAAGCTCATTGAAGATCCCACATAATTTCTTGAGTCAAGCAAGAGTGATCCATTGTAGCATCTTTCTCTTTAGAAGAATCTAGTTATGTCTTCCCCAATAATGGAGCTTTACCATAATGAGCCAGAAGTGATCTTGTATCAAGTTCCTAAAATTTCTCCTGTAAGAAACATCATGTCAACTCGTGAAGAGCCATTCCCATGGACTCAAGAATTTCTTGCAAGTGAGCCAAGGACAACACAACAAGTTGTCATGCCTAACCCTGAAGCTATGTAAATAAATTTGAAATCTAAGTGAAGGAAGAAGGCCCAAGCAACTTCTCAATTCTTCAGTGGCACCTCAGGTAACCAGTATATAGAAGTTGTTAGGCCTAAGAATGAAAATCTTGTCGAGGAGATGACTCCATCAAATTATGATTTAATCTACATCTCATCAGTTCAAGATTCATGTGAGGGTGATTTTCATATGTTCAAGGAATCCTCTTCCCACCTCCTTAGTAGGAATGAATAGTACAAGAAAATAATTGAGCAATTAGAATAACGGGTAAAAACTCTTAGTGCTCATGTTCAAACTTTCTTAGAGCCTAATTCAGCACCTTCACTCCCCGTGGAAGACATTCCTCCAATCACTATCTTTGACCCTAATGTGATCAAGAGAGTGCAAGGTCATATGATGCAGGGGGAGGTCAATGAGAGGTGGATTGTAAAGATCATCGAGAAATTTATGACAATGTTTCAAGAGGTCATCTCTCTAATCAATTACATTCTCTCCATCTTTTCAAAAATGAAGAAAGTAAGGGAGGAGATTGTAAAAGAGAAGATCCATTGGGATGAGGTGTTCCCACTTGTGTCTGATATTATCTCCTTCAACTCTCACACTCTTGTGAGTAAGGATGTGTTTACATTAGCTACTAAGAACTTGTCACCAGTTTAGGTCCACATCATAGATGAAAGATATAGCATGATAGCATATGTCATCTCTGAACTTAACTATAGCAAACAAGATGGTTTTGAGGTTTTGAAATAATTTTACAAGTGCATTCATAAACTTGGGTTCCCGCCGCTCATGGAGAATTCATCATTGGAATAAATTATTGTTTCCTTCCAGGAGTTAGTCAAGAAAGAGGCAGGTAACTCTCTCTCCTTTAATGAAGATATCTTAGAGTCTATTACAAACATCAAAGACTCCATTTCTGAAATTGCAAAAGATCAAAAAATATAGCTCAGTCAATATAAGAAGATCAATGATGTTCTCAAGCATGGATCAAGGTGTTGAGATGCATTTGCATTCCATAGGTGGACAAGGTTGCACTTGTGGTGGCTCAATTCAGTAATGAATCCAAGGGATAGGATCACATTTCAGGAACACTCCCTCAGGGATCATGAATCAACAAAAGGAGATTCTTCATCAGATCAGGAAACTCTTTCCTTCTTCTCTCTTTCTCCCTCTTTATTCTCTCCCCCTTTCTAATTCTTCATTATACTTAATCATGGTAATTTGTCTCATTCACTTTAGTGACTTTCTAAAGTTGCATCATAAAATTCCCTTTGATTTATAAAAAGGGAACTTATTTTCTTCACTTCCTAGGAAGATATGTAGACACAAAATCTATTCACTTGGGAAAATTTCTAGGTCCTAAAGAATACTAATATATACATGATTCCTAAGCAAGAAAACTAGTCCTTGAAAACTTATTTTGGTGCTTTTACTTTATCTCTTCCACTCTTATTGGCCTTACATACCTTATAGCCCAGCTAGAACTTTATTGATTTATCTTTTGCAGCCTCAAACACTAGCACCCAGTTAGGACAAAAACACCCAGGTGCTTCCATCCCTTCTGGGTCCTCCTAACCCTCTCTATCCTTTTCTTACTCTTTTGGGTCTCTTTTACTTTTTGGGCACCTTTTAGTACTTTGGGTCGGTATTTTAGTTGTTAATTACAAAATTCAAAAAAGGGAATCATATTTAGTGAGTTATTGCTCCTAAATAAGGGCCCAAGCACTACTCATTATCTATCATCACCTAAGCTTACATCAAAGGCACAAGAGCATTACAAGGACACATCTAACACATCCATAAAAGGGACAAGAGTTGCATCACTCTGAATACACAACATAGGAGGGGAAGTTCATTTTATTCCATCTCACATATTTGCATACTTGGAGCAATCTAGATCTAGCGCGCTATCATAGTGAAAATTACACAAGGGAAACGTAGGGCATCATTACACACACTTACACAAAGAACTACATAGATTTTGAGATGTAGTGTAGCACTTGGTCATAAGATCACTCCTCGAGTGACCGTCAAGGTCATTCTGACTCCCCATTCCACATATTGTTCATTAGGTTTTATATGGTTTGTGGGAATGTGCATCTAGTTATCTATTTTTTAGGTTACAGGTATGACCAAAAACATTGGAGAAAAATGAGAGTGATAAAATAATACCAATAAAGAAGCTCATATAACCCAAAAGGGATCAAAACCTGAGCATCTGAGCAGACACTAGCGATTAGACCAGTCACTATCACCCAGGCACTCATGTCCTCTCTTGGGTGTTTCTATATTGTATCGTTATGTGTCCCAGAACCCTCAGTGAGCCTTGAAGACACTCTTGTCAATCTATTCTGGTAGTTACTCAACTCATATCACTCCCAAGTTGCGTGAATCAGCTAAGCCACCTTCTCTCTATTGCTTAGGGTTTCATATTGTATATGCTTATTATTTGTGTCTTACTATAGTTTATCATCAGAATATCATTATTTACAGTAGTAAATCTGAAATCAAATATTTAATACAATTTATTTAAAATCATTTGTGAACCCGATCGATCCAACACTACCTTCTGAACATGCATTGGATTCTCTCTCCTTCTTCTGAATTTATGGACCAATCCTGTTACCCATCCTATGCACCCACCAAGGTATCTAACATGGCTTCAAACTACTCCTGATTTTATGAAATTTTGTACCCAACATCTTCCCCACTTGAATATTCCCATGCTTGACCCAAATATTAATGTTGTCACCACTCAACGTAATAGGTAGCCAGTGACTCCACCTGTCTTTATTCCACTCCCTATTACCTCCATATCCCCTACCATCACCTCTAAGGGTTATGATATCATTGAGTAGATAAACACTACACCGTCCAAAATCTCTCTTTATGATCTTTTACATAATGCACCAGATTTTTTTCATACATTAGAGGCTTCCCTCCATCCCATCCACATTACAAGTGATAATTCCCTTCTTTCCTTCACCCATATTATTCAATCCCTCAAAAACCTATTACATGCCACAGCCTTCGGTGATGAGGGTATCCCTCCTTCTACCATTGGTGATCCTTCTGCACCTTTACTTATCACAGCTACTATTGGTTCTCATTATATCAAGCACATATTAATTGACAATGGATCCACTATAAATCTAGGCTCCCTCTCAGTACTCATGCAATTGCAAATTCTTGATAATCAAATCACTAAATCCTCTACCCTTATTTGTAGTTATGATTATACTACTTGAACTTGCATAGGCACTATCACCTTACCTTTACCTGTTTGACAAAAAACCCTTCTCACTTTGTTCGATATCATCGATACATAATTTCAGTTCAATTGCTTACTTGGTAGACCATGGATCCACGCTATGCATGATGTTCCTTCTACAGTTCATCGTTGTGTTAAATTCTTATATGATGGATATGAACATACTATTTCTATTGATCCTGACCCATTCAAGTTCTTTCGTATAGACCCAGTCACTACCATGCCCATACCTTCATTGCATCCTATTTCATACCATAATATCAATACATACAATATCGGTCAATCCAATGCTTCCGCTACTTCTTCAATCTCCACATACATCCCTTCCATTCCCACACATACAACTGATCTTATCTCACCCATCGTATCTCCCTATATCACTACCACTATCCCATTTTTCACTGCTTCTCTCAACCATACATACACATGCACTAATCCTAACATTCTTGATAATTCTATCCAACAAGATAATATCAACACTAATGATTCTGATGACGAGGTTGATGTCATAGAACTTACCGATGAAAAATTGTGCAGCCTCAATTTTACTTCTCTTGAGATAGATGAGTCCTACTTATAATACACTTTTTTTACCATTGGCCCAAGTGAGTATTAATATAAGCACCATCCTCCCTCTACTAAAACCATAATTTCTTTCTAACCAATTGTAAATACATTGGACCTCACGCCACCTCCTTTATCTCCCCAGGTCATCCCTCATCCATAGCTTGATCCATTCACCTGCACTCTATTCATACATGACTCTTATTTTCCTCATATTCCATTCGACCCTACTTTCTGTGACATTGTTGCACACATGAAGGCTTAGCACAATTAGGATTCACACTTGTTGATCTCCTCCCTCCCCCTCATTCTCCCAACCTATATCACGGATATGTACTCATTATTATTTCATATGGCCTCTGCATCTACCATCTATTGATCTTCCTTACACGTACACATCATTCCTCTAAACTCACCCTCAAACAATCTTGGCTCGACTCTATTGGTGGCACCATTGACCTCAACCATACTACCATTACCTTTCTTATGCCTTTTGGCCACATCTCTATTTGTAATGATTCGTTCCTTGCTTATACCCAAAACCTAACTCATTGGTATGCACATGATTTTCTGCAACCCTCTTTTACTGATGAAGAATATGTTATGGGCATGTATAATTTACGTTGCATAAGATCTTTATGTGATCAACCTCATACTATCGCATACTATGTCTCCAATCCAAATCCTATTGGTTATGACCCTAACACTGATGGCTTTCTTGATGAGTTTTCTTGAATCCTTACCTCACGCACTTAGAGGGCATCACACTTCCTCCCCCCTCCATCATTATCGATTGTCTCTATGGTATACTTCTAGCTTCTTTACTACACTTTATACTCCATGCTTCATTTTTATATTTCCGAGCATCACTACATTTCTGGTAAACATAGTTTTCCATCATTACTCAATGTCACACTCTGGTTCTATGGTTCATGCTTGAATTTTGAGAGTACAATTCCTCCATGGACCTCCCTAATCACATCTTAGCTACTCATGTTCCATGCTTCATTTCTATCTTTTCGAGAATCACTACATTTTTAGTAAACATACTTTACCATCATTATGCGATGACACACTCTAGTTCCACGGTTCATACTCGACTGTTGAGGGTCTCATTCTTCAATGAACCTTACATCATCCACACTTCACACTTAGTGCTTCACAATACATCTTTCCTAACATCTATTCTCACTCATATACAACACCTTCATTACCTGATGACACACTCTAGTTCCATGGTTCATACTCAACTATTGAGGGTCCCATTCTTAAATGAACCTCGCATCATCTACTTTCACTATGCTATGTGCTTCATGATAAACCTTTATAAGCATTCTCACATCTCTGGTACATACACTATACCATCATTACCCAATGGCGTACTCTTATTCTACGGTTCATACTTGACTGTTGAGGGAACATTCCAAAATGAACCTCATTTTATGTACATCCGTTGGGGGAAAATTTTTCCCCTACTATATACACATTTTAAACATTACATCACACCATCACACTCACACAACATTTGCACATCCTTGTTATATTTACTCTTGTTAACTTCTCTTATTTACATGTTACATTTTGTTCCCTATGCTAGCTTAATTCTTAGTATGTCAATATCTTTTTCTATACACACATGCACATTCACTTGGTATCTTGAGGTGAATGCAGTACTTTTACATATTTTCATATGATGTATGATGCTCAACACTACTCTTTATCAGTCCCACCGAGCCTCCTGGGGGAATCTACATTTGTTACTTTCACACTCTACACATCATAGGTTCTATTATTACATCATTTACTTATTCTTATTACTAACACTTACTTTTTGTTGATATATACATGCTTTGACACACTACTTATCTTTCCAACATCCTAACAGGTGATTCATGTGTAGCATTTTCCTTGCAGAATCAATATAACCATGGTCATTTTTCACTCTTTATTTTTTATTGTATGCGGGCTATGCCCTATGTCTTACTTGATCATTGTATACTTTTGGCCGCTTCAACCCTAATTGTCTTGTGACATTATGAGCGATGTCCCATGTATGTAACCCACTTTTTTGGTACCTCTTTTTTTCATAAGTACTTGCGACACCATATTCTATTGCATGCTAACTGATTTTCATTAACACTTGTTACTAGCCTATCTTGATTGCATGTTCCTTGGTTTCTACAAGGAACATCCCCTACCCCCTGCAGGTATCTACTTCAGATCAATATCAGGTCCTCTTCTTTTACAGTCGTCACATGCATCAAAAATGAGGGGGGCATCTATTGGGTGAAAAAATCACCCTTATAGCAGCTTAGAGCTCCAAAATAGATCAACACAGTCCAAAATTGACACATAAATATAGTTATAGAGTGTTCCATAAATAGACTTGGTTCACATATATAGCTCACACACTAACACCCAGTACTGGAAAGTAGCAGTGAGCACTTGTGTCCCCCCTGGGCACTTATTTCCTGGGAGAAAAATAATCAATTTCTCAATTCAACACAGTTTCCAACAACTTACAATACAATTCTCCAGTAGCGTGCACTTACCTCCATTGATAAAATGCATTTAGTCAGTTATAATTTAATTAAAAAAAGGTTACAACATGTTACAAAAGGTTGCAAAGCAAGGATGTGCCATCTGCAATGGCGCTTATTTGGAAAGTGTCATGGAAGGAGAGAAAAGTAGACCTCTCTCCCCAACACTCTTCTCTTCACGTGAGATCACCCAAAAACCTTACCCTTCTAAAACAAGACACTTAAATATAGCAGCATCTCCAAAGTAAATAGGAGAAATTTCTATCCTTTACTCTCTTAAACATCAAATGCACACTTTACTTTTAATTTTACACACTTTTACTTACTTATACACATGTTACTCTAATTTTTCATATACAAGAATTTTACTACTTGATGCATCCTAGAATTTACCACGAACAACCCAAGCACACTGGATGATTGGCAAGCCTTGGAGGCTGAGATTAAGGAAGAATATTCATAGTTGATCCTGTTGGTTGAAGCAGAGGGTGCTACAGAATAGAAGTCCATTCTTTGTAAAGTAATTCTTTAAATTCTTTCATTCTTCTTATTTATTCTTTGGGAACATCAGGAGGAACCCCATCGTCGGGATGGAAATGTAGTTTAGTGTGGGGTAATGTTGAGTAGACAGAATATGGCACTAAGAAGAGGGAACACAGAAGATTCTCACGTGGTACAAAGGCATATTTGAAGGTGCAAAAGGTTAGGGAAGGAAATGCGTGTGAAAGATAGATTTATTCAGGACTTAGCCATTTTCATGGTTACAAACTATTTTTGGAGATAGTTTATGGAGCACACAACGAGATGGAGACTTACGCGACACACAAATGCTATTTTGGGAAGAGTGTCTACTAAGTGCCATACATGAGTTCGAGTTAATAATAGGATTACTAATTCCAGTTAACTGTAAGAGATCTATTATTAGCACATGTGCATGTGTGCATTTTATTGTAAAGGTGCATGACTATTTTTAGCATGTGTGATGCAGCCTAGAATTTACCTAAAATAACCCAGGCATGTTGGCACATCACTCAGCCTATGTTGAGCACTCACCTGAAGCGTGCAAAGGTACTAGGCCCCTCTTTAGGGTTGCTTGTGTAGGATATGAACATGACGAAGGGTTGATGCAGTCAGATCCATAATTGGTATAAACATTCTATAGATCATATTCCAAATATAGATCTAAGGAGTAATGGATTTAAGAAATATCGATATGAATTCTACCATGAAATATCTAGTTATATTCATGTTTAACACCTTGAATCATTAAATACACTCTATTATATTAAACACAGTAAATACACATAAACTTCTTACAATAAGTAGTACCATAAGTTCATGTGCGCATCAGATCTAGCAGTATAACTTCACAATAGCTCAGATACAATCCTCCCTATACTACACAGATCACTACATATTTATAAGGGTGGGGAATTTCCCTTCACCACTTACATAATTCCCAAAATAGGTCGCATGCTGAAAATAGCCATGCGCCTTTACAATAATAGACACACATGCAAGTGCACTAATAATAGATCTCTTCTGGTTAACTAGACAGTAATAATTCTATTATTAACTCAAACCCATGCAAAGCACTTAGTAGACGCTCTTCCAAAAATAGCCCTTACATGTCACACAAGTCTTTATCCAGTTTGTGTACTCTGCACGCTATCTCCAAAAATAGCCCGTACTCCTGAAAATGGCTAAGTCCTGAATCTTTCCTTGTCTTTCTTGCATGTTTCCTTCCCTATCCTTCCACACCTTTAAATGTGCCATGTTCTTATGCATGAACCTTTTGTGTTCCTTCTGCTAAGTATCATACTTTGTCTTCTCAACATTACCCCACACAAAACTACATTACCACCCCGGTAATGGTTGCCTCTTGATACTTTTAAAGAATAAAGTATAAGGAATGAATGTAAATTAAAGAATTACTTGTACAAAGAATAAATTTTCACCCTGCAATGTCCTCTGCTTCAACTGGAAGAATTAACTTTGTATATTCCTCTTTGATTTCAACCTTTATGCTCTGTCAATCACTTAACGCAGCTTCGGCCTTTTCTGGAGTATTTGATGCAATAGATTCTAACTCTTCTTGTGTAATCTCTTCCTTCTCATTCTATAATACTATAACAATGTTGGACATTACATTCACCCTTCCTTCACAAAGATCCATCTTCTATGCTATAATTTTTCCAATTTCATCTAGGCTTTCTTTATGGGGGTCTTGGGCTGCTGCAAGGGCCTCACACTTTTGCTTTACTAGTGCAAATCATTCCACGTGCCCCAAAGTCTCATCCTTCATGGCCTTCAGGACTTCATTGTCTTCTACCATGGTCTTGATTCTTATTACTGCCTCTGGAGCTACACATATATTTAATGCTTGGTTTGCTTTCTTCAGCTCCTCTTGCAAGGTTTGGAGTAATGCTTCATAAGATGAAATATTTCTAACCACTAAAGCCCTTGCTCTCTTTGCTTCCTACTCAGGGTCCTTTGGTTTGGCATTCGAACTGGTCCATCCTAAAGCACCAAATCAACTAAGGTACACACATAATGCATAGCCGAAGGGAAATTTTTGGGTACCTTGGGCTCCAAGTGTGGTCTTTCTTGAAGGACATGATCGTCGATCTCCTCTGCCATGTTGATGAGAACCCCATTCTTCTTTTTCTCTAGGTCCTTTTCTCCTTTCAGATGTGCTATTTCTGCATCTTCTATTTTAATCTCTTCTCTCAATGCTCTAATAGTTGCAGCTTTATCCACATTCATGCTTTTCAACTCTGTAGATACTTTCACTGAGGCATTACTCACCTGTTCATCAGACAAAATAGTGGGCTTGATAGTTATGTGCTTATTTTTTGGTGCCTTTCTCATTCTTCTTGACACATAGGACTCTTCACATACATCAAAATTAGGCTCATCCATGTGAGTTTGCATGGACCATGACAATTGTTTCCTCGTGCACGTGGTTGCCATGTCAGGGTCCATCAACTCCCATCCATACAAGTCCTTGAGGCCCACTGTATTTTGGAATCGGGCACGGAAAATTTTACTTGTGTCCTCTTCATAGCCCATGATTGGTGCAGCATACTCCCCACTTTCCCTTTTTGTTCTTGGCCCCTTAGGAACTTGAGCACTAAGGTTTGGAGTTGGATCCTCTATGTCCTGAGCAAGTATCTTGTCATGTTTCTCCTATCTTCTTTACTCCTTCTTCATCCTTCATTTCTTCATCCTTGGGTTCTTCCACATCCTCTAGTGGTACAGGAGTTCTAGGTGTGCTCTCTGCAGACTCCTTTGCCTCCTCATTCAGCTTCAACTTTCTCCTTCTTTTCTCAGTTGTCTCTTTCTATGGAGAGATTCGTGGTGATCTTCATACCGACTGTGGAGTTCCCGCACCTTGTGTTCTTGTTCTTCTGAACACTCTCTTGAAATGGCACTCTCCTTGGAATGCTTCCAAGTCCTCTTATTCTTCTTATTCCTGTGGTGGGGTACTTGCATGCTCAGTCTCCATTTTGTCTATAGGTTTCCTCCAGCCTCTATGTACCAAGCCACCACTATCTTCACACTCTTCTTCCTTGTCATCTACCTCTATAGGTTATGTGGGCTTTGGAGATAGTATGTTCTCCACTGTATGCTTTCCCTTAGGTGGCCCTGGGAGTGTGAACTCATTCTCTACATATTTTTTATTCTCCATCTTGGGCTTAAGCTGAAGGTATACGAGTACTGCTCCAATGTCCCCAATTTCCAAGCTTACAGGCTTCATGTTTAGAATGTCTGAAATGAGTCTCTCAGAATAGGTAGCCTTGCCTAGTTAGACATATGTCTTCCTTAGAGTGTGGTAGTCATAGTCTACCTTGTCTGCAATAAAATTTAGGTGGCGTGAATCAATAAAATGGTGGATTGATGCCTGGAAGTAGTGTGTTGTGAAGGCATATGGCATTTTGCACCATGGGATCCATGTCCCATACTTCATAGCAAACTGTGTGATGCAGAAGTGTTGGTACACTACGAATTGTACTGCCTTGCCCACCACTAATGGTAACTCCTTAGGAATGCACCACTCCTCTTCAAATGTCACACGGAGCCTGTCATACCACATCTCTTCCCTCTATTTGAATGGCCCACTCATCGACCCTTCACATAAATATTTTTCAAACCTTTTGTAAGGGATTTGTTCTCCATGGGATACTCCCAAATCTTGTCCTTTGGCCCATCGGGCACTCCAATCTCCATAAATACTAAAGAAAGTAAAATAGTGCCAAAACTGATTTTTTCACTTGTGCACACTTCCTTGATAATGTTCTCTACAATGTAGCCTGCTATGTTGTAGATCACTCCCTGTGACATTCTCCTCACAATATGCAGCCACATTGTATTCACTTGCGATCACCTCTCTTGGTCATTCAACTTTGTTACCAGATGTGCAGCTTGCCTGAACCACTGGGTACTTCTTTAACTTGTCAATGTCCATCCCATGTGGACCCTTTGTGTATCCTAACTCTTTCCATGTTTCCAAGATTTATTCTTTATCTGTTAGATCACTAGCAAGGTCTACCCTTGTGCCTTTTAATCCTGTCATTGTTGCAATCAAGGTAGTTGTGATTCTGACCCTCTGTTTGGTGAAATAGAAGAAGTCCTCATGGACTCTGCTCATTAACCACTGGTATAATGGTTCATACTTGCCAAAATAAGGGAGCTCATATAACTGATAGACTCCAACCTACTTTAACAACTTCTCCCTCATCATCATATACTGGCATGTCCTCTGTTATGTGCACTTGTTGGTCTTTGTGCTCAATAATGCATCTAACTCCTTGTTATCCGATGTGCGGTGGTTGTAATCACTTATTTTACACTTATGGATGTGGGAATCCCATTCTTTCCCAACTATAACACCTTCTAGGTACTACATCTCTGAAAAATTACTTTCAGGTGCAACTTCAACTTCTACCTCCACTTTCTTCTTTCCTTTAGCTCCTGCGGTAGGTAATTTCTTTGGTGCCATCTGAAAATCCCACCTTTCTGTCCTCTGTAGTGTGTAAATGCATCTCCTTCTATCCTCTATAGCAAGAAAGTCCAAACCCTAGCTCAAATCTACATGCCCTAGTTGAAATCACATGCCCTAGCTCTTTCACAATGCTTCGCTTTGCTCAAACCCTTCACAAATGGGGACACAAGCTTCTTCTGCACACAAATCTACTCTCCACGTCTGGTTTCACACTCTTCGCACCTCAATACTCTTTGCTTGGCTCGGTCACACTTAGCTCATTCAAATTCTTGCGATCACAATGGTAAAAATGAACTCGCATCACGTCCTTATATATATTTTCAAAAAGTTGGTGCATTTATTGCTCCTTCACCTACCAAAAATTCTCATTAATTGACCATTTTCACAATTTCCATGCATGGTACATCTTCATGCCTTAGCTATAACCTTCTAGCATGCCTTCCTACCTTTTGGCTACAAACTTCTCTTCAGTGCACTTCCATGCACCTGAGTACCTTGCCACTGTGCCTTCTCCTAGTAGTCTCCATGGTCACTACTTACCTCACGTTATATTGTTCCTTTGTTTATCTCCATCTATGGTCCTTATTTGGAAGCAATATTCTTTCCACCAACTCTCCAAACTTGAATAAAACATGTAGCAGTTTGTTCCTTTATGTGTACCCATTTTTCAATAGCCACCCCACACAAATGGTATGTGTAGTCCTCTGTGCATAAAAATTACTTCAAATGGTAATTAGCTTCTGGTGTGCAAAACATGCTTATTTATACAAAACACCAACTAAATTGACAAATCATAGCGAAAAAGAAGGAAATACATTAAGGGAATACATAATTGAAAACCTAATCTAAATGGCAACACTGCCTTATTACAAACACCAAGAAGACTTATTTATAGTAGGGCTTTAGCCTACTCCCGTTGAAGTAACCGGGTAACTGTATTCCATCAAGCACCTCTAACTGAACAAGCTCCTGTTTCAAGTATGTAAGTGATAACATATGGTCCTAACCAATGTACTTTAAGTTTTCCTGGATGGTGCAGAAACTTAGAATCATAAAGAAGCACCATCTGTCCTATCTCTAGAATTTTTTCCCTGATGTGCCTGTCATGCCATGCTTTCTGCCTGGATTTTTCTTGCTTCTGACTCCAACATGCTATTTCTCATCACTCATCCAGCTTAATCAAATTTTCAATTCATTCTTCTAATGCTTGTTCATCAGCTAGACCTCCAGTGCATGTAATACACAAAGAAGGTAACATGAATTCCATAGGAAGAACTGCTTCTATGCCAAACACCAATTGAAAGGGTGTGGCCTTGTTTAACCACTTGTATGTTGTTCTATATGCCCAAAGCATGAAAGAAACTTTATCATCCCAATCCTTCCTTCCAACATCACAAATTTTTGTCAATGTCTGGCTCAAAATCTTGTTGAAAGCCTCAACAGTCCCATTTTCCTGAGGATGATATGGTGTAGTCTTATGGTGTGCAATCATGAACTCATCCAATAGAATTTTGATTGTCTCATTCAAAAAATGTGTGCCCCTATCACTGGTCAAACTCAACGGGCATCCATACCTTGTAATAATATTTTCCCATAGAAACCTGGCTATTGTAGCTGCTGTACAATCCTTTGTAGGTGTTGCTTCTACCCACCTTGTCAGATAATCTGTGCAAGTGATGATATAGCGTGATCCAGTCCTACGCGTGGCTGGTGAAATAGGACCCACAAAATATATAGCCCATTTCTCAAATGGTTCTGCACTAGGAATAGGTCTTAAAGGCATTTCATCTCTTTGTCCTAGTTTTCCAAGGCACTGACAGTGATCACAGGCCTTGCAATATGCCTTACAATCCTTATACAGGGTCTCCCACCATAATCCAACGAGTAGAATCTTGCACGCAGTGGTGTCACCTGCATAGTGCCCACCTGCAATACCACCATGAGCCTCTTCCATGATATCTGTGTGCTCATGTTCCAGTACACATTGGCACAATACTTCATCTCGGCCTAACTTGTATAGGTCACCGCTAATCAACATAAATGGTGTTGTGAATGGAAAGTTGTTTCTTCTCTAAGGATTTCATTCCTTCTGGCACCATACCTGTATGTAGAAAGACAACAATGTCCTCTAATTCTGATGGTGCACATTGTAACCGGTATAACTATGCATCGGGCATGGTATCTTCAATTGCATGCGTATCTTCTCCTGACTGTATTCTGGATAAATGGTCTGGTCCAGAATTACTTTTCCCTAGTTTCACCACAACGGAAAAATCAAATTCTTAGAATAAGATTACCCATTGGCATATGCACCCCTGTAAAATGGGATTGTTTACCAAATACTTCAATGCCATGTGATCGGTATAGAATACAAATGGTGTTGCTAGTAGGTACTGTCTGAATTTATGTAGCGCATAGATCATTGAAAAAGCTTTGTGCTCTGTAGTTGTATAATTCTACTCTGCATGAGTCAAATTTCTACTAGCAAAATAGATAGGATGATCTATAATACCTTCTCCAGGATGAGCCAACACCGTGCCAATGGCCATGCCAGAAGTGTCCACATGTACATGAAATGGTTGGTCCCATGAGGGAAAGCACAGAATAGGCGTTGTAGTAAGTTTCTCCTTCAATGTCTCGAATGCGTGCTGTTGCGGTTCCCCCAGTAGAATGTCCCTTTTCCTTTTAGTAACTCCTCCAAGGGTGCGACAACCTTAGCATACCCTTTAATAAATTTTCTATAATACCCTAGTGTGACCTAAGAATCCATGCGCACCTCACTTTGACTGGTAGGATCTTCCAGGCTGATAATGACTGCAACCTTAGCTGGATCAACCAACAAACCTTCCTTACAGATGATGTGCCCTAACAATGTGCCAAATGGTGTAGCAAATACACATTTCTTGATGTTCAAAGAGATGCTTAACTGTCGACATATTTCAAACATTAAGCGTAAATTGTCACAATGATCCTTAACAAGTCCATACACCGTCCAGTCATCTAAATAAACCTGCAAGAAGTTGTGAATAAAATATTTGAATGCTTGGACAACTATGCGTGAAAATACAACAGGCACATTTTTTAGACCAAAAGGCATCACAGTATAGGAAAAAATTCCCCATTCAGTGGTAAAAGTAGTCTTTTCCTGATCCTCCTGTGCAATCCTAACCTGATGATACCTAGAGAATCCATCTGTAAAGGAATAGATCTCGCGCCTGCAATGCCTTCTAATATTTCCTCTGTGAATGGCGTAGGGAAAGGATCAGTCACACATGTAACATTCAGCTCCCTGTAGTCCACACAGATCCTAATCTGACCATATTTCTTTATACTGATCACCATTGGGCTAACCCATTCTGACTTGTCTAGGGGCTTGATGATTCCAGACTTCAACATTTTGTCAATTTCTTCCTTGACCTTTTCACGCAAGTTGGGGTTCATCCTGTAGGGTCTCTTCCTGACTAGGTGTGCACCTTCCTTAAGATTTATCTTCATTTCTCCTAATGATTCATGCACGCCTTTTAGTTCATGGTATCCCCTAGGAAATAAGTCCTGATAATCTCGTAGTAACTCAATGATTTTTTCCACTTCAGAGTCAGACCAATAATCCCCAATTATGGCCTCCTTAGGCTCAGCATCCGATCCAATATTCACTTTCTTTATTTTCATAGGTTCATGATAGGCATGCGTGGTCTTATCTACACTATCCAAAACCTCACACCTACCTGTTGAATGATCTACATCCAGATTTTCTACTTCTTCATCATCCACTAAGTAGACCATCTTTCCTTTTTCTTTCTCAAAGAAAGTGTGCTTAAGTAGTGTGGCATCTGTCTCTGTTTCTTCAACAAAATGCACTCCTGAGTCGTTTCCATCAAATAACTCCTGAATGAGTTCTTCTTCCTTTGCACTATCTCCCATAGTTAACCACTTTATAACCCTTAATGCCTCTTCTACTGGAGGTTTAGTAGAGAAGTAGTCAAAAGTTTGGATCATTCTTGCAATCAAATCCTACCAATTTCTAGTCTCTCTATGGAGTTCTGCATATACATACCAAGCACGTGTGCAACCTTGTAAAGTGGAATAAAATTTGTGCACCCAGAGTGAAGGTGGTAAAGCTTCCTGCCCCTCTGTCCAGAGTCTCTCACACTACTGAATGTGGTGCTGAACAGGTTGATTACCATGATAAGTGCATATTTGAGTAGGTGCATTGCTCCTAGAAAACCGAGTAGAAAGAGAAATCCTGATTTCATTCCATCCTACAAGATTATCCCTGTGAACCACCCACTAGTGCACTACTATCCTGCATAGGGTATATGCTAGCATATTCCATCTCTCCAACTGGTCTATCCATTATTCCTCCATGGCACGTAGAAATACCGTAGGATCTCCTTCTCTAGTGTATCGAGGTACCAAGTTGTTACCTATTCTCCTGATACAACGAGGTCTACTATTCCACACAAATGTGCTTCTTACTTTGCGCCCTACCAACTCATAAGTACCATGAGCCCAATTATCACAAGCAATACTTGTAGTATCGCTAATAGACTGTGCATCTTCCCACTGAAGGATTCCTTCTTTAGATGGCTTGAGCACTTCTGGGTCCTAGATGACACGTACATAAATCCTATTCAGATCTTCCTCACTCAAAGGCTCAACATAGGGCGTAGATTTCCCATCGGTTAAAGGGATAATAACCCTTTCCTCCTTGTTCTCAAAACTGATATAACCCTTGTTGAACCGAAGATCAACATTATTTGCATAACACCAAGGGCACCCAAGTAGAGCTAGGAAGTTGTCTACTTCTGCAAGTGCCAAAACCTCAAAGTCCCCTATGAACTTGGCCCCTTGTATAGTAATGGATGCATATTTTAAAACTCCAATAGGGGTGGCCTTGGTTCGATTAGCCATAAACAACACATTAGAAGATGGTTGTAATGGGGGTCTCCCCATCTGTACCCATGCATCTAAAGTAAGCACATTGACTTTCGTGCATGTATCAATCAATATATTACTCAAAATCCATCCATCCACAACAACATTCAGAGTGATTTCCTTGTCATAGTCTAAGCTATGGGGGGAAGATTTACATGTAGGATCTGTCATCCAGTCTCAATACTTGCACGCAGAGTGTTTCCCTTTAGCTAATTCCCTAACAATGGAATGATATTCTCCTGGTGCAACATTTTACACACCTCCTTCAAGTCATCAATATCATATTGGACCGTCTCTGCTACTTTCTTTTGCTCCATCTTCTGTGATTTCTCCTTTAAACACTGTATTTCACCCTGAATATTTTTGAGTACCTCCATGGTTTCCTAATAAACCTCCTTCTGATGGATAGGATCTAGGTACCATGCATGTAGAACCTCCTCCTTAGTGATGGTAGGCTTCTGATGTAATGCTTCTTTGGTGCGTGCCACTTCAGCGCAGGTAGTGATCTTTACAGGAAATGCCTCAGATTTTGGTTCCAACTTGGGCATCCACTAATTTTCCACAAGTGGTTGTATCCTAACCATCCATGTGCCTTTGTTTTCTTATTTATGTTACTTACTAAGATGCTCATATAAGTCTGAGAATTCCTCATAGCTATGATTCTTTCCACAAAAAGAACATGTAATATTCTGAGGACATTCACGCCTGTAGTGGTTAGGAGATCCACATGTATAACATGTTCCGAGAGGAAACTCCCCTCATCCACCACCATGGCCTCATCCTCTAAATCCACCACGTTATCCTCGACCTCTGCCATGACCTCCTTCAAAACACACTTCATTTTGATCATAATGCACTTGATTGTGATCCCGATCCTGATGCTCATTCTTACCTTTAGAGTTATCTGATACTCCTTTCTATCACACACCAATATCTATAGCATCATGGATCTGACCAATCAATCTACAGTCCTCTATATCATGAGTCGTGGACCTGTAAATTTTACAATAGCAAGAGACATTCTTCCTTATTTGCACGTTGTAATAATGGGAAGTGGCTAGCATCATGGTTCAAATGACATATCTCACAGTCTAGTAATAATGAATGTACTGATCTGTGGGGACAACTATCCTTGGTGTGACCTTCCACTTCACAATCTATACACCAAATCCCCGTGCACATTTCATGTGCTGAGTTCGCCGATAGTTTCTCCAACTGCTTTCCCATAGATGTAATCTGTGCTTCCAAGAATGGGCTGACTCTAGTGTCTATACTTCTGACTACCTCAGCATGTAAAGCTGCTTCAAGTGCTTCACATGGATCAATGTATGTCTTATGTGATAGTGCCCTTCTAAAAGGTGTAATCAGACCTCCAATGAACCATTGTGCATGTTGGCTTGCGTGAATATCATAAGAAAGCTTAGATAAAAGTGTTTTGAAATGAGCATCATACTCCCTAACACTCTCAGTAGTGCCTTTCTTAATATCCTTGAGCGCACTTATACTCTTCTGCTCGAACTCAGGGATGTGAAACTCTTTAAGGAAAGCATATTTTAATGTTGCATAGTCTACGCAAGTTTGATCAGGGTCAAACTTTCTGTACCAGCTGTGTGCACGTCCTTGTAACGTAGTGGTAAATTGACTTACCCTGTACACTCAGAAGTCGTGATTCCTTTTGCACACCACAATATTTCACACATGTGCACGTGTTCAACAACATCTTCTATGCCCCTATATTCTGGAAGATGAAGAGACATCTCCATGTAAATATTCTGGGTTGGTGCAGACCTTTCCCACCTGATCCAGAACCTCTTGTGTTTCCTCTACCTCTAGAACCACCAGATCCACTAGAACTAGAACCACCTATACCTCCTGATCCTCCACCTGTAGCCAAAAGTGGACCAAAAGATGTACTTCCATGTGTCCCAACAGTAGTACTGAAACTGAACCCCTATAGTCTGTGAAGTGTTACCACTCCTAGAAGTGAGTCCAAAATTTCTGCGCTTGAATTCTTTGTAGATGATGCACCTAAAAAGGTACCTCCAAACAAAAATGAAGATGTTTTCCCTGCCATCGATGTACTTTCTATGTGACTTACTCCTACTCTCCCACTTCCTAAATTAGCTTGCTGACTACTTTTCATACTAGATACTAGAAAACCAAGCACAAGGGCTAGGTTTCTAGGTAGATTTAGATGCGCACCCATGGCCCAGGTCATCTCTACTGGTGCACTTCCATGTGAGGCCGAGGGGGGTTCCCTGTCATGCTTTCCCAAATGGGGGAGTTCCTGATGCTCTGGCTCCATGCCTTCTGTGTGAGCTCCAAATCCTTCGTGAGCCATCTCTCTCCTCAACTCCATTCACTCTGCAACATCCCACTACTTCTCTATCTCCCTCTCATGTGCCTCATTATACTTAAGCCACCTTTCTTCTCTCTACCTTTCTACCACTAGGTCTTCCATCTTTCACCAAACCTGCTCCTGCCCCCGCGTGTGGTGGGGTTTAGTTAGCCATCAGTTTTCTTTCCAAGTTCAGGGTCACCATCAAGATTTTGATCACCAGTGGAATGCCTTGCAAGTAAGTTCCCCTGGGATAACGTAAAAAATGGAATTTTGCTACCTCTGGGAAAGAATAAGTGGAAATTGAGTACTCCGGAATATAACTGTTCAGAACACCACAAAACCAAGTATCCACAGCATGTGTCCAAATCAGATCAGCATCATAAAGGGCCTAAAATTCTTCCTGCATCAAGACAAGTGCATGATACCTCTAATCCCTTTTAGACGCATAAGCAACCAACCACTCATACAGTTCTACTAGAAAAATAGTGAATAAGCTCTCATACAAACTATCATACAGATTTTGTTCCACCCATGCACATGCATTAAACTCAGATTTGGTGTTGAACCTCCATGTGTATTCTTCTTCTAGATCTTGTATCCACTCCTCAACACTTGCTAGGGTCAACTGGTATGTCTTCATCATGAACCATCTTGAAAACAACTGAAAAAGAGGTCCTGGTAACGGAACCAATGATGCAGCCTAGAATTTACCAGAAATAACCTAGGTGCTGACACATCACTCAGCCTAGACTGAGCACTCACTCAAAGTGTGCAAAGGTACCATGCCCCTCTTTAGGTTTCTTGTGTAGGATGCAAACATGATGAAGGGTTAATGCATTCAAATCCATAATTGGTATAAACATTTTATAGAGCATATTCCAGATCTAGATCTAAGGAGTAATGGATTCAAGCAATAACTATATGAATTCTACCATGCAAGATCTAGTTATATTCATGTTTAACACCTTGAATCAGTCAATACACTCCATTATATTAAACACAGTAAATACACATAAGCTTCTTACAATAAGTAGTACCATAAGTTCATGCGCGCATCAGATCTGGCAACATAACTTCACAATAGCTCATATACATTCCTCCTATACTACGTAGATCACTACATATTTATAAGGGTGGGGAATTTCCCTTCACCACTTACATAATTCCCAAAATAGGTCACATGCTGAAAATAGCCATGTGCCTTTACAATAATAGACACACATGCAAGTGCACTAATAATAGATCTCTTCTGGTTAACTGGCAGTAATAATTATATTATTAACTCGAACCCATGCAAAATTCTTAGTAGTACATGCTCTTCCAAAAATATCCCTATGCTTGTTGTGTAAGTCTTTATCCAGTTTATGTGCTCTGCAAGCTATCTCCAAAAATAACCCGTAATCCTAGAAATGGCTAAGTATTGAATCTTTCCATGTCTTTCACGCGTGTTTCCTTCCTTATCCTTCCACGCCTTTGAATGTTTCCTTGTTCTCATGAAGAAACTTTTTTATTTACTATGTTCTAATATATTGGAGTGTATTGGGTGAATAATGGTGTTAAACGTGACTGTAATTGGTTCTTGCATAGTTGGATTTAATATGTTTATCACTTAATTCATGATTTTTTAAATGTAGATCTAGAATATGTTATGTGGAATATTTATGCTATTTATGGATATGAATACATTACATCTTCATCATGTTCACATCCTATACAAGAAACTCTAAAGAGGGCCCTAGTACTTTTTCCCACTTTGGGTGAGCACTTAGCTCAAGCTAGGTGATGTGCCAACGTACCTGTGTTATTCGTAGTAAATTCTAGGCTATATCATTCATTCCATTTTTGGGACCTATTTATCAATTGTTTTCAGGATGGTTCATGATGAAGAAATATCGGTTGAACCTAGCAAGTGTTGAGGAGTATATAAAAGATCTAGAAGAAGTGTACACATAGATGTTCAACACTGGATCTAAGATTGACGCACGTGTGTGGGTGGAAAATAAACTGTATGATTGATTGAATGAGATATTCTTTGCTATTTTCTGGTATAACTGTATGAGTGGCTAGTTACTTATGCATCTAAATGGAATTAGAGGTATCACACACTTTTCTAGACATAGGAAGAATTTCAGGCCTTGTATGATGTTGATATTATTTAGACACATGATGTGGATACTTGGTTCTGTGGTTTTTTGAACAACTATATTACGGGGTACTCAATTTCAACTTATTTTTTCCTAGAGGTAGTTGAGTTCCAATTTTTATGGTATCCTAGGGGAACTTACTTGCAAGACATGCCACTAGCGATCAAGATCTTGATGGTAACCCTGAACTTAGAGGAAAAGTTTATGGCTAGCTAAACCCCACCACACATTGGGGTAGGAGAAGGTTTAGTGAAATATGGTGGACCTAGTGGTAGAAAGGAAGAGAGAAGAAAGATGGCTTGAGTACAATGAGGTGCACAAGAGGAAGATAGAGAAGCAACGTGACATTGCAAAGTGGATGGCGTTAAAGAGAGAGATGAATCATGAAGGATTTAGAGCTCACGTAGAAGGCATGGAGCCAGAGCATCATGAACTCTACCATTTAGGAAAGCATGATAGAAAACCCTCCTTGGCATCACATAGGAGTGCACCAACATAGATGACTTAGGCCATAGGTGCGCATCTAAAACTACCTGGAAACCTAGCCCTTACACTTGGTTTTCCAGTATCTAGTACATTCAATAGTCAACAAGCTAATTTGGGCAGTCAAGAAACATGAATAAGTCACACTGTAAGTAAATCTATGGCAGGGAAAAAATCTTTGTTATTTTTTAGAGGTACCTTTTTAAGCACATAATTTGCATAGAATTCGAGCGTGCATAATTTGGGGCTCACTTATGGGAGTAGTACCACCACACAGACTATATGAGTTAAATAAAATACTACTGTTGGGACACAGGGAAGCACATATTTTGGTCCACTTCTAGCTATAGGTGGAGGATCAGGGGGTATAGGTGGCTCTAGTTCTGGTGGATCTAGTGGTTCTAGAGATAGAGGTAACACAAAAGGTTCTAGATTAGGTACGCAGGGTCCGTACCAACCCTAGAATATTTACATGGAGATGTCTCTTCATCTTCTAGAGCATAGGGGTATAGAAGATGTTGTTGAACATGTGCACATGTGTGACATATTGTGGCATGAAAAAGGAATCATGGCTTCTGAGTGCAAGGAAATTCAATTTACAACTACATTCCCGGGATTTGCACACAATTAGTAGAGGAAGTTTGACCCTTATCAACCTTGTGTAGATTATGCAGCATTCAAAGATGCATTCCTTAAAGAGTTCTATATCCTTGAATTTGAGTAGAAAATTATAAGCATGCTCAAGGATATTAAACAAGGCACTGCTAAGAGTGTCTAGGAGTATGATGCCCATTTCAAAACACTTTTATCTAATCTTTCTTATGATATTCATGTAAGACAACATGCACAATGGTTCATTGGCAGTATAATCACACATTTTAGAAGGGTGCTATCACATAAGACATAAAATGATCCATGTGAAGCACTCGAAGCAAATTTACATGCTGAGGAAGTTGGGAGTAGAAACTAGAGTCAACCCATTCTTAGAAGCAAAAAATGCAACTATGACAAAGCAGTTGGAGAAACTATCAACAAATTCGGCACATGAGACATGCACTAGGATTTGGTGTACAGACTGTGAAGTGGAAGGGAACACCTTGTCCCCACAGAATAGTATGCTCATTATTGCTAGAATGTGAGATATGTCATGTAAACCATGATGCCAACCACTGCCCATTATTACAATGCATGATAAGGAAGAATGTATCCTGCTATTATAACATTTTCTAGTCCACGATTCATGATACAAAATACTGTAGGTTGGTTGGTCATATCCATGATGCTATAGATATTGGTGTGCGACAGACATGAGTATCGGATAACTCTAAGTGTAAAGGTGAGCACCAGGATTAGAATCACAATCAAGCACACTATGATTGGAATGAGGGGTGTTATGAAGGAGTATGTGGCAGAGGTCGAGGATATCATGGTGGATTTGGAGGTCGAGGCCGTGGTGGTGGGAAAAGTGAATTCCCTCGTAGAACTTGCTTTACATGTGGATCACCTGACCACTTCAGGTGTGAATGTCCTTAGAATATTACATGTTATTTATGTGTGAAGAATCATAGCTACGAGGAATGCTCAAATCTATATGAGCATCTTAGCGAGCAACATAAATAGGATAACAAAGGTACAAGGATGGTTAGGATACACCGTGTTATGGAAAATCAGTGGATGCCAAAGTTGGCACCAAAATCTGAGGTATTGCCTGTGAAGATCACTACACGCGCTGAAGTTACGTGTGCTAGAGAGGTGTTATAGTAGAAGCCTACCATCACTAAGGAGAACATTTTATATGCAAGTTATCTGGATATTGTGTACTAGAAGGAGGTCTATCAAAAGACCATTGAAGAACTCAGAGACCTTCAAGGAGAAATACAATTTTTAAAGGAGAAATCACAGAAGATGGAACAAAGAAGGCAGCAGAGATGGTCCAGTCATATATTGATGACTTGAAGGAGGTATGTAGAATTGTGTGCTAGGAGAATATCATTCCATTACTAAGGAGTTAGATAAAGGGAAACACTTCGTGCATGAATATTGAGAATGGGCATCAGATCCTGCATACAAATTTTCCCCCATAGCTTATATTACGACAAGGAGATCACTCTTAATGTTGTTATTGATGGATGGTTCTTAAGTAATATATTTTTTGACACAGATGCAGAAGTTAATGTACTTACTTTAGATGCATGGGTACATATGCGGAGACCTTCATTGCAACCATATTATAATGTATTGTTTATGGCTAATCAAACTAAGGTTACTCCTATCAGAGTTTTAAAAGATGCATCCATTACTATACAAGGGGCCAAGTTCACTGGGGATTTTTAGGTTTTAATGCTTACAGAAGAAGATAGTTTCCTAGCTCTACTTGGGTGCCCTTGGTGTTATGCAAATAATGTTAATATTCAGTTCAACAAGGGATATATTAGTTTTAAGAACAAGGAAAGAGTTATTATCCCTTTAACAGATGGGAAATTCAGGCCCTATGCTAAGCCGTTGAGTGATTAAGATCTAAATAGGATTTCTGTACATGCCATTTAGGACCCAGAAGTACTCGATCCATCTAAGGAAGGAATATTTTAGGGGAAAGATGCGTAGTCTATTACTGATACTACAAGTATTGATTGTGATACTTGGTCTCATGGTACTTATGAGATGGTTGGGTGCGAAGTAAGGAGTGCATTTGTGTGGAAAATCAAACCTCGTTGCATCAGGAGGGTAGGTAACAACTCTATACCTTAGTACACTGGAGAAGGATACCCTACAGTATTCCTGCACACCATGAAGGAATAGTGGATAGACCAATTTGAAAGAAGAAATATGTTAGCATATACCTTGCGCAAGACAATAGTGCATTGGTGGGTGGTTCATAGGGATAATCTTGTAGAATGGAATGAAGTCAGGATTGATATTACAACTCAGTTTTCTAAGAGAAATGCCCCTACTCAAATATGCACTTATCATGATAATCAACCTATTCAGCACTACGTTCAATAGGGTGAGAGGCTCTGGACAAAGGGGCAAAAAGATTTATCACCTTTTCTATGGGTGCACAAACTTTATTACACTTTACAAGGATACACATGCTCTTGGTATGTATATTCTGAGATACATGGAGAAACTAGGAACTGACAGGATTTGATTACAGGAATGGTCAAAATTTTTGACTACTTATCTACTAAACCTTTAGTAAAAGAGTAATTAAGGGTTATAAAGCATTTAACTATGGGAGAGAGTGCAAAGGTAGAAGAACTCATTCATGATTTATTTGATGAGAATGACTCAAGAGCGCACTTTGATTAAAGAAATAGAGACAAATGCCACTCTACTGGAAGTAGAAAATATGGATATAGATCATTCAACAGGTACGAGCCAGGTCTTGGACAGTGTGGATAACTATGCATGTGCCTATCAAGAACCTATGAGGAAAAAGACAGTGAATATTGGTATAGCAATATGATGAACCTAAAAAGGCAATAATTGGAGATTGTTGGTATTCAAGCAAAGGGGGCCTACAATTTTTTTGTTTCTTGCATATTTGTGCTGACATAATCCTGCTAGGAATTACATAACCAAGTTCAGATCTCTTATGTTATCTCTCTTCTACTTGAATTACATCCAGATTGCTTCCAAGATGCCATTGCTCAAGCACCATCCTCTTATTGTTGTTATTTGCATTCCCAATCTTTTGGAATCACATGAACACTCAAAGAATGAAAGGAAAGAATTGAGGGGGAAAATACTGATACTACTAGATTTGCCAAGGTTCTTGCTCTTCTAGGTTGGATTTGTGTATTTATTTTCTTTGTTTATCAAATTGTCAATTACAAATTGTTAATTTCAATTGCATATCAAATAGAGTAGAGAAACAATTCATTTTAACGAGCCAAATAATTTCAAGTAGATCAAATCAATAGGAAGTTGTCTCTTCAACATTACCAGGGAAGCTATGGGGAACAATAGCTCTGTTAGGGTTATAATTTGTTCTTCACTTCTGAGGTAGGGTTGGAAGGATTTTGATTAAATTAGAATAAGGTTTTAGATTTAGATTCACACATCTACACAGATAGTTAGCTACATCTGGCTAATTATTTATTTTTAACTTGTTTATTAGATTAGATGCATTCTCTAAAAATTTAGAAAAGAACGAAAAAAATTATTTTCCATAGATTAGTTTGTTTCACTACTTTGTTATGATATATTGAGAAAACACCAAAAATATAGGTTAATTTCCTTTGATAGATAGTTTATTTATTGAAAACAAATCGATTCATCTTGCATGACCATTAACGGTCCATAACAGGAAAAGAATTAAAGTTGTGATCCCCTGGTCCCACAATCTAATGGGACAGAGCTAATAACTAACATTGACACAAGTTTACGCTTAACAGCTTTACGTACACCTGCCACATCGCTGAGAAAATAAGATAGTTAGAGACATTGAACACAACTGTTAATCAATCCTATGACTTTTGGAATGCTCCTGGAAATAGGATTTGATTACATGCATGACCATACAAGGGCCTCAACCTCAATGAGTCTTTGGTTGTGGCCCATAGGTCCCACAACCCAACAGGCCTGCTAGTCAGTTAGATATTGACACTAGTTTACATACATTGGTATTCATATCTTCACTGCTTCCACCCAATATTATTACACAATTTTCATTATTGAACATAGCATCCAATCAGGCTAATAATTTCTGGATAAGACTAGAAAATCACCCATAGTCTCTATAGCTCCACAACACCTCTTGTCTCCATTTCCATGACGTTGTCTAGAAACCCATACGAGGCACCTACAGGATACTTTCCACATGTTCCATAACTAGCAAATAGAATATATACAGAACTATAAATCGATTAGAGTCTCCGATTAGCAATCATATCAGAATGTACCATCACACCCTTTCAAGTTAGGAGATCATTCTTTGCCTTAGATTCACAGATTCCAGTATTGTGTGTCAAAGACATAAGGTTTCCCCATTAGCTTGATCACTGCCATCACTTTCACTTCCATTTTAATTCCACATTGGTTGTCTTGGCATGACCTTGGGAGGTTAGGTGTGAAGAAGGTGACGTGTTGATTTTATATTGTACAAATTGGTGAACCCGACATGAAGGGCTAGTCTCTAAGCATTTCTACTTTCATCCATCCTTTATTCTGTGGATATTCTTATACCCCCTGAATATTTTGGGATATGACGAGTAGAGTTGACCCATCCCAGGTTTTGACATGTACCATTACCAATCAAATATCCCACAATAATTACCTTCACTTTCAACATGGGAAGACAACCGGTCATCCACTCAAATCCCTCTGCTTCAAGGAACCAATGTTGGTTGTTCTATACGCATCAAAGAACTAGATCAGGTCACTCAAACTTATCCCCTTGAACAATAAAGTTCAAATAACATGACATTCACTAGTGAAGTGAGTTCATCTCCTTGGGTATTGTTTCGACAGCCCATTACCATGTAATCCAATCAATTCCCCCATCTTGATGAAGAGTGTTTAGCACAATATGATAGGAGTGAGCAATAATTCCAAAAAATGAACCAAACTTTCGATAGGTTACAATTACAAGGTGATGTCCTAGTTTAGAACAATAATACTACCCCACCACCAACTAAAAATACAACCAATGAAGGGTGGAAACATCGTGAACAATTCATAGCAGGATACCATACTCCTCAACAACCTCTAAGGGTTCAACCAAAGGTATCTAAGCAAGGTACCACCCTGTCAACGGGCGATGTCATTTCAGCTTTGGTTGATAAAGTCAAGGATTTAGAGATTTCCCAGAATACACAGAGTTCATATGTAGGGAAAGAATGGAATCCCTCCTACCCATAGAACTATGGGAAAATACCAACCACACAGAATCCTCCCATCTACATGAATACTCCAAACCATGGGGATTTGTTAATTGGGATGGGTACCTTGGGTATGCCCCCTTAAGCCACATATGGATACCTACAATAGGTGAAATCTAGAAGTGCATTCTCAAATGCTATACCAGCTAGAAATGTGAGGTTCCCTGGCTTCGTGCCTTCAGCTCTATATCAAGGTAATCAACCCCCTTATGTGCACATGTATTCTAAATCTCCACAGGGGGACATGTATACCTACCCAAGTCCATATGGACAACCATAGGGGATGTCATATGCCCCACCAAATGTCTATGCTATCCCATTTTAGCAACCAATGCAGCCCCCACCTCCCCAACAAGGGTCTTTAATGATGGAAACATATGCAATGGGGACTTATTCTAAATATCTCAAGGAACCCATAGATTTCTCCATTTGGGAAGTCATGCTCCCAAGACCATTTCTTGATCTCGCGAAGTTCAAAGGGGAGGGAAATCCTAATGCCCACATCAAGGCTTATGCAACGGATATTCAAGAGTTACTCCCATGGTATGCAGTCATTGCAAAGATTTTCCCTAAGACACTAGAAGGTATTTCTCTTGACTGGTATTATAGGATACCAGAGGCTTCAATACACTCATTCAAATAACTCGTATCAGAGTTTATCAAAGATTTTGATATGAACAAGATTTTGTGAATAGGAATTAGAAAATTCCTTCATATTAAACAAGAACACAATGAATCTGTAGCCCACTTCATTCAAAGGTGGCGACATGTTCTCTACTCTTCCGCAAGTGCTCCAAACATGAATCAAACAAAATTTTGTGATTTTTTTCTTCACTCTCTCAACAGAGAGATGAAGGAATAGGTTCAAAAATTCCCACTAAGGAGCTATGAAGAGGTGCTAGAGGGTTCTCTTTGGATTGACCAAGTGGCCATTGATAGTGGTCGTAAGACCTATGGAGCAAATGGGAAGTTAGTCACTCCTACTCAAAGCACTCCTGGTTACTCCAACAACACAAACAACAATAAAGGATGAAATATCCTTAATAAGAATTGTGGTGTCATGACTGTTGGTGTGACTGACCAGCCCAAAAAGCCTAATGTTGTTAATCCTACTAGTACAAGTACTACAAATAACAATAATGGAAAAATTCAAAGAAATAACAAATTCTCACCCTTGGTAAATGATGTGGATTTTAATCATCCCCAACAATAACAACAACCTCAGAAACAAAGAAAAATGCCGACCCCAAGCCCTAGTCAATACCCTAACCAATTCTAGAATCAGGGGCAAGGGTTCCAAAGTGTTAATTATAACAGTAAACAACCAAACAATAACCGTAGTTTCAGACCACAAGTAATAAACCAAAGGCCTTGGGATCACGATCCCAACCTGTATTGTAGTTTCCATAGGGTTTACAGGAATGAATCAAGAACTTGTTGCGATTGTAATAAGTTTTTGCATTGTTTTCCAAAAGACCAAAGACAGTTATTTGTTGACATGTTTTTGGAAAAACCAATTGCACCCAATAAAAATTCCTATATGGGACTGATGTCTCCGCATAACACACCATTGGGAATCTTCAACGATCCTGTCCCCACACATCCAAAGGACGGTATACTGGATCCCAATGGTTTGAATAAAGGTATTATAATAGGGACTCATGATCATGAAGCCTCAACTTCATCAAACTCACACATGGCACCTCCTTTTGATGGTTGCTAAAAAATGAGGATTGTAGGTTTGGTTGAGTTAGATGTTGAACTCCAAATTAACGCCATAATAAGAGCCAAATACTATTCTTCACAACCAATCCTGATATATTTGGTTGTGTCAGATAATGCTCATGACATGATACGTAAGCCAGTAGGGGCTTATGATTTGATCAGTGATCTAACCAAGACCTTTTCACACATTTCCTTTTTAGATCTACTAAAGAATCCCCCCACTCATCGAGCCAATATTTTGGAAGTGATAGGTCTCGATCATTTGATCAACGTTACCAATCCACCAAATTTGGAGATAAACCATATATGCTTTGATTTTTTCCTCTAGGGAAACTTGAAAGGGATATTGGGTTTGTATTTGACATAAGTACAATTCCTACAGATGCTGAAATAGCTCATAGAGGTGATCCAACCTTGTTTTTACAGGTTTGGGTGTACAACAACTACGTGAAACATGTGATGATTGTTGATGAGGAAGTGGTTAATATATTCCCCTTCTCTTTTCTTCATAATTTAGGATATGGGGAGACTAATTGCTCCTTAACGTGAAACATGTTGAGAGGTTATGATAGCCTCAAAGAAACCTCGATCGAAACCATAGTATTACTAGTTAATCTTGGGCCCAAGATGATACTCACTGAGTTTTATATTATAGATCAGGAAACCAACTACAATATGATCCTTGGTCATCCTTGGATCCACCATATGAAAGCAATCCCCTCCACTGTATTCCAAGACGTCAGATTCTAGCATTTAGGGAAATTCTTTGTGTCTCAAGGTGATCCAAAACCCTTTGATATACATTTGGCCAACTTGAAGAAAAGGCCATGGGTCAACTCTGAATTCAAACTTCCTACGAACTAGTTAAACAAATTGGCAAGCACAGTACCAGGAGAAAATTTGGTTCCCATAATGGAGTTAGAAGTTATGGGTTTGATCGAGGGTATTCTGGTAGTCAAGGATGAAAACGTTGTTGTAGAGATGGTATCATTAGGAACTACAACAAAGATTGTTGAGCTATTAGAAAATGATTTGGCTATCCTTCTCCCCTTTGATTCCATAGGTATGGGACATGCCTTGGGACTTGGTTCCCTTCCAGCAGATAAGATTTGCATGGTGGAGGTAACCAAGGTAAAAGGAGAACTTACAAAGGATGACTCGGAATCCATCTTTCTGAGTAATTGTTGGACCCTCCATTTTTTTGGAGCCAAGTGTCACTTCAGCGCCAGGGTAGGCGCGATCCTTATTTCTCCTGAAGAAAGGGTTTTACCTTTTTCTTTCAAATTGAATTTTGAATGCACAAATAATGGGGATAAGTATGAGGCTCTCCTATTAGGTCTCATTATAGCTAAGAGAATGGGCATCCTCAATATTAGGGTGTTGGGTGACTCACAGCTAGTCGCAAATCAGATATTTGAGGTATACGAGACTAGGGATTAACCCCTACAACTCTACAAAATAGCCATGTTGGGCCTAACTAAGGGGTTTGAATTTTTATCATTCGAGGTAGTTCCACATGAACAGAACCTTCTAGTAGAATCTATAGCAACTTCCACCTCATGCTTCACCCCAAGTAGTGACTTAGAGGACACCAACTTAATGACTTCAATCGACGTCGAATCCTTGATTCACAAAGTGCCAACAACGTCAATGTTGACATACGTTGAAGCTGAGGATTATCTTGACTCTTCGAACCATGTTGATGGGGATGAGTAAACTTTAAGTTATTTAAATGCTTTAACGGAACTGCATCTTACCTATCATGAGGTAGACCTTTCCCTAATTCCACGTTCCTCTTCTTATTTTGGGAATCCAATGATTGAGTCCTCTCCAGGAAAATATATTGAGATTTACAAAGTAGGAGAAGAAGGGGACTTGGATTTTCCTCCAGCCCCGATTGAGTTTGAGGAGGTTAATGCCTCCTTAATTGAGGGAATGATTGATATAAACATCGGAACAGAGGAGGAGACAAAAATCTTAAAACTAGGGTCCTCTTTAACTCTAGAGGAAGTATAAATTCATTCCCAAATCCTCAAGGAACATCAAAAATCTTTCACATTTAGTTACAAGGAAATGATGGGAGTTGCACCACACATCACAGTTCATAATCTCGTTACCAACCCAGATGCCAAACTGGTTAAGCAGAAGTCAAGACCTATGAAGCCAATGGTGTGCCTTATGGTAAAAGAAGAAGTAATGAAGCTTTTCTAGGTAGGGTTTATCAAGCTAGTCAATTATTCACAATGGGTATCTAACATTGTCCCCGTTCTCAAAATTAATAGAAAGATCTATATTTTCATAGACTTTCAGGACATTAACAAGGCTTTTCCCAAGGATTATTTCCCGCTACCATTCATTGATGTTATCATTGATGCAATGGCTAGATTTGAGTTGTTGTCTCTCATGGATGGGTTTTCGGGATATAATCAAATCAAAATCTCCACCAAGGATCAAGCTAAAAATACGCTTATAAATCCTTGGGGAAATTATTTTTATGTCACCATACCATTTGGTCTTAAGATCATGGGCTAGCGTTACATATCAACAAGTAATGGCATGCATATTCCATGATCTTATTCATAGGATTATAGAATCCTACATAGGTGACCTGCTAGCCAAGGCTAGGAAGCACTTTGCGATCACCAAAAGGTACTTCATATCATCCTCTCACGCTTAATTGAGTATGGTGTCACATTGAATCTAGAGAAATGTGTATTCAATGTAATAGGCGGTAAGCTTTTGGGTTACATTATATGTTCACGAGGGATTGATGCTGACCTAGCCAAAATCCGGGCTGTGTTAGAAATGGTTCCGCCATCAGACGAGTTTGGTATTAGATATTTTCATGGGAAACTCGGTGCAATCCAAAGGTTCGTCCCTAACTTGACCTTCATCATTCATCCAATCAATAATTTTGTTAAAAAATGATTATATCATTGATTGGATGGAGGAATGCAATGAGGTCTTCAAGGAAACTAAATGATTCTTACTGTCCCCTTCCACGCTAATGTCACCTAGATCAGATCACCCTTTGATCTTATATTCATGGGCTATAGATGTTTTTGCTATCCTGCATGTTAGCTCAAGACAATGACAATAAGATGGGAATGGGAAATCTACTTTATTAGTTAAACATTACTTGATTATGAGACATGCGCTACACATAGGAAGAAAAGTAATTCCTTGTCATGGATTTTGTAACCAAACATTTAAGACATTATATGCTCAATCAAGGAACAAGGGTCATTGTCAAGTCAGACCACTTATGAACATTCCTCATGTAGGGATCCTTTTCTAAAAAGTCTGCGGTGTTTCATTACATTAATGAGTGAGTTCGAGTTAACTTTTGTAAATCAAAAATCCGTTAAGGGTCAAATCATTAAAGACTAGTTAGCTAATAATTCATTGGATGAGGGGTGATTTGGTAGATCTAGAATTTCCCAATGAATGTCATATATTTCATCGAAACTAGGTCCCCTATCTCTGTATGCCCTTGGTATACTGACATTATCAATTTCATCATGGACCACATATACCCAAAAGGGAAAACATCATAACAAAATAAGGCGGTTATGGGTCATTGCCACTAGGTACATTATCTTGGAACAAGTGATCTACCATAGAGGCTTTGAAAAAATGTTGTTAAGGTGTGTTGACGTTAAAGAATCCAAAAAAATTCTTTATGAGTCACATAACGAGGTATGTGGGGGTCACTTTGGTGGCCATGCCACTGCCTGAAAGCTACATCGGATGGGATATTTCTTGCCCACCCTTAGAGCATGATGTGGTAGATTTTGTGCGTAAATGTCACAAATGTCAAGAGTTCTCCCATGAGATTCATATACCGGCACAACCGTTGCAACCAATATGCAACCCCATGGACCTTCTCCACATGTTTCCTAGATTTGATAGGGAATTTCTCACCCTCATCAAAATAGACGACCATAATTTCATAATCACAGACCACACAATACTTTACCAAGTGGGTAGAGGCTATGTCCCTTACCATCTCTTCTTGGTTATGTAATCACTAAGTTGATCTTGAAGCAAATCATTTATAGGTACAGGGATGTTGTACAGACCATTATTTTTGAGAATGACATGTATTTCAAAAACGATGAGGTGCATGATTTGTGTACAAAGTTTAAAATAAGAAATCACATGAGCTTCTCTCTACTACCCATCAGGCTAATGGATAAGCTGAGGCTGACCAATAAGACTTTAAAGTCCATTCTCCTAAAAACTGTTAAGGAGAACAAATGAGATTGGCACCTAAATATTTTTCCAACCTTGTGGGCCTACCAAAGATTGAGTAGAACACTAACAGGGGAAAGCCCCTTTTCCTTAGTATTTGGTGTTAAGATGGTTCTACCACTTGAAGTTGAAATATCTATTCTCCACATTTTGCTACATGGGATCCTGAGAGAGGAGGGTTATTGAGAAGCATGAATCTCCCAATTAGAAAGTCTTGACGAGGCTATATTGAATGTTGAACAATAACACATCATTTACACTGACCATATGGCTTGTAGATACAATAAGAAGGTGTACAAATGTGAGATATATGAAGGAGATTTGGTATTAAGACTCGATAGTCGAATAGAAAAGACCGACAAGTGATGAAAGTTTAGACCTAGGTGATTAGGTCCATATCGGGTAGTGGAAGACTACAAAAATGGCACATTTCACTTGTGTACATTAGAAGGTGAGGATTTTAGCGAATCTCTAAACTCTCTTCATCTAAAGAGATACTACGCATGATCCACCAGCATTTTCATATGTACATTATTGTACCTGCATAGCATTTTCATATGTATATTGATTTTGTAGAAAATGTGATCAAGGAGCTTATTCTTATATCAATTCCTAAAAACTTCTGGAAATATTGGCAAAACATTTCAAATCACGTCTCTTCAAACTTTCATAATATTATGAACTGTTTCTGAATCATTTATCAATCCAAACGAGATAAGGACAAAGTTTTGACGGTAACCATACCAAGGTCTGCATACTTGGTTTTACTTTTGGTCTCTTCTTAGGTTATGCGTCTTTTGTTCATGGTATGTTATTGAGGCTTCATGGTGTCACATCTATACCATATACATCTCCTTGGAAATAAGAGAATTCTAAATTTTTTTCCCAAATAAGTAAATCAAATGCAAATTCACAGAAAATTTTATTTTTACACATTTCTCTTCCCTACCAACCTTTGGTGTTGAGCATGCGTCTCTTACTAGTGATGTAGGGTTGGGAAATGAGGGAAATGCCCTTACTCGTCTGTGCCTTTTCCATGGTGATAAGCACATGCTTCTTATTGGTAGCATGGGGCAAGGCATAGGGGGTCTCTTTGATAAACTTGAAAGTTACAAACTAGTCAAACATTGTGAAATAATAAATCAAAAACAAAGTGAGTTAGATGTCCAAAATTCCAAGAAAATTTTAAAACCCCAAAACCAGATTTTTTCAACCAAGTGGCCATCGACGGATCCAAGTCTAGACAAACTACAAAGCAATTCACATTCTAAACCATGAAGTAGCTTGAGTAGAGTAATTTTGTAGTGTCCCAATTTGGTTTTGTCAAACCACTGTCTTTCTCTTATCACTGACATTCAACAAATTTCATAACTTGTGCCCTTTATAACTCTTGGTGTTGAGCCCTCGCATATTACTAGTTGTGTGGGGTTAAGAGTGGGGCAAGCACATATATTTTATTGTATCGTTGTATCATCACGTTTTATCAAGACAATATGAAGTACTGAAGATTGCAAAAGAAGTTAAGTTTAAGGTCACATTGTGTGTTTGCATCGTCATATATCAGCAACATAAAATGTAAAAAGTAATCATTTTATTTATCATTCACATCCATTACATACATTCTTAAAAGTATTGAAAAGTGGAAGTTCTAAACATCTAGAGTACACATGAGAGATAAGCCAAAAGAGATTCAACTCAGATATGATGGAATATCGAACCAAAAATAAAGTTTGTATATATCGTAATAGATCAGTTTGTGTATAATGTCATCATGCACTAGGCATGGTCAAAATGCTCGCAGTGAGCCCAAAATATACAAAAAAATCATAGAGTATCAAAAATGGTATCAAATCAGTAAAGGCTCAACAGCCTGTCAATCCCTGTGGGATCCCTCGGATAGTAAGTGACTATGTCTAGGGCTCCTACTATGGCAGTGACAGCACTATGAATGGACTGAATGGTGTGAGTGCTCGTGGTGGTGCCTGCTACCCGTAGCCTCACTATGAGAATGGCCCCGCCTCATCAAGCACTCAGCAATCTCGTATCCAGCTACCTAAGTATGAAGGGAGGTCACTATCTCTGCCACCTTCTAGACAAGGGCGAACATGTCAGTATATTGGCCGGTGGCTAAGGGTTTTCTTGAATCCGCAGACAGATCGGCTCGGGTCTTCCCTGAGGGGATCAAAAGGGTGTCCACGCATACCCGACGAATGAGTTCTCGCCACTCGTGTGTAGAAACTGCAGAAAAGAACAAAAGAGAGAGAGAGAGAGAGAGAGTGAGCTAGAAAATCATAGAATGCAAATCAAAAGGAGAATGCTAAGCTAAACATATGAAAATCAATAGAAAAAATTCAGAAAGGAGTATCAAACATACTCGGGTCCCCAAGCATCAATGTGGGATCAGTGGCTGCTATTGCAGGTGTTGTTGGTGGCTGCGGAGCCTCACCGAATCCAGAGGCACAACATTGTCCGATCACAGATTCATCATCCTCTCCAAGTGTCTCCTCCGAGACCAGTGTCTCTCTCTCTCTCTTTGCACTCACCTCCTTATGCACTGCTCTCAGGATCTCCTAAGTGTCATGTCACTCAAGGTCACTCTCCGCTCCCTCCAAAGGTCCTGCCCCCTCATCCTCCTCTCAGATCAAATCCCCCTCCACATCATCTCCTGCATCCTCCTCAGAGTTGGATTCCAAATCAATCAGCTCATCCTCCTCCCCAATGTGAACAGGAGCCGCCTCAATCTGAAGTAAGGGTGCTTGAGGGGTACCAGCTACCCATCGAGCCTGAACTACATGCCTAACTATAATAGGCACACCAAGAGTAAAAACTATCCAATTGGGATCCCCTTTAGGACCCCTCTGAGCCTCTCGAATAATCCTATAAATAGGCTCCACTGGAGGAAGCATGACAGGGTATGGAAGACCGAACTCCTGAGGTACCTAGTCAAATGGGTGAATCTCTACTCTCCCGGCTCTATAAAATAACTTGCTCGTGGAAGAGCAAGCTACCATCGTCCTAACCTCCTCACTCCATACCCCTGCCATGTCCTAGTAGGGTGTGGTAGTCATGTTTGTTGTAGTCAGGGAGGCCACTGACTAATGTGGTGTCTGAATCACTAACATACATGCCCATCTAGCTTCCTAGACAACCTCTGGATTTGATACTAGCACCCCCTGCCATAGGGGATGAAACACTCATAGACCCAACTCATAACCAGAGTAGGGTGGCTCAAATACTGTCCCTATAATCTGACAACTCTATACAGATCATGGTATGTAGTCCCTAAAATATCTACTCCCCAAGCATACTTATGGCTATGAGCCTTGATCTATGCAATGATGGGGGCCCAACAGTTTAAAAGTGTATCTCCTCCCTTTTCCCCGACTAGTCTCGAAGACAAGATACCCATGATGGCTCTCTGAAGGATAGGAATGGGTGCAGTAGCAATGGACCAAACCTTCATTCCCTTCTTCGAGCCAGATGAGACAATGTCATCTCCCATGTATGTGGCCCACTGCGTCACCACATCCCTAGACCCCGTTTTCTCCAATGTCAGCCTCCTACCAAGTACCAAGAGTCCAAGGATGCGGTATTAATCCTCTAAAGTGATAGTCCACTCTCCCCTAACACCTGGAAACTGGAAGGTGTTCCGGTCTGCATCCCAGTAAGAGAATAAGTCACATAGAATGTGACTGGCAAGAGCAACATGGGGCACCCATGTTATCCACTAGATTCCCGCTCTCCGTAGAAGATCCATCTCAGCTTGGGTCAGCTGGTCTAGAATCCCAAGGAGCTAATCACGCTCTGTCTCTCTACTCCAATGTATGTATTCCACCTTCTTTTGTATTCACCAAAACATGAAAAAAGAGAAATTTAGTAACGTACATCACATGATAAGCTCATCAAAAACATAGCAAAACATTGAAAATGCAAAAAAATTCAAATGTAGGTGTGTTTTAAACATTCTATTTAGAACCACCACCCAGTGCAGAGCGGTGGTTCTAAGACCACTGCTTTGGCAAGGCGGCAATTCCATGATCACCAACCTGTCTTGGGTGGTGGTCCTGGCTCGATTTCTAAAAATGCGCCCTTAACCCCAAAAAATCCCAAAAACGAGAAAATTGACCGTTTCTAGAAAAATAAAAGAATGCCTTATGGGCGCCCTCCTAAGGACTCATTTGAAACAAGAAAATCAACACATAACCTTCTTTGCACCCGACCTCTTGAGGTCGTGCTGAGACAGCCGGTGTGGAATTGAAATAGAAGTGAAAGTGATGGCGGTGATCAAGCTAATTGGGAAACCTTATTTCTTCGACACGCAATACTGGAAGTTTTTAATCTAAGGCAAAGAATGCTCTCCTAACCTGAAGGGGTGTGATGGTACGGTTTGATATGATAGCTACTCGAAGACACCAATCAATGTCTAGTTCTACCGAGATTCTATTGATTGGTTGTGAAATACGTGGAATGTAACCTGCAGGTGCCTCATATGGGTTTCCAGAAAAGGTCATGGAAATTGAGACAAGAGGTGTAGTGGAGCTACAGGAACTAAGGGCAATTTTCTGGTCTTGTCCAGAAAGTCTTAGCCTGATCAACTGATATATTCAACAATGAAAGTTGTGTAATAATATCGGGTGGAAGTAGTGAAGATATGAATTCTAATGTGCGTAAACTAGTGTCAATATCTAGATGACTAGCAAGCTTTTTGGGTTGTGGGAGCTTTGGATCACAACCAAATACTTGTGGGGGTTGTGGCCCTTAGATGGTCATGCATGCAATCAAACCCTATTTCCAGGAGTAGTCCAAAAGTTGTAGGCTTAGTTAGCAGATATATTCAATGTATCTAATTGTCTTATTTTCTCAACGTATGTTGCAGGTGTGCGTAAGATTGTTAAACACAAACTTATGTCAATGTTAGTTATTAGCTCTAGCCCGTTGGGTTGTAGGACTAGGGGATCACAACTGTAAGTCTTTTCCTGTTGTGGACCATTGATGGTCATGCAATATGAATTGATTTGTTTTCAGTAAATAAACTATCTATCAAAGGAAATCTAACCTATACTTTTGGTGTTTTCTCAATATATCAAAACAAAGCAGTAAAAAAATCTAATCTATGGAAAGTAAATGTTTTTGTTTTTTTCTAACTTTTTCAGACAATGCATCTAATCTAATAAACAAATTAAATACAAACAATTTGCCGGATGTAGCTAACTATTTGTACAGATGTGTGAATCTAAATCTAAAACCTATTCTAACTCAATCAAAGATCTTTCCAATCCTACCTCAGAAGTGAAGAACAAATCATAACCCTAACAGAGTTATTGTTCCCCACAGCTTCCCTGGTAATCTTGAAGAGAAAACTTCCTATTGATTTGATCTACTTGAAATTATCTAGCTAATTGAAATGAACTGTTTCTCTACTCTATTTGATATGCAATTGAAATTAACAATTCTTAATTGAAAATTTGATAAACAAAGAAAACAAATACACAACTCCAACCTGGAAGAGCAAGAAACTTTAGCAAATCTAGTAGTATCAGTATTTGTCCCCTCAGTTCTTTCCTTTCTTTATTTGAGTGTTCATGTGAGTCCAAGGGATTGGGAATGCAAATAATAACAACAAGATAATGGTGTTTGAGTAATGGAAAATTTGATGGCAGTCCAGATGCAATGCAGGTAGAAGAAAGATAACACAAGAGATCATGAGCTTGGCTATGCGAAATTCCTAGCAATATTGTGGCAATAATACAATGTAAGATACATAAAATTCTTCAGGCCCTTTTGCTTGAGTACAAGCATGGAATATATAAGAATGGAGGCTAATACGTTACTCCATGCACAAGGAAAGAATAGGTAGTTAAAACTAATTCAATCTATTTAAAATAGAAGAGGGAAGGAATACCATGCAAACAAGACTATTATTAGGCAATTTGGTTCACAAACACACCCTAAAATTTGAGTTAAATGAAGCGACGTGTGTCAAAATCATGCATGAAGAGTTCTAGAAAAATAGTTCAGGACCATCGTCCTCCACATGGAGATGGTCCTAGGACCACCACCCAAACCTGGGAGGAGGTCCTAGAACCCCCACCCAAGCCTAGGAGGTGGTCCTATCACTAAAGCCAAAACATGCACAGAAATGAACGGGAAGCTGGAAGAAAGCATGGAAAAGCTAAGTAAGGATGTCTAGGCTACAAATATACACTACGAACGGGTTTTGAAGCTCGAACACCTTCTTAAAGGACATGAATCATCATTGGGGATTTTTGTAACCATTTTCCAACAATGTAGCACATGCAATTTTGGGTGTGTACATATTTCCCCCTCAGAGAAGTGTCTTAGCCATGAAAAAGATGTAAAACATATATTCCAAGTATGGTGTCCCCGAAATGGGGAGTTAGAAGCTATACCTAACATGCCCGTTTGTCAAAACGTCGTCATCCAAACTCCCGCTACCTGTAAAACAAAAAGAAGACTCAAGTGCAGATAGATAAAGTATTGAAAAATAAACACTAAATTAAAACGATAAGAGGACTTACCATTTGAGTGGGGATATAGAAATATACCTGCGCCAACACTCCTACCTTGTGAACACATACACTCAAAACGAGGTCAAAATAACATATATATATATATATATATATCAAAACAAACTCACTTTTCAATTCATTTGTGCATGTCGACTTCTTAATTTTTGAGCTTTGGGCCCACGTTGACCGTTTTTCATTTTTGAGCATGGTTGAATTGGAATGCATTTGAGAATGGTATTTTGCATAAAGCTTGGCCCTTTGTTGTTTGAATACTTTTGAGAAGAACTCCTAAGACATTCATAACTAGAGCGGTCATAAGGGGCCTTAAAGAGGTGGATGGGTAGAGTGCCTTTATTTCTTAGTCTCCATTTTGTGAGGCATATATGATGTTTTGGTATTTTTTTCTCATTGCGAGCGTTTTGACCGCACCTAGTGTGCAATGAAATTGTACAAAACTATAACACACCATGATATGTACAGATATCTTTTTTTTGGCTCGGTTATTCCTTGCATAGAGTTAGCTTACATTGATGATTTGATTCATGTGTGTACTCTTGGATGTTTAGAATTTCCAATTTTCTATGCTTTTCAAAATGAATGTAGTGGATATGAATGCTAATATAATGATCTCTTTTTTTGCTTTGTAATGTTGATATATGATAATGCAAAAACACATTGTGATGTTGAACTTTAGTTTCTCTAAGAAACTTTTGATACCTCGTATTGTTTTGGCAAAACATGGCGAAAGAGTGATATGATAAGTGAGTGAACTTGCCCTACTCCTAACTCCACGCAACTAGTAGGATGTGAGAGCTCAACACCAAGAGCCAAAAAGGGCACAAGTTATGAAATTTTTCGAATGGTAATTATGAGAGAAAGACAAGGATTTGGAAAGACCAAATGTAAACACTACAAACTCACTCTACTCAAGTTTTGTTCATAGTTTAAAATGTGAATTGCTTTCCAATTTATCTAGACTTAGATCCGTAGATGGCTACTTGGTTGAAAAAATATGGTTTTGAGGTTTTAAGCTCTTTTGGAATTTTGGACATCTAACTCACTTTGTTTTGATTTATGATTTCACAGCATTTGAATGAACTGCTTCTAATTTTCAAGTTTTTCAAAGAGACCCCCTACACCTTGCCCCATGCTACTAGTAGTAAGTATGGGCTCATCACCATGGGCAAGGCATAGGTGAGTAAGGGAATTTCTCTCATTTCCCAACCCTACATCACCAGTAAGAGATGCAAGCTCAACACCAAAGGTCGGTAGGGAAAAGAAATGTGTAAAATAAAAAATTTCCTATGGATTTGCATTTGACTTACTTATTTGGGCAAAATGTTTTAGAATATTCTTATTTCCAAAGAGATTTTTATGGGATAGATGTGACACCATGAAGCTTCTAAAACAGACTATAGGTAAAGACACCTAACCCAGAAAGAGATATAAGTAGAGCTAAGTATGTAGACCTTGGTATGATCACGGTCAAATCTTTGTCTTGTCTTGCTTGAACTGATGAGATGATTCGGAAACAATTGATGATATCGTGAAGATTTGAAGAGACATGATTTGAATGTTTTGCAAATATTTTCAGAAGTTTTTTAGGAATTGCTATAAGAATAAGTCCCTTGAGCACAAATTTTATAAAATGAAATGGAAGATGAAAATTCAATGCGGATGCATTAATGTACATATGGGAATGCAGGTGAAACTACATGTTATGATGTCTAAGGTGAAGAAAGTTGATGAATATCAAATTCTTCGCCCCTAAGAGTACACAGCGGAGAACCATGATCCTCAAAAAATTTGTTCTTTTGACAAGGGCTTAGCATTTTGAGTCTAAACTTACAACCCTTTCCCAGAAGTGTATATGTCCAATCATTAAAATCATTTATCTAAAAGAGGCATTTGTGCACCTCTTTGTCATGCTCTTGAGACATGGTGTGTGGGTGAGCATGACTATGTTGCTCAGCCTTGTTTCCTATGTGGAGCATTGTGTTTATTTGTGATACTGGCTGAATGATGAGTCCTTTCCCCATGGATATGGAAAGCTTAGTTTCAAATGCACATGGGTTGAAACTGGGATTTAGAAGAGAAAAACCCTCAGAGATGGTTTTGATGGGCATCATTTCAATCTCAAATTTCCCTTCTTTGTTTGTTAATTCTATCATGTCTACACCTAGACCTAGGTCATTGGAGGGAAGAGATGCTAAACCAAGAAGACTACCCATCCCCTGTGGTTCAAATGGAAGGAAAATTAGATTGTCACTCTCTAAGAGTTTCATAATTTCCATCGTGGTCTTAGTGGACACTGCTTCCACAGATTTTGATTTACCTTTCTCTACCTTTGCCACCTCAAATGTTTTTGGGTCAACGACTTCAGCCTTTGGAATGTCAAGGGTAACCGGCACTAACTCTTTTGATGGAAGTGGATTGTTCAATTAATTCATAGGAAATTCATACTCTGTATGGACCCCTCTCTTCTTCTTGAGGTTTTTTAATTGTATATCAAAGGGCTTAGGATCCCCTTGAGTGATGAAGAACTTCCCCAAATGGAGGAATCTAATCTCCTGGAACATGGTAGAGGGGATATATTTCATTCGATGAATCCAAGGTCTCCCAAGGATCATGTTATAACTTGTTTCACTGTCGATAATGTAAAACTCTATCAAGATGGTTTTTGGACCAAGCGTGACTGGAAGAACTATGGTTCCAATCGAGGTCACTTTAATATTGTCGTACCCCCATAACATGTTTCTTGTAGAGGAAAAATTTGTCTCCCCATATCCCAACTTCTGCAAGAAAGAAAAGGGAACCATATTTATAGCATCCCCATCATCAATCATAGCTCTCTTAATGCAATATTTATAAACCCAGACTTGTAAAAATAAGGCAGGATCCCCTGTTCAGGAAGTTTCAGCATCAGATGGCATCTAGTCTATATCAAAAACAAACCCAGTATCCCTATCATTTTTTCTTGGAGGATGTATGCCAAATTCAATATGATTTATTTGAGCACTAGGAGGTGGCGTAACATGGATTAAATGACCAAAACCTAGTGTATTGAGCAATGCAGAACGATGCGCAGGTGAATTCTTCAGCAAATCTAAAAATGAAATGTGAGAAAAGGTCTTGTTCAAATCTGATATTAAATCATAGGCTCCTACTGGTTTTGAGATTATAGGAACGTCATCTTGTGGGAAGGAAAGAGTGGGTAGGGGTTGTGAAATGTACTCCCTTGTTTGAGTTGTTGCATTAACTTCACGCTCAACCTCTAGCTCAACTAATCCCAAGATTTTTGTATTATCATTTGAACCAAGGTTAAGAGTAACCTGAGAGTTGTGAGAAGTTGAGGCTTCATGGTCGTTGTTTCCTATAAGAATGCCCTTGTTTGTGTTTTGTGAATTCACCTTGAAGTCTTCCCGATGTGTAGGGAGTGGATCTTGAAATATGCTCACATTAGCGTTCTAAGGAGCTACCGGACATGTATATTCAGATTGCAAGTTTGTTTCAGGATTTTCTAGGAACATGTCTACAAAGAGTTGTCTTTGGTTTTTAGGAAGCCTTTGCAGAAACTTGTTGCAATCACGACAATTCCTATCATCATGGCCTCGAACCTTATGGAAACCACAGTATAATTTAGGGTCGTAATCTCTTGGCCTTTGATAAGCATCTTGTTGTTGTTGATTATAACCTCGGTTATAGTTTCTAAATTGATTATTATAACCATGATTTGTTTCCCTTGGCCAAAGTTTTGATACTAGTTTAGGCCTTGGGTTTGATTTTTTTTTGCAGTGGAAATTTTACATCGACCGTGTTGACAAAAGACATAGTGTTAGGGCCTCTTTGATTGCTCGAGTTATTGTTATTGTTATTGTTGTTGTTTCTTGGAAGACCAGCGTTCTTGGCTTGATCAGTAGCACTATTCATGGTAGCACCATGATTGCGATTCACACATTTATGTCCTTGGTTATTGGCACCATTGTTTTGATCATCTGTATTACTTTGATTTGGGGATACCAATTTCCCATTGGGACCATAGATCTTACACCCACTATCTATAGCGTCTTGGTCAATCCGAAGTGCACCTTCCAAAACTTCCTCATAACTATGGAAAGGAAACTTTTGGACCTCTTCCTTAGTCTCTCGATTGAGTGAGTGAAGGAAAAGATCGTAAAGTTCCATCTGGTCCATGTTGGGCACACTTGCAGAGGAATAGAGAACTTGGCACCATCTCTGGATGAAATGGGTGATAGATTCATTTTGCTCCTGTCTAATATGTAGGAACTCCCTAATCCCTATACGCAACAACTTATTCATGTCAAATGCTTTGATGAACTCAGAAACAAGTTGTTTAAAGGAATGTATAGAAGCTTCTAGAATACGGTAATACCAATCCAATGTGATTCCTTTGAGAGTCTTTGGAAATATCTTAGCCACTACAACATCCCAAGGAAGCAATTCCCTAATAGCAGTAGCGTAGGCCTTGATATGAGCATTCGGGTCTCCTTCTCCCTTAAATTTTGGAAGATCTGGAAATGGGTGTGGAAGCATGACACCACGTATGGTGAAGTCAAGAGGCTCCTTTAAGTACTCAACATATGTACCCATTGTGTAAGATTCCACCATTGAAGATCCTTGATGAGGAGGTGGAGGAGGAGGAGTTGGATAAGCTATATTATAAGCGTTGATGGGAATGTATGGGGTCCCTTGATATGGCATGTAGGGAGAAGGAATGGTATATGGGTCCATCTGGGGAGTTTTTGAATACATATGCATGTAAGGTGGGATAGTACCAGGATATGGACTAACGTACGTAAAACCAGGGAATGTTGCATTGTCTTGTTGTGGCGGCATTTGAGAACGCACTTCCAGCTAGCCCTTATGTAGGATAAGCTTGAGAAGGATGAGGACCCATCCCTAGTGTGTCTAACCCTATGAGAAGATCACCTGGATTTGAATGAGCTAGATAACCTTGTTGTACAAGATATTGCATTGGTTTCTCATTGGAAGGGATGTATCCTTTGTTTTCAACTAGATACCCCTTGTTATTCCCTACTGCATGTGTTGGTTGTGAATTCTGGGAACTTTCTAGTTCTCTAATTCTCCCCACTAAAGTGGAAATGAGATCATTGGGAGAGGATTGAGTCCCTTGTTGGGGTGCCTGTGGCATATGGTTTGATTGAGCAGGCTCATGATGTCCTCTCATGAATTGTTCAGTGTTATAATTCTTGTCTTCCTCATAAGTAAGAATCTTAGGATAGGTATTTGAAATCTCAGAGGTTGAAGCCTTCATTCTATCCAAAGACTCATCTATATGATGAAGAGGATTAGCTATTCATGTAAATAGATCATCCTCTGTTGATTACATGGTAATGTGAGGTCTTGACAAGACTCTATGGTAAGAACCTATTCCATTTGTGATAACAACATGGTTTGCATTGGGTTGACCATATTGCATGTCTAATGATTGATCAACCTCCTCCATCCTTACATAGCTAATGGGGTTTGAAGTGTAACTAGGGGAGGTTTGAATGTTGCTTGTGTAATTATCACCCCATCTCGAAAGAGAAGGGGACTGTTGTGGTTGCACATTGGTGTAATATCTATCAAAGTCAAAGGGCCCATCAAACTCTCTTCCAGACATACTTTAGAAAGTATAAAATACCTACCAAAATGGGGGAATAAATGGAGAGGTGAGGTAATATCAATGAAATAAAGGAAACAAGAAGGAAGAAATCCTTCATGTCAGGTTCATCAATTTATACAGATGAAAATAGACATGCAACCTTCAACTGCACTCGACCCCCCAAGGTCATGCCAAAGAAGCCAATGTTTGAATGTGCATGTCTAACTATAGGAGGATCAGTGACTAATATCTAGTAGTGTGATCTCCTGGTAGCCGCGTTGACAAAGGCGAGACTTAGAGGCTATGAACGAGTAGCGTAAATTCCCTATGGTTTGTTTACCTAATTTGGATCTAAGTGTTGATCTAGTTTGAAGTGTCCAAACTAACTAATATGAAACTGACAAACTATGCTACTGCTAAAAGGAAACTAATCTAAAAAAATCACAAAACTGAAGTATTACAATCACAAACAACAATTTGCTTTTATTCTAAATAATAAAATATCTCTACACTAAAACTAAACAAGTGAGATAACCCGGTGTGGTTATTCACCTGTGCTGAGTGTATTGAAACTAAACTAACTTAAAACAAGAACTTTTCCAATTGATTTACAATATGTAGACAACCTCCTACAAATATTCCCTCCTTCAGATCCACAAGGATATGAAGAAGGGGATCCGTCACTGGGGGTTGCTATGAAATATTCAAACCCTCTTTGAAATTAACTAATTACTTGCAAATGAAAGAAAATTGATTTCTACTCTATTTGATATGATGTAATGATAATAAATTGTAAGAATGAAGGAAATCAAACAACAAATCCAACCTGGAATTCACATAACAAAAGCAAATCCATCTTTGTAGTAGTTTATCCCCTCAGTTTGTCCTTTCTTTCTCTAAGTGTTCACATGAGTCCAAGGGATTGGGAATGCAAGAGAAATAGTAGGAGGGTGGCACTTGAGCAATGTCAACTTGATGGCAGTCTGGATGCAATGTAGGTAGAAGACAGATAGCACAAGATATCTGAGCTTGGCTATGTAATTCCTAGCAAGATTGTGGCAGCAATACAATGCAAGATACACAAAAATTCTCAGGCCCTTTGCTTGAATACAAGCATGGAATATATAAGAATGGAGGATGGGAGGTGCCTTCATGCACAAGGCAAGAAGAGGAAGTTAAATCTATTTAAAATAGAAGAGGGAAGGAATACCATGCAAACAAGACTATTTTTAGGCAATTTGGTTCACAAACGCACCCTAAAAGCTGATTTAAGTGAAAGCACATGTGTCAAAATCACGCATGAAGATTTCTGGAAATATAGTTCAAGACCACCACCCTACGTAGGGAGGTGGTCCTAGAACCACTACCCAAGCCTGGGAGGTGGTCCTGTCACTAAAGCCAAAACATGCACAGAAATGAGAGGGAAGCTGGAAGAAAGTGTGGAAAGGATAAGTAAGGATGTCTAGGCTACAAATATACACTACAAATGGGTTTTGGAGCTTGAACACCCTCTGAAAGGACATGAATTGATAAATTAATATAGTTGGTTTAAGAGCATGCTGGAGGTCTAGCTGATGAGCAAGATTTGGAAGAAAGAATTGATACAGTTGGATGAGAGGTGTGTCATAGCACGTTGGAGTCAGAAAAAGGAAAAGGCCAGGAAAAAGGCATGGCATGACAGGCACATCAGGGACAAAAATCTTGAGATAGGAAAAATAGTGCTTCTTTATGACTCTAAGTTTCTAAACCATCCAGATAAGCTTAAATTTCATTGGTTGGGACCATATATTATCACGCATATACTTGAAACAGGTGCTTGATTATTAGAGACACTTGATGGAATACGGTTACCCGGTTACTTTAACGGAAGTAGGCTGAAGCCCTACTATAAATAAGTCTTCTTGGTGTTTGTAATAAGGCAATTTTTCCATTTAGACTAGGTTTTTGTTTCTATATTTCCTTAATGTATTTCCTTTTACGTCACTATGCTTTTCCAATTTAGTTGGTGTTTTGTGTAATAAGCATGTTTTCGTGTTGGAAGCTAATTACCATTTGAAGAAATTTTATGCACAAAGGACTGCACATACCATTGGTTTGGGGTGGCTATTTACAACTGGGTACACATAAAGGAAAAAATTGTTACAAGTGTTATTCAAGTTTATAGAGGAGTTGTTAGAAAGAAGATTGTTTTAAAAAAAAGATGACCGTAGATGGAGATACATGAGGGAATAGTATAATGCGAGGTAAGGCGGCCATGGAGACTACCAGGGGAAGGCACAGTGGTCAGGTACTCGGGCTCATGGAAGTGCCCTAAAGAGAAGTCTGTAGCTAGAAGGTAGGAGGGCGCACTAGAAGGTTATAGCTGGGGCGCGAAGATGTACCACTTCAATATTGTGAAAATGGTCAATTAATGAGAGGATTGTTGGTTGGTGAGGAGCAATAAATGCACTAACTTTTTGAAAATATATATAGGGATGTTATGTGGGTTCATTTTTACCTTTTCAATCAGAATTATTTGAGCGAGCTAAGTGTGAACGAATCGAGTGAGTCATATTGAGGTGCAGAGAGTGTGAAACCAGACGTGGAGAGAGGATTATTGCGTGAAAGAGGCTTGTGTCCCCATTGATGAAGGGTTTGAGCAAAGCAAGGGTATTAAAAACAAGCTAGGGCATGCGGTTTCAAGCTAGGGCACACATATTCAAGCTAGGGTTTGAGTTTACTTGTTATAGATAGTGAAAAGGTGGATTTTTACGATGGCACCAAAGAAATCACTTGCAGCAGGCATAAAAGGAAAGAAGAAGGTAAAAGATGAAGTTGAAATGGATCTCGAGAGTAATTTTTCAAAAATGTAGTACCCAGAAGGTGTGATAGTCAAACAAGAGTGGGATTCCCACATCCGCAGGTGCAAAATAAGTGACTACAACCATCGTACATCTAATAACAAGAAAGATTTGGATGCATTGTTGAGTACAAAGACAAACAAGCGCACTGTGGAGGATATGTCAGTATATGACGACGCTGGGGAGAAATTGTTGAAGTAGGTAGGATTTTATCAGTTGTATGAGCTCCCATATTTTGGAAAGTATGAACCATTACCAATGGCTGATGAGCAAGGTCCCTGAGGACTTATTCTATTTCACCAGACCAAGGGTTAGAATCACATCAACCCTGATTTCGACACTGACAGGATTGAAGGGCACATGGGTAGACCTTGCTAGTGATCTGACTAATAAATCAGTAATCCTAGAGATAAGAAAGCAGTTGGGGTATACTAAGGGTCTGAGCGGAATGGACATTGATAATTTGAAGAAGTATCCAGTGGTGTAGGTAGCAACACATTTGGTAACCAAGTTGAGTGATCAAGACAGATGGTCGTAGGTGAATACCATGCGGTTGCATGTTGCGAAGAAAATGTCTCATGGAGTAGTCTACAACCTAGCAGGCTACATTGTAGGCACCATAGTTGAGGAAGCATGCATAGGAGAGAAGATAAGTTTTGGCACTATCCTCCTTTCCCTTGTGTTTATAGAAATTGGAGTGCCCAATGGGCCAAAGAACAAGATCTGGGAGTATCCCATGGAAAATAAGTCCCTCGCGGAGAGGTTTGACAAATATTTATGTGAAGGATCAATGATTGGGTCATTTAAAAAGAGGGCAGAGATGTGGTATGACCAACTTCGTGCAACATTTGAGGAAGAGTAGTGCATTCCCAAGGAGCTACCTTTGGTGGTGGGCAAGGTGGTACAATTTGTGGTGTACCAACACTTCTGCATCACATGATTTTATATGAGGGATGAGGCATGTAGCCCATGGTGTAAATAGTCATATGCCTTCACAGCACGCTACTTCCAAGCATCAGTCCATCGATTTACTAATGTGTGCCACCTGAACATTAATGCAGACAAGGTAGATTATGACTACCACACTCTGAGGAAGGCATATGTGTATCTAGGTCGGGTTGCCTATATTGAAAGGATCATCTTAGATGTCATAAGTATGAAGCCAGTAAGCTTGGCTATTAAGGATAGTGGAGCCACACTTGTATACCTTCAGCTTAAGCCTAAGCTGGTGAATAACAAGTATGTAGAAAATGAGTTCAGACTCCCAAGGTAGCTTAAAGGCAAACATACAGTGGAGAATGTGTCAGCCCCACAGCCTACATAAACCATAGTGGTGGATGAGTAGGATAAAGAACATGAAGATAGTTGTGGCTTAGATCATATAGGCCAAAGGCAGCCCACAGACATAGTAGAAATTGAGCATGCAGGTACTCCACCTCAGGTACAAGAAGAAGCCAAAGGCTTGAACATAGAAGTAGTCCATGAAGAGTGTCACTTTAAATGGGTATTCAGAAGAACAAATACCCAAGGCGCAAGAACCCCACAACATATGAGGAGATCACAACAACTCTTTCCTCAGAAAGAGACAGCTGAGAGAAAGAAGAGAAAACTAAAGTTGAATGAGGAGGCACAAGATTCTACATAGAGCACGCCTAGAACCCCTATATAGCCAGAAGATGTGGAAGAACCCAGGGATGACGATATGAAGGATGAAGAGGAAGGTGCAAAGGAGGTAGAAGAAAAAGAGCATGATATTGCTAGAAACATTGAATATCCAACTCTAAACCTTGGCACCGAAGTTTCTAAGGGGTCAAGAATGAGGAGAACCAGTGGGGAGTATGTCAAGCCAAGCATGGGCTATGTTGAGGACATCAATAAAGTTATTTGCACCCATTCCCAGAGCACAATGGGCCTTGAGGGGTTGTATGGATGGGAGTTAATGGACCCAGATATGGCCACTACATGTGCAAGGAAAAAACTATCCTAGTCTATGCAAACTCACATGGACGAGCCCAATTTTGATGTATGTGAGGAGTTGTGTGTCACGAAGAATGAAGAAGGCACCATAGAGTAGGCACATGACTATAAATCCCACTCTCATGTCTGATGAGAAAGTGAGAAATGCCTTGATTAAGGTATCTACAGAGGTTGTTCATAGGAACATATATAAGGTTGCCACTATTAGAGAGCTGCAAGAAGATATCAAGGTAAAAGTTGTTGAAATAACACATTTTAAAGGAGAGAAGGACTTATAATAGAAAAAGAATGAATCCTTTATCAGCATGTTAGAATAAATTAGTGATTATGTCCTATAAGAAATACCACACTTAGAGTATAAGGTACCTGAAAAGTTTCCTTCAGTTATTCATTATGTGTGTACATTAGTTGATTTGGTGCTTGAGGATGGACCGGTTCACATGCTAGTGCCAAACGAACCTGAATGTGAAGTAGAGAGAGCAAGGGCCTCTATGGTTATATATATTTCATTTTACGAGGTATTTATCCAAACTTTACAATATGAGATGAAGAAATCAGTTCAATCTTTGAACATATGCACAGCTCCAGAAGCAGTGATTAGGATAAGAACTATATTAGAAGATAATGAAGTTCTAAAATAAATGAAGGATGATACTTTACGGCACATGGAGAGATTGGAATTAGAAAATAAAAATCGTGAAGCCCCTGGAGAAACAAAACATTTGCATAAGGATAGGTTGGATGAGCTTGGAAAGCTCATAGCACAAAAGATGGATCTTTTGGAGGGAAGGATGTCTACAATGGCTAACGTTGTACTAGTATCACAAAATGAAAATGGAGAGATGACCCAGGATGAGTTGGAATCCATTACTATAGACATTCTAGAGAAGACCAGAAACACATTGGATGATTGATAAGCCTTGGAGGATGAGATTAAAGAAGAATATCTAGAGTTGATCCTCCCAGTTGAAGCAAAGGGTGCTACACAGTGGAATTTCATTCTTTGTAAAGTAATTCTTTACATTATTTCTATTCTTATTCTTTACTCTTTGGGAAAATCAGAAGGAACCCCATTTTTGGGATGGAAATGTAGTTTAGTGTTGGGTAATGTTGAGCAGACAAAATATGACACTAAGGAGAGGACACACATAAGATTTACGTGCAAGACCAAGGCATATTTTAAGGTGTGGAAGGATAGGAAGGAAACATGCGTGAATGATAGAGTGATTCAGGACTTAGTTATTTTCATGGTTACGAGCTGTTTTTGGAGATAGTGTATAGAGCACACAATGGGATGAGGACTTGTGTGACATGAAAATGCTATTTTGGAAAGATAATGTACTAAGCTTCATGCATGAGATCAATTTAATAATAGGAATACTACTGCCATTTAACTGTAAGAGATCTATTATTAGCACACTTGCATATGTGCATGTTATTGTAAAGGTTCATGACTATTTTTAGTATGTGACCTATTTTGGGAAGTACGTAAGTAGTGAAGGGAAAGTCCCCACCCTTATAAATTTATATTAATTTGTGTAGTTAGAGATACACTGTGTATGAACTATTGTGGAGTTATGCTACCAAATCTATTACATGCATAAACTTATGATACTACCTATTGTAAGAAGCTTTTGTATTTACTGTGTTTAATATAATGGAGTATATTGGGTGAATAATGGTGTTAAACATGACTGTAACCTGTTCTTACATGGTTGATTTCATTATATTTATCATTTGATTCATGATTCTTTAAGATCTAGATTGTGAATATGCTCTATGGAATGTTTATGTTATTTATGGATCTGAATGCATTATATCTTCATCATGTTCACATCCTACATAAGCAAATATAAGGGGGATCCTGGTACCTTTTTCACACTTTGGGTGAGCACTCATCTTAAGCTGGGTGATGTGCCAGTGCACTTGGGTTATTCATGGTAAATTCTAGGTTGCATCAATAACTATTGGTTGATTCAGCACATCTTCCTTTCTTCTTTCCCTACTTTTGTTTTTCTCCTTCTAGAAATAACCCATCAAAACCACTTACTTGCTGCCAATTTACCCAGTTGTGCTTCACAAGCTGCGGGAATTAAATTAAAACCCCCAAAAATAGTTATTAGGATTCATCCTTATGAAATTGATAAAAATATTACATGGGAGCCTCACCATTAAATGATGGAAATTTATCTCATGACTGCCTAAGTTTTATGTTGTCCATAAAATCTAGCCAACAATCTCAAGGTATTTTGTACTTGTTCTATGTCATTATATTTTTTCACCCCCAAGTTTCGATAGACATGATATTTTACCTTAAATATATTTAATCATCGTAATGAAAGTTGGTTTCATAAAGGCAATAATTTTATTCTTATTGATTCAAACATAAAACCTGATTTATATCATGATACTTACTTATATTTACAGATATGTGTTCATGTTTTAAGAAAGGTGAAATTAACTTGTTACGGATCATTTATTAATGATTATAATCATAACATAATAGTGAGATATAATTTATTATTATTATCTCTTATCGCGTTATCATAACATTAGGTTGATGATACCATTTATATGATTCATCATTAAGCATATGATTAATCAGTGTACTTATATCATTTAATGCATAATTACATGTGTCGTCATATGAAATAAATAGCAAATGTATGTTTAATAGTGTTAGATATTATTGTTAAATTTGTCTTATTATGTTGACTCATCTTATCATACAATAATAATCACATCATAATGAAGGCAAATCATCATATTGTACTTACAATATTGCAGTCATATTCTATCATAATTTTGGAATTATAACATTTTCGTAAAAAACAAGTATGCTGAAAAAAAACAACATATATTCATATAACAGAGATTAAAACCTCGATATTAAAGTACATAAACTTAATATAATCAATAATAATTACAACAAGCCTTAATTTCCTTATTCATTTGTGAAGTTATACTTTCACTTTTAAATCAAATACAAGTACATTTATTACTTCATATAGACCCATACGATATCAATCAAATATCATAAAATATAAATTCTTTACCCTTTTCATGATACTTATCAAAACCTACAATTTGAAAACTAATAATTTGTACATAGTCAGCTCAGAAGAATTGGAATGGAATTAAAACCCTTTATCTAGTTGTTTCATCACGAAATAATTGAACACTTACTACTTAATTCCATTTCATTTAAATAAAAACATGTGTTTAATTAAGTAAGCAATAATTGAATGGTCTATTAACATGAACATCATCTAACATCAACATAAAAACCATCTATAATGTCCAACTAACATGATTCCAGCATGATAAACACGTTACTATCCAAAACCTATATTTCGTAAATAGGATCAATAACTTAATAGCACAATGTCTTTATATCAAAATAAATAGATAACACATTAATGAGAAATAAAATTCCCTTTCCCCACTTATATGCAATAGTAATAACTTTCATCCACTTATGAATATTGAAAAGACAACAAATATTCCTTTTGATTGTATTAAAATACAAATAACTCAATCATGGAAATAATGTAGATAACTAATCCCTTTTACTTTTAGTTCATTTTTACCTATTGAATAACGAAATATTCAAATATAGATATCCATTTTTATGCAGACGGAAAGCTTTTTCCTTTACTGGATACTTTCTAGCTTAATAACCTTATCACAAAGTATGCAATACATAAGACAAATAAAAACTAAGTGAATGTTTTCACAACAATACATACCATATGTTGGTTAAACCCTTGAATAGTCTACAGTTACTATTTAATATTCCTATTAGTTACTCTTTCATAACGTAAATAAAGTTATTCACAGATAGAGTTTCGAAAGAAGATACATAGGTTTTTAACCTATTATACCCTCTAAACGGTAGGATGAGCTATGTTACGGAAAACTCACATACATAGATACGTGGATTCATAGATCCCATATAAAACTTGAACACACAATAATTAACCCCCATAAATATTTGCGAGCTTTCATATCATGGTATGGAGACAGTAAATAGAGATACAATCCCTCATAAAATAATGTATACATTGCGGTTATAAATAAATTGACTTTTCAACTGAATTAATTGAACACCCATCATCTTTAAATTAGCAACTTCAACACAAATTAGGAAAATCATATCAACCAATTTTTTCCCCAAAGTACGAATGAATTTTATCCATCAGGGTTTGAATTAAACCCATTTTCCCATCTTGCATGATGACTATATTATCATATTTCATAATAAATACTCCAAAATTCAGTTCATGAAAAAAATACAATTTCGATGACCTAGACTTGTTAAATTGTCAAGGTTTAAAACCTTAGTCGAGTCTTTAAAAACAAAATGTTAACACATATATACCCATTAACTAACAAACCCAAAATAAATCAAATGAAATGCATCATACCCAATAAGCCTATTTTAGTAATGGGTTAGGTACTTAGCAACCCAGACAAGATTATAGTTCAAAATCCATAAAAAGAAAACTCAATAATAAAATTATTTCTACACTCAGACAAGGTAAAATCCAAATATTTTAATTAAATTTCCACATAATTCATTCAATCATTTTCAGATGAAATAACTAGAGTAAGGAAGATAAATCCATACTTGTTAGCTTATAAATTTTCTACAACTTCTCCTTTGTTTTTCTCTTGAAAATTTCTCATGATTTCTAGTAAAGCAAACTAGTTTCCTTAAATAATAGAACTCTCGACCCTTAACATGTTTCAAGTTTATATTTAAATAAATTTTCTTTTTATTTTCTCCTCAAAAATATCCATAGAAATATCTTAAAATCATCATGCACAGATTTCTTAGGAAAGGAGCTCGAATGGAGGAAGATCTCTAAGTTAAAAATAGAATAATACAAATAGAATATCAAGCATGCTAGATTGGTAGCTTGTCCAAGAAGCATCAAGATTTTTGAGGGACTAAAAATTCATTGAATGTATGTTGATGAGAAAAAAAATTTGGTGAAAAAATTAGGTGTCTCCACCAATTTTCACGGGGTGAAGCCCCTCTGCATTAAATGGTACAAATCCCATTATTAAAAGTAAACTAATATTAATCCTATCTAAATGTTGTGGGTGGAAAAACTGGTCAGGGATCACATAAGGACATTCCACTTAACCTATTGCAAAGTGCTTGTGTGGGGCACAAATAAGACAAGCTGACAACTGCGATAGATCAATTCATCAAGGAATTCAAGGAAAAGGAACTGGCCCCAGAAATCCACCATGTGGAGGCATGATTCGGTAAGGTTCATCTTAGCAAGAGGTTTTATCATTAGATTTTGTAGTTTTCCTTCCTTCTCTCTTTCTTCCTCTTCTTTCTCTCCCCTTTCTAATTCTTTGTTGGGAATATTTATTATATTTCGTCTCATTACTTAAGTGACTTCATAAAGTAACATTGTAAAAGTCCTTTTAATTTATAAAAAGGGGACTTGTTTCTCACTTCCTAGGAAGGTGAAAAGTAACGAATTGAATTACAATAGTAAGAGTCATGTGGGGGTAGGCGAAGAGTCAATCCAAATTTCTATAAATTGGGATGGCTTAACCATTCCAAGGGATCCTAAAAATTATAGCCTAAAAGATTCATCCTGAAAATTACATTTTGAATTTTTTGTACTTTATAGAAATATTGGATTATAATATGTCATTGGAATTTGTGTCATCTATATACATGAAATAAAGCTACATTTGTCTTGTATAGATATGGATGAATTGAACGGATTAAACACATGTTCGTTGTGTTTGAAAATATATTGCAATGCCTAGTGGGAATACCCAAATCTTTGATAGACTACAATGAGTTCAATACTTCATTCAACTCTTTACGAGCATCCACAACTCCACATATGACATATGTGTGGATGGATGTGTTATAATATGAGTTCTTGGCACTCCTCCCATGCCCCCTTGGTGATGAAAGAAAGAACAAATTCACATGTAGACGTTTGACATACAATTAAAATTTAAATCCATGTGGTGACCATACTATTACTTGTCATCACAAAATATATGTCTTTAATGTGAAATTTAACCAAAGTGGTTTGTTAAAAAGCTACGCGAGTTTTTAGGGAATGGGTGACTATTTTCTCCTCCAATGTCACTTACTCAATAGACTCAAAAACTAATGTAGGCCTCTACCCTCATAAATTTTATGCATGGAAGTTACCCTTTAGATAACTCTTCCTTTTGGTAGTCTATTGTTGTAGTCATTATTATAGCTAACAAGGTGCTCAAGTTTGGAATTGGGTTATTACATTTCAAAATTGTTGTGTCTTTGTATGTTCTTCCATAATCTTGTGTTATGTGAAACAAAAATTGGCTTAAAATATTGGCTTTTTAGATTGGTTTTACCTCCCTAAGGGGATGTGGGTGAGTGCAACTCACCTTGTAGTTCAAAAATGAGTTGTGTGAAGAGCTTTCTAGTTTGAAAAAATGTATGTGGTCTTCGACTAGTCACTTATCAGACATGTCATGGGTCATTTTCACTTATTATAATAGGGGAAATGTTATCCTTAGGCAAATATTTCCATTGAAAATCCACATTGCGGTCACTAAAATAGTCTACAAGGAGTGTAGACTTAGATTTGGCTAATATATTTTAAAATTGGACTGCCTTTCTATATTCCTTCCTTACTTTTGTGCTTTGTGTCAAACAATAAATTGGCATTTGTACTCAATTTCTTCCTTCTAGTGGGCATGTTGGTGAGTGTACTAGTCGTGTAACTAAACAAGAGTTATCTATTCTTGTGTATAGGTTGGCGAGTTAGGGGGTTTTCATATTATTTTGTTTCCCACATCCAACCAACGGGTTTTGGAAAAGGGATTTGAAAATTTCAAGCAACCTAAGCCAACTAAGGAAACGTAACGAATTGTGTTAATTTCCATCTAAGTAACTCTATGTGCCTAAATTAATAAATAAAAGCAAGCAGATTTGAATTAAATCAATTTTATTACTCTTTGTTGAGTCTAATTAAATCTACGTGCAACTAGTTAATCTAAAAAATAAAAGCTAATTAATTGAAGACAAAGGAATTAAATCTAATCTATTTGTTTTTGTCCTTTTTCAATGAATATAACAGAAAGGGAAAATAAGACAAATGAAATACACTAACTAATTTACTCTAATATTTTAATATTTTTGTGCTTTACTGGATAAATACATAGAAGAAATCGCACATAGACAATGCTAACTTCATCTAATAAAACAAAGATTGCTTCTAGTCTTAAGAGAAATTGAACTAAATAATGAAATAACCAGATGTGTCTATTTCACCATTGTTGCAGAGGATTTAATCTAATATAATAAAAGTAAGGTACTTTCCTATTTTGTAGTTGTGGATATTACTTCTTCTGGCTCTACCTCAAAATCATGGGAATAATGAAAAGCTTCTCAGAACCAATTATTCACCTGAAGCTTCCCCGGTAATAGAAGACCTTTCTAAATGAAGAAGATATAAAACAATAGGTAAATAAACTGTGAAGAATTAACAACACCCTATGACAAGAACCTCCTCCGAATTCTTCCTAGGAAAATCCATAGAGATGAGATGAGGAAGAAATCCTCAATGGAATAGCTTTGCAAATGGAAATCTATTATAGTTACTACTGTAATTGTACATTTCTTTAAAAAAATGTATTCTAACATATTATAAACTTTAAATCTATCTAAATAGAATAATAAAAACCTCTATAGGAAGTTAATGATACCCCCAACCTAGTAAATGTTGTACAAAGACAAATCCAATGCTGGAAATTATTTTTGATATCTCCTTAGCTTATTTCCCAATGAGTGTCCAAATGTGTCTAGGGAATTGTGATGGGAGTGTGTAGAAAGAAAGAGAGAGTGTTGGAGCTAGCTAGTTTACAAGTAGTCTGGTAGTAATGCGAACAAGATAGCAACAAGGAAAATGCACTGGGTTTTCTTGTTTACTTCTTGGTAGGATTCTGACAGTGTAACACAAAAATGTGTTTCCAAATCAAGAAACTCCAACCAATGCTTCAGGAAGAAGTCTTGGTTCTTATAAAAAAATTGGTAGAGAAGCGGTCTAACCCACCTGGCAGCCAATAAGTGTCCACATCACTCATGGGAGGGGCAGTTAACTTACTAATAGTAGCAAGTAGGGAAGGAGAATTTTGTACGCATCTAACAAGCTCAAGAATAACCAATTTAGTCAAGAAACATGCGATAAAATATGAGTTTGAATAAGGTCACACACGTGTGTAAAACATGCTGGAAAAGGATTAGGTACATGTGCACATTGGAACTCACCAGTCTTGCGCAGACAGGAAGTTACACAACCACCAAGATAGTTGTGTAACCACCACTCCCTCTGGTTGCATAACTAAAGGGAAAACAAGCCAAGGAAAAGTTGTAAAATGATTAAGAAAAGTGAGGAAAAGATAGGAATAGATAAGTAAAGCCTAATGAGCTAGAAGAACATACTACAAGCTAGGAAATTGGACTTGGACATCATTTGAATTGATAGTTTTCATTATCATGGATTTGAAATATTCTCAACAATGTTTTATCGTAGCAAAATTATGTGCGTACATATTTCCCCCTCGAAGAAGCATTTTAGCCATGAAGAGGTGCAAAATGTGAGAGTCCAAGTATGGCACTCCCAAATGGGAAGGTTAGCTATTATAACTGACACACCCATGCATTAATACCGTGTCAATCCAAGCTTCCTGCTACCTTGCAAGAAGAAAATGGGAATAAAGTGCAAATACAAAACATAATTGACAAAACTTGCTAAAATAAAACGGCTAGAGAACTTACCATATCTGTGGGGATAGAGATATACCTGCGCTAGCACAATGCTCCTCCCGAGTAAAACACACACACACTCAAAATAGAGTTAAGACATGCTATATATATATCGATATATATACTATATATCTAGATATATCATATATGCACTATACCTACTTGATGTATAAATTTGAGCTATGGATATATTTGTACATATGGTATATATGATATGTATGAATATAGTCAAAACGAAGAGTGTATGCATATGTGATAGACACAGTGAGTGTATCTACATTTATATGTATTTTCATACCTATGTATGGATATATAAATTCATATGTAGGGGGGTTATATATATATGATATATATGTATATAGTCATAAATGTATGATATAGGAGGGGCCACATGGGATAGATGGCTTTTTTTTTTTTAAAATAGTACAAATATTTGTATTTTTGTGAGATTTTGGAGCCCTATGGGTATGACCCGATTTTCATGGACAAAATCATCACTACTATATGCATATACCATATGCTTTGCATCGAGTAGCGGTATGCGTATATATACCACTACGTCATGTATATGTATATTGTATAGATAGGTCATATATGTATATGTATATAAACATGAATGTACTGTGATGGTTATGCATACTGCCACTCTATAGATATACATAGGGCACTATATGCATACCACATCTACATATGTACAAAGTAGTGGTTACGTATATATACCAAGGAAATGTCTCACAGATATGACTAAGTATGATATACATGTTTTGTATTTTTATATGTGTTTACATGATGTTTTTGGTGAGCTTATTATGCATATGATACATGATGTCTATACATATGCTCTATGTTTGTATGTATATATGAATACAGGGGAAGTACATGTAGATGGAGCAAAGATATGAGAGTGTGACTAGTATGCCTATATGATATATATGGATATTTTGACATCATAGATGATGTAGAGATCTATACTACAAAGAACATATGGATATGGATATATATCTACAGACATAGTATGCACAAGCTAGTCATACATATGTATGTGATTTATCTGATATATACATATGGATGCAGATATAGGAACACTTTCTTACCTTCCTAGAGTTAGAGAGGAGTGAAAACTACTATTTCTAGAAATCATTTGCACTCACCCACTTGGTGAAATTTGAGCTTTGGATTGCCTATGACAATTATGAGCTAGAGTATAGTCAAAACGAAGAGTGCTCTGACGTGATGGCAGCCCAACTAGTGGGAGAAGCAGTGGGTCATGGACAGGCAAGTTATCTGTATTTATTTATTTTTACCCTAAAATGTGAAAAATGTGAAAAACTTAACTTAGGGAAGATATTTTTGCTAATTTTTCAGTTAAAATATTCACTAGGGGGGCGCCACATGGGATGTGGCTTTTGTTTTATTCAAAAAGGTCTATTTTTTCTTTTTTTTGAATTTTTGGGGCCCTAAGGTACGACCCTAATTTTCGTGGATGGAACTGTCATGGTGATTGCACAACCACCTGTGACTCTATAGAGCGAGTTGTTTCGCAACATCATGTCACAAGGTATAAGGTCGAAAGGAAGAAGGACATTACGCAGAAGGTTACACAACCACCATCTGAGTTACACAGATTATGGGTGGAACGCAACTGCCTCTCTACACAAATGGCAATTGACGTAAAGTCAAGGCAATTTATAATATTGACTTAGCATGGTAAATTTTTGGGATTTTAAATGCTTTTTATACAAGGTTTTTGGTGAGCGTATTATGCATTGAAGTGATTCTAACTTTCTCTTTTTCATGTTTATGACTAAAGGGGTCGTCCATTAGATGGAGTAGAGCTCGAAAGTGTGACTGGTTGCCCCCGATTTTAGATATTCTTACTTAGGATGAGAGGGATCTATTGCACAGGTTGAGATATGGAGGATATCCTAGACACAGTTAGTCGTGCCAGTGAACCATTTTTTATGTGACTTATTAAGCTATTGGGATGCAGACCAGAACACTTTTCTAGATTCCTGGAGATAGAGGGGAGTGGATGATTACCCTAGAGGAAATCTACCAGATTCTAGGAGTTCCTGTCACTGGAAGGAAGCTGAATTTGGAGAGTGCAAGCACAATTGTTCAGGCTCGCAGCTGGGCAACATACATGGGAGATGCAAAGGCACCTGACACGGGTGTCAAGCATGGGATGAGACTTCTATTAGTTGCCTCTGCACCTATCCATGCCTTGTGCAAGGCCATTATTGGCATCTTGGATTCATGCTTGGTTGGGGACAAGGCCATTATACTACTGGGCACCGATCATTTAGAGCATTGAGCAGCATGGTGACATATTTGCATGGGGAATTAACATCCTGGGTGCCACTTACCATGATTTATACAGAGTTTTTGACTGAAGGAAAGGCCCTTAGTCACCCCACATTAGTCATGAGTTGGGTTTATGAGCACATGCATGATCCCCTATCAGAGGGTAATTGGGATAGAAGATCCTTAGGGCTATGAGAGCTGCGAGGTGGATTGACATGGCTCCCCTCAAGGGGCCACATAGATCATTTTCTACACTTACTCACTATTTGATGACATGATTGCACATAACCATACCTCAGGACATGGTTGGCTTATGGGGTGATGAGGTGATCACTTTGGGTACATGTAGTTATAATACTTAGTATATCAGACCAGTAGAGTGGAGGTCCATCCAGTTCATAGGGTGCCCTAGCAATTTGGGTTACCTTACATTGATGCCCTCCTAGAAGTCATGGTAGCATACAGAGGGATTCGAGAGGCTAGAGCTGGCCTGAAGGGAAAGCTTGAGTGGACCATTGTTATACCTGGAGTCCTGATCGACACTCCACAAATTTTTCCAGATCTAGCTAGACAAAAGTTGATCCTACACATTGAGGTCGCGCCCACACACAATGGGGAGGAGGAGGAGGCCGAGATAGAGATAGACTCTAGCAGGTGGAGGATGAAAGACTGGAGGACTGAGGAGGGAGGAGAGGAGGATACTGACACAGAGTGGATGGCCACTTAGAGAGGCCTTCTATGGCAAGCCAGGGATGAGGCAGAGGCTGAGGCCATCAGAGAATTTGTACTCAGAGGATACTCTTTCACCATATAGAGGAGGAGGAGATGAGGATTCTAATATTTTGAGAGAGTGGTAACATGGCAGAATGGAAATAAGTAGGTGGAGGAGGTTAGAGTAGAGGAGATACTTGCTATAGCTTCTACACCACCACCAACACCAGTTGATCCAACATGGATGCCAAGAGATCTGAGTAAGTAAAATACTCTTCTCTCGACTTTACTTCTAGACTAGATTGTTATAAAACTACAAACTATCATACTTTTTTATTTTTGAAGGTTTTCTGACTTGATCGTTCCAACCTTTCATTTGTGTTTTGTAGCTACTGCTGATGGTTGGCGAGATCTTATTCATTGGATTCTCTTGGACACTTTCACTCTTCCCTATGTAGGAAGACATGAGATCAACTACTTGTAGATGTTGGGAAACCAGTGATGATTAGTCATGCCATATAGATGTGTTAACTAACATGGCATGTTATAGTGGCCTTGACCAAGATGAGAGTATGAGCTCACTAGATACCAGTATGGTAAGAGGAGACAGTGAGGAGACCATTATCACAGCGAGGCTACTACGAATGGAAAAGCACCTGCCCCATCTCATGGAAACTCTCACCAATTGACACGTGGAGGCTCTCACTCCCACCATAGGAGTCGCAGTAGGAGCCCTCATCTTACACTTTCAGTGGGATCCCATAGAGAGGGATAGGCCACTATAACTTATTGCTTTATGACTATTTTAGATACATATATCAATTTTTTTGGATTTTCAGCTCATAGATGAGCATTTTGACCACACTCACAAGAGTGTGATGGAATTGTATACAAACTTGACTTTATTGATATATACATATATACATCTCTTTTTGGTTTGGCTATTCTGTGTAAGAGTTGACTCATTGATGGTTTGCTTCACTTATGTACTCTTAGATGGTTAGAATCTCTTTGTTTTTATATGCTTTTATGGATGTATGTTGTGGACGATGATGATGCAAAAGTGTAAACAAAATGATTTCTCTCTTTCTTTTTTTTATATGATGATGCATATGAGGACAAATTGTAATTTGATACTTTGGTTTTCAAGCAATATTTAACACTTTTATTTTATTGGAAAAATATGGTGAATGTGATATAATAAGCAAATGAACTCACTTGACTCCTAACCCCATGCAACCGGTAAGATGCAAGGGATCATCACCGAGAGCCAGGAGGGATTCGAGTTGTATGATTTTGATGAGTGAAAATGGTGAGAGAAAGACAAGATTTTGACAAAGATCCAACTAGAACTTACAACCCAACCCTAATCAAAGTCAACTAACCAGCCCAAAATGTGTTTTACTTGCAAGTTTAACTAGACTTAGATCCGTAGATGGAATTTTGATTGAAAAAATCTAGTTTTAATGATTTGACTCTCTTGTAACATACAGATCTAACTCATTTTCTTAGGATTTTTGACATTTCAAAGAATTTTTTATTCATTGACTTATTTACAACTTATTGACTTATTTGATGGGGACCCCTACATCTTGTCCCATGCTACTAGTAAGAAGCATGGGCTCATCACCAAGGACAAGACATAGGTGAGTAAGGGAACTTCCCTCCTTTCCCAACCTCATGCCAACAGTAGGAAGTGTGGGCTCATCACCAAATATTGGTAGGGAAAGGAAATGTAGTTTTATTTTGAAAAAATCATTTTACATTTATTGTTGATTTATATATTTTTGTTTGTTCATTGATTTTAGACTCATGATTTTGGGAAGGAATAATTTCCCCTAGCCTCAACCCCATGCAACCTTTAAGATGCAAGGGCTCACCACCGAGGGTTGAGATAGGTGAACAAGAGATCTGGGTGAAATGTTTAGATTATTTTCGTCATAAGAGAGGTATTTAGGGAAAGATGTGACATCAAGAAGCTTCTAGTACAGACTATGGGTAAAGACACCTAAATTAGAAGAAACCATGAATAGAACTAAGTGTGCAAGTCTTGGTAGGACCAATGTCAAAAATCCATCTATAGCTAAGATGATGAAGAGATTAGAATAATTTTGTGATGATATGATGGATAATTGAAGTGGTATGATTGAATGTTCATGCTACTATTTGAAATTTTCTTAAAATTTTCTTGAAAATTAAGTTCCAGTTTATAATTTCACAATATGACAATGTAGTATGGATGTAGTATGAATGTAATAATGTACAAGTGGAGATGTAGATGAATTATGGATAGAAACATTTAAGGTGAAGTGAATTAACTGATTCATTGAATTCCTCACCTTCCAAAGTACATAGGTGATACACACCATTTTAAAAGTCCTCTATTACTTGGTACGAGCCTAACCCTTTTGGTCTAAACTTTATTCCTTCACTGGTCTTTTTGTCAATCCGACTATCGAATCTCAACACTAGATCTCCTACGTGTATTTCATGCTCATATACTTTCTTGTTATACTGACGACACATCCTGTCAGCATAAACACTATGATATATTCAGCTCTAAGTTGAGCTTCATCAAGGGTTTCTAGTTCAACTAACCATGCTTCTTGGTACATGTCTTTATCCAGAATGCCTTGCAAAGACTAGGTAACTTGATTTCTAGTGGTAAAACCACTTCAGATCCAAAGACTAAAGAAGAAGGGGTTTCCTTATGGGAGTTCTAACCAAAGTCCTATAGGCCCATAAGGGCGAAAATAACTTTGAGTGCAAATCCCTTTTGTTCTCCTTAACCATCTTAAGGAGAATGGACTTTAGGAATTTTTTTTGTATCCTCATCTTTTCCATTAGCCTGAGGGTAGTATAAAGAGGATTTGTGGTGAGATATTTTGAACTACGCACATAATTATTGCACCTCTTCATTCTTGAAAGGCATCCCATTATCTAAAATAATGACATTTGGGACTCTATACCTATAGATGATCTAGTTTAAAATAAAATTGGTAATTACGGATCCTAGTACAGTAGTAAGAGGCATGGCCGCAACCCACTTTATAAAATACTCAGTGGTCCGTGATTGATGAAGTTATGGTCATCTGATGATGAGGGAGAGAATTTCCCTATCAAATCAAGGCCCTAAGTAGAGAAGGGCCAAGGTGTCACAATGGGCTGTAGAGCCTGTGTAGGAATATGTATCTCATGTGAAAATTCTTGGCATTTTTGACACCTACGTACATACTCTACAATGTCATGTTCTAGAGTGGGCCAGAAATAGCCCATGCGATGAATCTTATGAGCGGTTGCATGCCCTCCGAAGTGACCACCACAAACTCCATTGTGGGATTCAAAGAGGATTTTCTCTGACTCTTCTTCATCAACATATCTCAACAACATACCATCGAAGGCTCTGCGATAGAACACTTCTTCCACAATTATGTACTTGGCAGCTATGACACGTAGCCGTCATATTTGCTATGAGGTATCTCCCTCGGGATATGTTCGGTCCACAATATGGTTTAACAATGTCAATGTACCATGGACATCAAAGCAATGGGAGGATCCACCTCTACATAGAACACATTCATTAGGGAAATCTAAATCTACTAGATTCCACATAGTCTATAGAATTATCTGCTAACTAATCAGTGATAATTTGTCCCTTTATAGACTTTTGGTTAACAAAGGTGAGTTCAAACTCACCCATCAATGTATTGAAATGACCAACCTTCTTAGATAAGGCATCCTTGGTTAAGAATGTTCACAACTAGTCATATTTAACTATCACTCTTGTTTCTTGGTTAAGCATGTAATGCCTTAACCTCTTTGTTGTGAAAACTATAGTCAATCACTCCTTCTCTTCGTGCGTGTATCACATCTTGTAATCAAGAAGAGTACAACTAATGAATTAAATGGCCCACTCATGACCATCGTCATCCTCCTATTCCAACATGCATGCAATCAAGACATCAGTGGCTCTAGAATATAAAATCAAAGGATGGTCAACTTTCAGTGGCATGAGCGTAGGTGGTGACATAAGGAAGTGCTTCACTGACTCAAATGCTTCGTGACACTCGACTATTTAAATTTTGCAACATTATTTCTTCAATAAGTCATTGATAGGGTGAATGACATATGTTAAGTCAAGGATAAACATGTGAATTGTTCCAAGCTTACCTAAGAAAGACTTGATTCTTGATTCATCTATGGGTGGTAACATCTCCAAAATTACTCAGATTTTTGTCAGATCAACATCAATTCCTTGGGATTAAATGATGTACCCTATCAAATTTCCTCATATTACTCCAAACACACATTTCTCAAGATTTACCGTTACTCCATATTCAATTAGGTGTGAGAGAATGACACGAAGCACCTCAGGGTGATCACCACATTTCTTGGCTTTCAGTAGGTCATCAACATATGATTCCACAATCTTATGAATAAGATCATGAAATATGTATGTCATTTCCCACTGGTAAGTGGCTCCAACATTCTTCAAGCTGAAAGGCATGACTGTGTAACAGAAGGTTCCCTAAGGATTCGTGAAGGTAGTTTTCATTTGGTCCTCCTCAGAAATCCTTATCTAGTTATAGCCAAAAAATCCATCCATAAGAGACAACAATTCATATCCAGTCGTTGCGTAAATGATAACATCTATCAAAGGTAGTGGAAAATCGTCTTTGGTCCAAGCCTTGTTAATCTCCTTGAAATCAATGCAGATGTGTATCTTCCCATTCTTTTTAAGGATTGGGATGATGATTGACACCCACGTGGAATAATCCATAGGATTGACAAACTCTACTTATAGGAGTTTCATTACCTTCTCTTTAGCCATTAAATCCACCTTTGGCTTCATGGGTCTCTCTTTTTGCTTCACGGGTTTAGCATCTGACTTCTTAATAAAATTGTGCACTACAACATCAGGGGAAACACCCATCATCTCCTTATAGCTAAAAGTGAAGGATTTTGAATGCTCTTTAAGAACCTTTGTGTGCACTTCTACTTCTTCTAGAGACAATGAAGAACCAAGTTTTAAGATTTTGGGTTCCTCTTTCGTCCCTATGTTTATGTCTATAGTTCCCTCGATTAAAGAGGCATTACCCTCTTCAAACTCAGGTGGGGCTGGAGGTAATTCTAGCTCTTCTTCCTCGACTTCATAAATCTCAAAATCTTCTGATGAGGAAGAGTTCATTGTGTGATCCCCAAAGTAGGAGGAAGGGTGAGGTATGAGAGAAAAACCCTTCTTATGGTGTGGGATGGATGTCAGTGTAAGCATTGAGGTATCCTAAGACCACCTCATCATTTTCTGCAAAATCTAAAGTGACAGGCTCATTCTCAGCCTCAACATATGCCAAAATTGCATTGGTTAGCATCCTTCAAACTAATGGTTCAAGCTCAGATTGAAATGGTGAATTCATTTTCCTTTAAGTCCTCACTTAGATAGAAATGTGAAGAGGAAGTAGCCATAGAATCAGCCAATAGTTTTTTCTCTCATGGGATAGCTTCTATGGATATGAATTCAAAACCCTTGGAAAGCTCCTAGAACATACAGACTTATAGAGTTTTAGGTGCTTTGCTCTGGTCTCATAGACGTCCGAGACTTGACTAGTAATGAGTTGAGAGTCACCCAAGACTCTGACATTGTTCACACCCATCCTCTTGGCCACGATAAGACCAAGAAGTAGAGCTTCATATTCAGCTCCATTGTTATTCGTGCACTTAAAATTTAGCTTAAAGGAAAAAGGCATGACCTCCCCTCAGGGAGAAGTGAGGATCACCCCTGCCCTAGTGCCAAAGTGACACTTTGCACTATCATAGTTGAGAGTCCAATAGTCATTGAGGAAGATAAAATCTTGATCATTCTTAGATTCTTCTTCATTAACTTCTAAGAGCTCAACCATATAAACCTCTTCAAAGACAGTGAATGGAAGAGAGGAAATTCCAAGAGCATGGCCTATGCCCAAAGAATCAAATGGGAGAATAATAGGTAGATCATTCTCCAAAATATTAACAATTTTACTATGTAGTTTTTGTTGACAAGTTTTTACTACCACAGGCTTTGTTTTCATTAGCATCCAACCCTTCAATTTCCTTAGGGGATTCCAACTCAATCGTAGGAATAAGCTTAGATAGGAATGGGTTGTTTTGATCCCTTTAGGCTTGTTTAATTGGTTGGTTGGGAGTTTCAAATTCAGTATGAACCCGAGTTTCTTCTTCAAATTGGCCAAATGGATATCAAATGGCTTCGGGTCACCCTGAGCCACGAAGACCTTCCCTAAATGCAAGAATCTAACTTCTTGGAATAACGTGGAAGGGATTTCCTTCATTCTATGAATCCAAGGTCAACCAAGAATCATATTATAGTTAGTTTCCTAATCTATAATATAAAATTCAGTCAACATGGTCTTGGGTCCAAGAGTGACTGGAAGCACTATGGTTCCAATAGAGGTTTGTTTGAGGCTATCATAGCCATTCAATGTGTTTCGAGAGGAGGAACATTGTGTCTCTCCATAGCCTAAATTTTGTAGAAATGATAAGGGGACTATATTAACAACATCCCCATCATCTATCATAACTCACTTAACATAATTATTATAAATCCAGACTTGCATAGTACAACACAGGATCACCTCTCTGCACTAGCTCAATGTCAGTAGGCATCTTACTGATATCAAACACAAACCCAACATCTCTCTCAGGCTGCCCCAGGGGATAGACATCAAAGTCTATATGATTGATTTGGGCCTCTAGAGGAGGGGTGACATGGATAAGATGACCAAGACCTAGCACTTCTAATAAAGCATATCAATGCGCAGGGGAATTCTTTAACAAATCCAAAAAGAAATGTGGGAAAAGGTCTTAGTTAGATATGATCAAATCATAGGCTCCTACTGGCTTAAGAGCCATAGGAATATCATCTGACATTGAGGGATAAATGGGAAGAGGTTGTGAAGAATAATCATGCGTGCGAGTCACTGCATTAACTTCCTACTTGGTTTCTAGTTCAACCAATCCTACAATCTTAGTTTGATTTTGTTGGTCCAAAGGAAGAGCTACCTGAGGTTCCATAGATGTAGAATCTTCATGATCATTGTTTCCTGTAGGAACCCCTTTGTTGGTACCGTGAGGGTTAAGCTTCCCATTTTTAGGATGTGTGTTGGGAGGGGGTCTCTATAAACTCTGAGAGTAAAATTATGTGGGGCAACAGGCCCCATGTGAGTGTTTTGTGTAGGCATCGTGGGATTAGCCAAGAATATATCAATGAAGAGTTTCCTTTGGTCTTCTAGAAATCATTTTATGAATTTATTACAATCATGCCACGTTCAAGCATCATGTACTATAATTGTATGGAAACCACACTATAATTTGGGATCATAATCATGAGGTCTATGATTTTGTTTTGTTACATGGCCCATAGTTTATGTTGTTGTTTTATTGTTGGTTATTGTAGTTGAATTTTGGAGGCCTCTGGCCTTGGTTCTGATACTGATTTTGGAAATTGATTCAGATATTGGTTAGGGTATTGAATTGGGCCTTGGTCCTGGACCTATTGTGGAGGAATGGGAGGATGACTAAAATCAACCACATTGATGAAGGAGTGAAATTGTTACTCCTTTGGTTGTTCGTTCATTCACATTGTTATTACCATTATTTACATTATTGTGCTAACAACATTCAGATTTGTTAGATTGATTAGTTACACCATCCATCGTAGCACCATGGTTCTTGTTAAGGACCTTGGGTCCTTGATTGTTATTGTTTGAACCATTGGGGTAATTTGAATTAATTTTAGAGGGAGTGACCAATTTCCCATTTGACTGTAAGTCTTTCATCCTCTGTCAATTGTCATCTTGGTCAATACAGAGAGCACCCTCTAAAACCCCCTCAAAGTTCCTAAGAGGAAAATTTTGTACCTCCTCCTTGGTTTCTCGATTGAGGGAGTGGAGGAATATATCACAAAGCTCTATTTGATCCATGTTGGGAGCACTGGTAGAGGAGTAGAGGACTTGTCGCCATCTCTAGATGAAATGGGAAGCAAATTCATTATGCTCTTGTTTAATGTGAAGAATTATCTAATTCTTTTCTTAAGATTTGTTCATGTCAAAATCCTTTATGAACTCTGATATGAGTTTCTTGAAAGAATGAATCGAGGCTTCCAGGATCCTATAGTACCATTCGAGAGTAAATCCCCTCAAGGTCTTGGGGAATATATTTTCTACAACTACATCCCATGGGAGTATCTCTCTGATGGTAGTCACATACACTTTGATGTGCACATTCAGATCCCCCTCCCTTTTGAATTTTGGAAGGTCCAATAATGGTCATGGGATCATTACACTCCATATGGTAAAGTTGAAGGTCTCCTTAAGATACTTGTGCCCACTACATAGGACTCAACCATCGATGAACCTTGATGGGGAGGTGGAGGTGGAACAAGATCTTGATACGGTGTAACATAGGCATTTGGGTGGGGCATATGGAACATCCCCTTTTGCTGAGCGTATGGACTAGGATAAGAAAACATGTCTCACTGTGGTGATTTTGAGTACATGTGTAGATTTGGAGGAACATCGTTTTAATACAGATTGGTAGGGGTGAAACCAGGGAGTGTTACATTGTCGGTTGGAATGGAATTTGAGAATGCACTTCCAGTTGGTCCCTGTGGTGGGTATCCGTATGAAGAATGAGGGGGCATACCTAGTGTGCGCTATCTAGTAAGAAGGTCTCCATGGCTAGGAACACCCGTGTAGATCTGAGAAGGTGATAGTGTAGAGGGAACATAATTGTGGTTTTGAACATGGTAGGGGACTTTGCCTTTCCTTAAAAATTGGGTAGAATGTGAAGGTTGGGAAAGCTCTAATTCCTAATTCTATCCACCAATGTTGAAATCACATCACCGATGAAGGTGTTGCATTTGCCTTGGGCATGTGTTGAGTCTTGTTAGGGAGAAAAGGCACGTGATGTCCTGCTATGAATTGATCCTTAGTAGGCCACCCATCTTTAGGTGGATTTTCTATTCATAGGAGGAGGGTAGAAGCATTGTTCTGAAGAAGAACATCAGTGTACCCTTGCATCCTATCCAAGGACTGGTCTATTGCATTTAAGAAACTCATCACTTCAGTTGACCCGTGTTAGGATTTCATCATTTGGTAACTGGTAGGAAGGAAGAAATTATTTGCATACTGATTTGAGGCCTAGACAAGACCCGAGGATAGAACTTTTGTTCTCCCATAAATGTCATGTTATTTGAGTTAGATGAACTCTGGTTACGCATTGTAGATTGGGTTGGTCAATCTCCTCAATTCTAACTGATGAACCAGTGTTTTACCCTTGAGGAGGGGGCAGTGTGAGGTGAAGGTAAGATTAGACGAGTAATTATCATCCATCCCTGACAAAGAGGGTGACTGTTGCATACTCATATGAGCGTAGTAAAGCTTCAAGACCCATAATGGGTCTATCGTAACCTTGACCTGACATATTCAAGGGGTGTAAAAACACCCACAATAATGGGAGAGGAGAAGGATGGATGAAAAGAAGGAAAAAAAGGAAACGAAAAGGAACTAGTCCTTCACGTTGGGTTCACCAATTTTGTACGTCTAAGAATCAACATGTGAATCTAGGATGCACTGACCTCCCGAGGTCGTGCCACTAAAACCAGTATGAAATGGATAAGATGGTTATGGAAGATATGAAAAAGGTGGAATACGAAAATAGGTAAAATGGATACAAGGTAGATCAAGGCAAATAATGTCCTCTATGGGAACTATGGGAATGTGCTCATCTAAGGAAATGAAATCTTGTCTAACCTATACAGGTGAAATGGAATTGTTAAGGAGGATAGCCGCACGAAGGATTCTATCAATATCATAGTCACCAAATATACCTTGAATGGGATATGAAATCCGTGTGAATCGTCCTGCATCTACTGCGTAAAAATCTGCAGATAAGGTCATGGAGGTGTGAAGAGAGACGTATGGGAGGATGAATCTCGGGATCATGGAATCTAATCTCGACTAGGTTGACTATTCCATAACATGTAAGCGATGTCTTCTTCAATGTTCAAAGCCTCAACTATGAGATAATAATGGGTAGAATTGGGGTGGTCTGAAAAATGAGGTGTTTGAGGCCTTGATCAATGTTTGTCGACTGTGGAGCTAGGTTTGGTTGAGGCACTCTTGGATCAAAAACTAAGTCTTTGGGTTTCCTAGGGCCTTGGATGGTCATGTAGATGTGTAAACAAATAATATACCGAAAATAAACAAACATGCAAAGAATCTGAAAGAGGAAAGGTCAAGTTTTAGGTAACCTAAGACAACTAAGGAAACGTAGGGAATTGTGTTAATTTATGTCTAATTAACTCTATGTGCCTAAATTAACAAATACAAAGCAAGTAGATTTAAATTAAATCAATTTGATTACTCTCCTTTAATCTAATTAAATCTATGTGCAACTAGTTAATCTAAAAAATGAAATCTAATTAATTAAAGAAAGAAATTAAATCTAATCTATTTGTTTTTGTACTTTTTCAATGATTTTAAATAGAAAGGAAATAAAAAAATAAAAGAAACTAATTTATTTAATCTAATGTTTTTGGAATTTTGTGTTTACTGAAAATAAATAAAATGTGCCGAGACAATACAACTTCCTCTAATTATATGAAATTACTTCTACTCTTATGCAAACTAAACTAAACATTTAAATATCTGGATGTGGCTATTTCCTTGTTATAGAGGATTTAATCTAATCTAATAAAATAAAGGTTTTCCTAATTTTTAGTTGTGGATGTTGCTTCTTCTGGATCTACCTCAGAATCATGGGAAGAATGAAAAGCTTCTTAGAAGCAATTCTTCCCTTGAAGCTTCCCTGGTAAAATAGAAGCTTTCTAATGAAGACATAAAACTATAGGAAAATAAATTGTGAAGAATTAATAACACACTATGGAAAGAACTTCCTCTGAATTCTTCCCATGAAAATCCACAGGGATGAGCTAGGAGGAAATCCTCAATGAAAGCTTTACAAATGAGATCTACAGTAACTACTACTGTAATTGTACCTTTTCTAAAAAATGTATTCTAACAAATTATAACTTTGAATATATTCAAAATAAACAAAGAAACCTATAGGAATTTAGTGACACCCCCAATCTGGAAATGTTGTACAGAGACAAATCCAATGTTGTTAATGCTTTTTGATATCCCCTCAGCTTCTTTTCCAATAAGTGTCTAAACGTTGTCCAGGGAGTAATGCTAGAAAGTGTGTGAAAAGAATGGGAGAGTGTTGGAGCTGGCTGGTTTGTAGGTAGTTTGGTAACAATGCAAGAAAGAGAGCAATGAGGAAAATGAACTAGTTTTCTTGTGTAGTTCTTGGAAGGATTCTAGTAGCATAAAAATGAAATTCTAAATCAAGAAACTCAAACCAATACTTCGAGAAGAAGCTTGGTTCTTATAGAAAATTGGCAGGGAAGTGGTCTAGCCCACTTAACAACAAAGAAGTGTCACATCACTCAAATAAGGGGCAATTAAATTATTAATAATAGTAAGTAGGGAAGTAGAAGTTTGTGCACATCTAAAAACATCCATAACAACCAATTTGGTCAAGAAATGTGCATAAAAGATGAGTTTGAAGAAGGTGACACACATTTAAAACACACTAGAAAAGGCTTGGTTAAATACAAATGGAACTTCCAATTCTGCACAAAATGGTAGTTACGCAACTACTGGGGTAGTTTCATAACCACCGGTGTGGTTTCATAACTAAAGGAAAACAAGCTAAGGAAAAGTTGCAAAATGACTAAGGAAAGTGGGGAAAAGCTAGGAAAAGTAAGTAAAGCATAATGAGCTACAAGAACATGCTGCAATCTAGGAAATTGGACTTGGGCATCATTGAACTAGATCTTGTGCAATCTGGAACCGATTTGGGTGATGTAAAGTGTTGAACAGGGATGGAACCGTGTCGTAACTGTCCTATAAAATATGGGTCTTGAGAATAGTGTCAGACACAAGCGCCTGGTGCTAGACAAGGGCGCCTAGGTGTTGGTGACTGTTCCTAGGCACCGATGACTGCGTAGAAGGTCAGAATATGCTTCTTCCTATGTCGTCAGGGTTTTGCTATCACTTCCTATTGATCACCTGATATTCGCACTTGGATCACTGAGGGTACCTATAACCTACAACACAAACCCCCACTACCTGCACAAGCTCACAAAAACATCAAATTGAAATGAAAAATGCAGTATGTGAAGTCAGACTGACCCCGATGGTCACCCGATGAGTGAGCTTATGAACGAGCACTGCAATACATTCCAAAATCCATGTAGTTCTTTGTGCTTGTGTGTAATTGTGTCCTTAGGTTGCCCTCGCGCCAAGGATGCCAAGATAATAGGTTATGACTAGATAAAATGCAAATGTGTGATATGGAATTGAACACTTCTCCATCCTATGTAGTGTATACAACCCAAAAATGTAGTCCCTTGCAATGGTAGTGATAGGATGTAGATGAGATTGCCCCTTAGAATTGTCAGCTAAGATAATAGAGTGTATGTTGTGTATATATATGGATCTCTTATTTGAATTTCGACACTAGTGACCCAAAAGGCCAACTATGATCTCAGTATAAGGATAAGAAGACTAGAAAGGCCGACCACAAATGTCAAAAAGTGTAAAAAGAACAAAGAGAACAGGAACGCCCAACATGGACAAGAGCACCTAGGTGCTATTGTCCAGAATGAGAGCTAGTGTCCTAGGATAAATGGCAAAAAATATGAAAATATTGACAGACAAGGATCCCTGTGACCTGACTAGAATTGGGTACATATTTGACAAATGTGGGAAAGGAGGATAATATAAACAATAAAAACAAGTGGATGAACAAAGTAATGTGTCACCAGTGAATACTTTTCTTACTTAAGATCCATGCAAATAACAACATACTTGACGACATACTAAAATATTAATATGTGAATGATTTTGTGTCTATAGAGTGTTATTTCATTTTACAGAGCTAACTATACATGTTAGGAAGTAAGGTTGTATTTTATTTTCTTTGATATGGATTCAATATTGTAATTTTTGTATTGGTTGTGTAGGGATGACAAATGAGGTCTATTTTGTTTTCTCTTTGTTCTGCAAGTGTTGACAAACACAGTGTGTTTTTCAACATGTGGGAAACACACTATTTTTTAACCTGTTGCAAAACATACTATGTTTTATTAAGACTCGTGAATAATCACTATTTGGTTGAAAATATTAAGATGCCTTCAGTTTTGCAAAGAATATATATGTAATTTTCATGATAATCCAAATACATATAATGTTGCTTAAGTTGGGAAAAAGCTTGATATAAGACCCCTTTTTTTTTTAGGAAATGGAGATTGAGGAAGCCCACAGGCAACTAACTAAGACCTATGGGATTTAATAATATGAATTTTTATTACAAGATCCAAGTAGAATAATGCAGTGGGCAAGGTGTAGGCCAACACTTTTGGTTATACAAAGAGTTATATGGGAGATGAGTTTGGTATCTCATATATCTGATGAAAAAGATGACATTATAATCAGTGGAAAAAAGGATATCATGGTAATCAAGGACCGACAAAGGAAAACATGTAAGAAATGAGTGTTATTTCATTTCATAGAGTGAGATATACATGCTAGGAAGTAGGGTTGTATTTTATTTGGTTTGATATGTATTTAATATTGTAATTTTTGTATTGGTTGTATAGGGATGACATATGAGGTCTATTTTGTTTTCTTCTGTTCTGCAAGTGTTGAAAAACACAATGTATTTTTTCAAGACTTGCTAATAATCACTATCTCAATATGCCTTCAGTTTAACAAATAATATATATCAATTTTTCATTATATGCGTAATACATAATCTTGTATTAAGAATTTGAAAAGAAGCGGAAAAAAACTCCACATAATAATACACCACCTCCAGATGTGAGCAATGCAAATTTTTTTTTGCAGTGGGGGCCTTAGAACAATGATCTTTAACAAGGAGGAAAGGTCTACCACTAAGCTACCTAAGCTTTACAAGTTCTGTCATGATTTTATCCCCTGGCTTCGTCAATATTAAAAATTCTTTTGATGAAATGGTCTCCCTGCTTCAGTGATGAATTTGGAATGAAAAACATAGTAAAAGCACTAAACTAGTGAGTGTAGAGCATTTAGTGATGAAATGGTCCACCTACCGCTACCTAATTTCTCCCACGCTGCACAATTCCTTCTGTTGCTACCTCCCCTTCTCTCTCTTTCTCTTTCCCCTTCCCTTTGAGAAAGTTCTTGTTGTTGCTGTTCTTTCTCTATGTGCTTCTCTTTCTTTTTGTTTCCTTCTCTTTCAGTTTGTCCAGAACAATGCGCTGTCTTATAGGGCTAAGGAGGAAGGATGTGTCTAATTTTAGAGTAGGGGTAACCTGACTTAGGAAAAAAGAAATTAAAGAAAAGTGGGCAGCTGACATGCCCATGCTTAGAGAGAAGGAAGAAATCATGAAGTCTTAATTGTACAGAACAACAATTGAATTAAAAAGTTGTGAAATATGAAGAACGAGGAGAATAAATAGAAATATATAAATCTTCCAACATTGTTTGTGAAGAAACAAGCGAAAAACAAGGGTAAAGAAGAGGAAGGAACATTCTGGTGGCCTCACAAACTAATATGTGGGTTGAAGCTAAAACTATAGTTTTAGTTGTGCATTGTTTTTGTTTGTAAATTTTTTGAATTCAAATGTCAAGTTCCAACTTACAGTTTTAATTTTAACTCACAATTTTAGCTTTCATTAGTTTACCAAACAAAATTAATAAAGTATGGCGAACACGAAACTATGCATGCAAATTTTAATTTGCTCTGACAAAGAGCTTATCAAAGGATCCATCGTTTGACATAAATTTGTAGCTGGCGACATGCAGACAGTCAAATTTCAACCCAAATTTCTGATAACCATCTTTGTTTGGGCAAACGTTGCCACATCATGGGTGCATGGTGCAAAATAGGGGCATGCTGCATGTGTTTTCTGCTTGTCTTATGGGGGCATGTATGAGTGACGGTGCATTCTATTGGGAGAATAGTCATCGCCCAAAACTTAAGCAAATTTAAATGACAAGAAGTTGTACAAATGACATATTATTGTACAACTTGTACCCAACAAACATGTAAAGTAGCTAATCACAAAGTGATATGTCAATAATCCAACTTTTAGATATCCCATGCAAAATTAAGGTCCAACCATTTTTAGTGGATTTCAAATTTGATATTTTAAATCAATTCAAAAGGTGAGCTTCCTTCTAATTAAACACATGAATTTTTTTTTTGTATATCAAATATATGCTACCAAATTATATGACAAGTTTCAAGCGCTGACATGGTACCATTTGATTCCCAAATTACCTTACGACGACTCTCTCTCCCCTACCTAGTTGGAAGGCAAATTGAAGGGCATTGTGGACTGCAATTTTTATCGTGTCATTATTCTGAAATGGGGACGATGGTAAAGCAGTTGAGGGCGAGTGTGTTGCCTCGCATTAATCTCTATTCCCATCGTTTCATGTCCTCCGCGGAATCTAAAGCTGATAATACTCATCCTGCACAGGTAATTTTTGTTTTTGCCCTACCATTAGTTAAGGTTTTTGGTTATGCGATGCACTCATACGCTATACACATTTTCCAGAAGCAGAAGCATAGGCAGGAGGGGAAAGGAGAAGGAGCAGCACCATCGCCAATCGGAGACGCCAAGATTCGCGTACTGGTGAAATCATTTTCGAAGAAATACCTGAATCATCCATGCTTCCAGGATTTCCGTAAGGTTGGATTGCCTCGAAGAAGAGTGCTGTATACAGTGCTACGATCCCCTCACATCGATAAGAAGTCCAGAGAACAGTTTGAAATGAGGGTATACAAGCAACTGCTCGAAAAAGAGACAGATGTGAATGAATTGGCCAAAAAGTTCTTCTGGTTTAAACGCATGCATTTCTTTGGAGCTCAGTATGAATTCATTTTTAATTACAAAACCCGTCTCGATATGACTAGAGGTAAAACTATAACTATTCCTTTCAGCAATTTATGAATGCCAAGTGTATATGTATCAAGTAACAGGCACGTTGTGTTATTCCTAATCCAAAAACTTGGTTGATGAAGAAACATCCCTTGCAACGCAGTGAGACTCTTGCAAAAGAATGTACCTTCCACTAAAAACTAGTATTCTCCAGGTTTACGAGTAGCATAAGCCCTGCCCGAACATTTTTTCTGAAATTTATAGGTTTGTTTTTTTATGTTATTCAGCCTACGACCTCGTGGGAAGTATGTAGCCAAACCGACCAAACCAACATCAAAGCCAAGCTTCAATGTTAAAACAGCTATTCCCTGTACATGATTCCTGGCCTTTTAGCGGCCACAATATATGCAGATACTCCTCACATAGTCCTTGAAGTTCTGGCATTCACCAAGGAAATTCTAAGTGATCTAACTAATCCATGCCCAATCTCAATTGTAAGATTGGGCATGGATTAGTTAGATCACTTAGAATTTCTTTGGTGAGATGCTTGGAAGTTTTATTCCTCCAGTTGGCGGTATGATTGTCCCTTTATGCTATAAATGGGCTCTTATAAAACCTGAAAAGACCTATCTAGACACGGATTCACTTCTTCCAGCCCACAAATACTTGGATAACTGGGGGGAGCCCCATTAATATTCAACCTAGTAAAAGTCCATGGAAGTGGGATCTCTGCTTTGGCACAAATAGCTTTGTTAGTATAAGTGAAATATAGCAATTAATTGAGCTCGGCGTCATCTAGCTGAAACTTGAAAGTGACTGAATTATATTGTGATAAGAACAGGTCTTTATATTTATGGGCAACTTAGCCCACGCACAATTAGCAATCTACGATACAGAGTTTTGAACGTTAAATACTAGAGAGTTACCTTCTAATCATAAATTCTAGCAAATTGATATATGCTTGATGGTCAATTAGGAAAGATATCAAATAGTGTCTGTACTTGAATTGGTTATGTACCTCACAAACTGTAGAAAGCTATGTTCCACAGGGATGCGTCCCCTGCATTTTTAGGCCTGTCCACAACAGGGGACGTTTAGGGGACGCGGGTACAGGTAGGAAATGTCCCCTACCTGTTCCCGATTTATGCAAAAAATCAGGGACGTCCCCAAGACGCCAAATTGGGGATGATAGGGGCTGCTTAGACATCCCTAGTACGGCTAGGGGACTTCTACAAGTCCCTTGACTGTACCGGGGATGTCTGGGCATCCCCTACGTCCCAACAAAGGTAAATGTTTTTTTTTTAAACTCAAAATTAATAACAATAAAATGGATGTGGGGGGCCATAAGGACCCCCACACTCATTCCTAACCAACCTAAACCTAAAACAACCTCTCTTACAACTAAAACTATAAAAGGAGCTCATTTTTGTCATTTCCCATAATGTGAAGGAGAAGACAAAAAACAGTAGAGAGAAGAAAAAATAACATCAGTGAGAAGAAAACAAGAAAACATTATTCTACACCATTTGAGGTATATTTCACATCCATTGTTCATTTTACAAATTTACACAAAATATTTTTTATTTGTTTTTGTTTTTTTTCAAGGTTTAAAACTTCAAAAACTTAGGGAAGTTTTTTGTTTGTTTTTTTGTTCGCACTTGCAATTGCAGCTGGGTTTTGCATTTTCAATCAAAAACAATGAGCAGCAGTGAGGGTGAAGAGATTCAAATGCAACATAGAGGTAGAAATAGGGTTTCTTCAGGGAATGAGAGTGTTGTAGCAACTATGGGTTCAATTAACCATTTGAATGCCCTTCTCAACTCCGCAAAATTTATGTAAAGGGCCCATTCAATCCTAAAAATCCCCTTTCACAATTTACAACAACAATTGACAAAGAAAAAAAACTTAGGGGGGAGTAAAGTGTGGTTGTGTCATATTTGCAACAAAGATTTTAGGGGCAGCTATACAAGGGTTCATTGGCATCTTTTGGGCATAGCTGGGACAAGGGGTAAAAGGTTGTGAAAAATAACATTCATTGAGAAGGCCGAAATGACTAGGTTGTACATGGAGGGTGAGGCAAAAAAAAAGGATACCATTGGAGATTATGCATGGTACACAATTGTCTACCCAGTCTGTGGATGTTGAGAGTCAAATGGGATAGGATTCTACCAAGGGAAAGAGAAAGGCTACTACAATTGTTGGGATGTTGTTAGCATATGGATTTGCACGCATGCAAATGACATGCAACAGTGTGGGAACGAAGTCCCTCCTCAATGAAGGTGAGGCTGCCTTTATTGAAAACCAAAACCGTATTTACATCTGTACATTCAAAATTGTATGTGGGGGTTGTTTTGGAACATCAATGGAAAGAAAAGTGAATGAGGGAGATGGAATGGAAAGAAGGAAAGGAGTGGAATGGAATGAACTGAAAGAACATGCAAGAGTTAGGTAAAAACAAAGCCTAATATTGCATGAAGAAGAAAGGTGAATGACCAACACAAATAAAACGGAGTTTGAGTTAGCCAAACAAGAATGTGTAAAAGGAAACACACATGAGCAAGTAGATAATCAGAGCTTGATCGTTGTGAACTAGAACAACAGATTAATAATGTTGACAGTAAGATCAAAGATAATATTTGCATGCAAGATTCAAACACCTAACATCTAATGAACATAAGAACATCAAATGTTACAAGAGACAATGAATGAGACACAAAGTTCATATTCCATTAACTCCAAAATGTTTTTCACAAAAGAACACAAAGTTTCTTCCTGAAACAAAGCTTGCACAAAAGTATTTTCTTCTTCTCTGTCAAAGTCACCCTTACAAATGAGGCCCTCACTTCCTTTTATAACCCAAAAGTTGGTTACAAAGTAGTTAGGGTTTTACATGATCATTAAATAAGACCCTTAAGTGACCTTTGACTTTTTCTACCAACTTTTAAAAAGTGACTAAAAATATAAACCACTTAAGTTAAAAAATTATTTAAGGAAAACTACATAAATAAAAGAAATGGGTACATGTGGACCCACTTAAATGACTTGGACGCACACGTAGACATCCTCGTCAGCAATGCGCCACCCAGATCAAGACACCTAGGATCAGTGCCTTATCCATTGGGCCAAGAGTCCGCCTATCCCGATCGTACGGGAATGAACTCATTGACTGTGCTATGCAATCATTCAAATGACAAAAGTGCTGAGCTTGAAACTTGAGCAATTCATCCACCCCTCTTTCTATGGTGAATTATTCATTTGTCGCGAGACCGTAGTTGTTATGCCACCTTGGTTTATCAGAATCCAGTTTCTGGTCTTTCGCCATTGAGAAGATCTCCAAGAGCCAAAATTACAATTCACCTCCAATGGTATTACAAAACATGGCTTTAACAAACAGCCCATGAATAAATATAACCGGTTATTTGCACTATACATCTAATTTGATGAAGTCGAAAGCATTGTCTAGCTTTGCAAACACTTTCTACAAATTGAATAACCTGACTCTTCCATCTCACTGCACAGCCTATCTTTTATTGGTTCACTTAACATCACCAAAAATAACATTTTCCTTGTTTGAAATGATGGAAGCAGTTCTCATATTTCACAACAATCTCAGAAACAAACTCGGTTGCAGTGTGTTAGCATGCACACAATTGAAGGTTCTTGTCAAGTCAAATAGTTATTCCTAGAGACATTTTTATCAATCAATATGGCAATGCAAACTTCTCATTTATGTGACAAAGGAATGGTTATTTTACTCATGAACATCACTCAGGAATCTGAATCGAAAAATACCTTGTTACCTTCATCTCGTGGGTAATTGTTAGTGCGATCTATCTCCTCCACAAAAAGTATGAATCATTCTATGGTCTTCATACATAGAATTAAACCAAATTCAAATCATAGCATGGTCTTCATCCATAGGCTTAAACCATCATCTATAGGGATTGACCTTGCCACCATGATTACACTTAACTCTCGTCAATAATCGTTAAGTTTGTTGTAGTGTAATCAGAATTGTTTTAGCTTTTCAGCTCAACTACTTTATATTCAAGCTTAACCCAACATTTCTGAAAAGAATGGTTTTACCACAATGCTCACGGTTCTTCCTTATTATATAACACTTGTAGTAAGAATGTTTTGGCTTCACCATAATAAGCACAATTGTACCTTCCAAACGATGAGAAAATGCCATTACCAATAAAGACCTAATGCTGCCATGATGATGACTCGTTGAAGATGCTCATATAATTGCAAAGCAAATTGTGCTTCATGAATATTCTGATATGAAACAGATCCACCTCTATGAGATTCTCTTCCACGAGTTACATCATAAAACAAGTAAGGTCTCAATAGAGAATCTTTGTAATAAATTTCATCAGGTCTCCTGGTAACACTCTCACTGTCACTTAATCGATTTTGATAAAAATATCTTGAAGGAAAATCCCGAATTTGAGGATGCATTCGATACTGAGCAGATAACAACAACAATCTCAGCCTCATTAGCAAAACTTGCCTCCAGATTTGATCGAGCTTCTTCCATGGAAGCGACTTTCCAAAATGAAAAGGCGAGACAACTCAACTAAAACTTTATCTCGTTCTTCTACTACAGCTGCAAGATTTTGCAACAACTGATCACGACTGTGGTCGCGTGCAACCAGAACATCAGGATCAACACCAACGGTTCCTTGGGATCGCCCTGCGGCAGCTGTCGCACTTAGCTCTCTCTGGAGGCCACTGATTTTCTGAGATAAGTTTACTTCTCTACCCTGTAGCTGCTGCATATAGCCAATTACTTCCTCACGACACTTTCCTAGGAGAATTTCAGTTCTACGCTTCACTGATACTGCCTGTGTAGCACGATTTTGAGAATCCACACCCACCCTTGCAACATCAGGGCGATAGACCTTCATTTCACCATCAATGAATCCACGATCCAGAACACGCTGTAGCAATTCATCTGTTGCAGCATTTGATGGAGCGCAAACAAGCATTCGTGGTTTAGGGCAAAGTTTAGGAAGCATACGGAATAGTGTGCGATCCATACTCTGAAGAACATCATCGATTGATCCTGTGCCAATGGACCACGATCACACTTAGGCTCCACCTCCTTTTGGCTATTCGTAGTTACCTCTTAAAATATTCAATCCCTCTATTTATAGCAACCACCAGGGAGGAATAAAGATTTGTTTTCCAATAAAGATTTCTTTTGCCAGGTCTCAATTGGATGAGGAAACTGGTTTACAAGTAATCACTCATGGGCGCATTACTGTCTGATTGAAATTCTTCCGGTTGCTATTTGATTCAATTGGATAGAAGGCGGACTGGAGAAGACGTGCAAGGTGACAACTCATTATCGTTGGTGAGTGCAATCCAAATGCTTAGTGCACAGGGCTAGCTGCATGCAAGTTTCCCATAGTGATCGCTCATTATTGTTGGCATGCACAAGACAAATAGATGGTGTACAAGCCTGTGTGCGAGCTCCCCATACTGATTCTGGAAGAGGTTGTGTAAGGTATTCCCATAGAGCTCTGTCCTAAAACTTGTCATTATGGTGTGCCGGACTTTGGTTTTTCTTGAAGATTGCCTGGAGCTTTCAGGAGCAAGTTTCTTAAGTAGTGCACCATAATAGTGCTGATATTGAACAAGATGACTAACATTCAACATTCCCCAGACTGTGTGTGTCTTTCCTGTCCCTGGTGGACCTTGCACCAAAGTGAAGGGCCAGGGTTCCTGCCGTTTAGCAGACCCAACTCGATTTGTACCAGCTGCTGTATGCATGGCAGCCCACTGAATTGCAGCTGGCTGTGGACCATTGAAACTCCTATGAAGATGGTCGATAAAATTTGGTGTGAAACATTCAGGCATTGCTGGAGGTTGCTCCTCATTATTTGGAAAGTGCTCTGGCCTGGGATTTAAAATTGCTTTCTGCATTCTCATCCTTTGCATGCATGGAAAGCTTCTGGTGTTCTTCTCCTTCAGATTGCCTAGACAGATGATGGATATTCCTCCTTCGGCGTGTGGATTTCTCTTTCCTTGTCTTCTTCCCTAGTGAGAGGGGTTTGATGGAGTTGGGCTGTTTGTCTCTACTGCAGGCTCTGACCTGGTATGACTGTTCTTCCCTCACGTGGCCTTAAGGAAAAAGGCGTGGAACTAGTGAAGGCGTGATGGTTTGCAGGCTGCGTTGAAACTGTTGAATGCTCCCTCTACCACGTGAACCTCCATTTCTCCCTCCTGTTGCGTGGAAACTACAATTTCTTTTGTATTAATATTCACCTTCCTTGTATGCTGCGTGAAAACTATTGAATAGACTCCAGTTTGTTTGGATTTCTTTCTCCAATGTATGAGTGTAAACAAAAAGAATAAACTCCAATTCTTCCCTAAAATGATGGATGATGTCTCTTCCTTCTTTATTCAAATGCATGAATGAAATGAGTATAACAAATTGTTTCTTTAATTCTCACGGGAGAAGGAGAAAGAATAGGAGAATTGTTAGTGACCAATTCCTTCTTCCTGTTAAGAGAAAAACAAACTCCTTGAATCATGGGAAGTGGCATTAATTGCCAAGGGAAAAGGGGAAGATTGGATGAATTTTGCCAACGGGAATGTCATAAGAATTTGGCAATTCCCATCAAATTTTCCCATGAGGGGATTTGGGAAAATCCTTGCCCATTGGCAAATAGTGGCTTACTTTCCACCAGTGGAGGAACCAGGCGGCTTTGACAAGAAAGTGGGAAAACGGGTGCGAGAAGCCGAATGATCATTTTGGGAAATTTAAACAAACTTTGCCGATAAAGTTTTAATTATTATTATAATAATATTTAATCAAAAATCTCCATCAATTAATAAAATCAATTTAATTAATTAAAGAACGATTTTTAATTAATATTAATTAAATAATAATTTTTACGTTTAAATTCATAGCAAGAGGAATTTTATTCCGATTTGAGCGAAACAAAGCTCAACATAACCGGGAAGAAAATAAGAACATGTGATGAAGACGAATCATCATGAAACTTAGTAATTCACAAAAATTTAAAAATTTTCGTTTTTTTTTTATAATAACAATTTTAACGCAGTCAAAATTGGCTGATAACAGATGTTCAGTGTGCAAGTAGCCAACTCTTCTATTGCCAAATTATTCTTTGCCAATGCAATACCATTTCATGTGTCACATTCCCCTTACTTCAAACAAATGTTCAAAGATGCAATTGTTGCTGGTTTCTCGTATGTTCCTCCTGGAGATCATAAACTACAGACCAACCTTCTTGATGTAATTGTTGTTGGTTCCTCGTATGCCCCTCCTGGAGAACATAAACTACATACTAACCTCCTTGATAAAGAATATTCTAAGGTGAGTGTGGTGATGGAGGAAATGATGCAAACTTGGATATGAGTGGACTGCTCTATCATCATGGATGAGTAGACTGATATTAAACATCAGACACTCATCAATATCATTGTCACATGTCTCATTAGTTCTTATTTTCTTAGAGCTATTGATTGTATAGGGAAGAGGAAGGATGCAACCTTCTAATTTCAAATTTTGAAGGATGCCATAGATGAGATTGGGTTCTTCAAATGTTCTACAAGTGGCGACTGATTCAACTCGTGTATGTAAGTTAGCTAGCTTGATGGTTGAGGGTGCTTACAAACACATTTTCTGGACTCCATGTTGTGTTCATGCGTTGAACAATGCATTGAAAGACATTGGAAAGATGGATTGGGTGAAGACAGTGGTGGCAGAGGCTAGAGACATACAAATATTTATTTGCAACCATCACACCTCACTTGCTCTATTTAGGACTTTTTTGAGGAAGGAATTCCTCAAGCCCGTGGACACTAGATATGCAAGCTATTTCATTTTGTCAGAGAGGATGCTTGAGGTGCAGGAGACTCTACAATTAATGATGGTTAATCAAGAGTGGGGTAGATGGCTAGAGGCAAACATTGCTGAAGGAAAAAGTGTGAAACAAAAGATCCTCGACGATGATTGGTGGTCCACAGTGAGGTAAGCAATTATTGATTTATATATTTAATATTTTAATTTTTAAATATTTTTATCCATGTTTCTAACTTGTAAATTATTTTAGTTTTTCATTCTTTGTGATAGCATTGTGATTCACTCTGAGTCTTAAATTCTTAATCTTTTCTGAATTTTTTTGTAATTTGTTTGCAGATATGTGTGCTCCATCATCTCACCTGTTGTGGGGGTCATAAGATATGCTAATATAGACTTTCCTAGTCTTGGAGAGATTTATGAGACATTTGACAACATGCTTTGGCAGATGAAACAAGCCATTTGTAGCAGGGATCTTACTTTGGGATTTTATGAGGAGTATATCAGGCCCATTGTGACACAGTGATGGAACACAATGAACACCCCGCTTCATATGGCATCTTATGCTCTAAATCCCAAATGGTATGCAACACGGCTCGGGAGAATGCTTCCATCTGATGACGAAGAGGTGAAAGAAAGGCTCATGAAGGCCTTTTGAAAGATGTACATTGATGAGAAGTCCACTTTACTGCGGACATAATGGCTATCCTTTGTCAATCTCCGTGGTCCAACATTTAACAAATCAGAGGTGAGGATAGATAGAGCTACATTAGCTCAAGTAGACCCTATTGGATGGTGGACATGGCATGGCAAGGATGCACCAGACTTGAGGATTCTTGCCACTTGCCTCCTTTCACAGGTTGCCAATTCCTCTGTTGTAGAGACGAATTGGTCCACATACGGCCTCATCCACTCAGTTAAGAGGAACAAGCTTACCTCTCGACGAGCAGAGAAGTTAGTAGCCGTACATGGTGCCTTATGACTTTAGGATCGACATACTCTTGAGTATCATCAGACTCGAGCTGCACATTGGGATGTTGATCCCAAAGATGCCACACATGTTGATGAGGAGGAGGCACATGTGGGATTGATTGGGGTTCCATTGGATGAGACAATCCCTCATAATTCCAGTGATTCAAACTTAGGGTCTAATTTTGATGCCATTTTAGCAGATTTTGATTAGGGGCAACACTAGATTTTCATTTTCTATGTCTTGCAGCCCTTGGGCATTTCATTGTAATTATTATTGTAATCGAAACTTGAATCTTATGTGAAATCTCAATTCAGCTCCAATTTTATATATTAAGGTTCTATAATGTGTGTGATGAATGTTTTATCAATGTTATCATATAAATATATGAAATTTCCTATATTTTTTAAATTTTAGCTTATTTTTAATAGCCGTCCCTTGAAAAAAGGCCTCCAAAAAAATCCATCCCAGAAACACATCTCCCCTTCACTTGCCACCGTCCCCGTCCCAGAAACTTGGTGTAACATAGGTAGAAAGTGAATGACAACAAAAACTAAAATTGTCTATAGACATACATAAGACAACAGGAAATGCAATTGATAGCCGCCAAAACTGTTGATGTGCACTCTTTATAATGTGGCATAAATATTAAATATGATTACAATGAAGAAGTTAAGTGGATACACATTGCCCTTGAACTGAGCATGTTTAGATTGATTAGGCTAACTTAATTGCAGTTAGTAAAGTGTACATGTGCAAGTACACCTCATTTAGTACAAATGAGACGAAGTTAGTTAATATTACATGTGCATGGGCTCTGCATTCAGTCTAATTGAGATCTTGTTTTTGTTATGTAAACTAAGATTATCCCATGTACTAGGCCAAGTGTACAATGTGAAGATATTTTTGAGGAATTGATTATAAGATATTCTCATCACGTTGCATCCTTCCAACAACAATTTTTTTTTCAAACTTGAGGTGAAAAGGGACAAAAAATAAAATGGATGGATCTGATCCACCCTCAAAACAACAAAATTACCTTGTAGTTGAAAACTGCTGACAGTCTCTAATATGGGGGACAAATACCTATAAATACTGTGTTCTTCATCAAATAACTCATCCATGTGAAGACTAAGGGGAACTAATAAAGCTATATAAAGGAAAAAGAGATCGGTTTGTAACTGAAGACTAACAAACCAATCAAGCTAAAAAGAGATAGATTCCTCTAGTTAACTGAGTCTAACTAGAGAGAGTCTGACACCTAACTATCACTCATTAGGAGTGTACAAGACATCTCACCATGAGGTTGACACCTAACTGAAAGATCAAGATATTGGATGAATATCTTGGTTTACAATATTTATTTAATGCGACATTAATAAGTAGAAACTAACCAAAGGAAATATTTTTAAGAGTATTTTCATGCACTAACAACGTTCATGTACTAGAGTTATTTATATCCTAGAGCTCCCACAATCCTTACATATGTTTCATCTGGGCGATGGATCACGTGGTGTGATCTGAAACATTGATGTGATTAAATCCTGACACGTTTTTTTTCCAAAATACTACCCTAATATTATGATGGAACGTCAAAGCGTTAAATTTTTAAAGGAGTGATTTTTCTCGTATAAGTGTGATGCAGGACCTTGGCACAAAACTGGCATGTGTACACTTCTATTGTGAAAATTAGTTGAGTTAGTGTTTTTAGCAGGAGATCTTACTTAAAACTCTAGACAGAACAGGGAAGGATATAATCAATCAAACTTGTACATAAAAGTCTATTTACTGTGATGAAATTATACAGATAAAACATTTGATGAAAATTTAATTCAAATTACTTTACAACAGTCACATATGACTTTGCAACCTCACAGCCTACATCTCGATGTTTTTGTAAACTTTCTACATTCCTGTCACAGTTTACATCCCCCGAATATTGTTTTCTTGTGCCGTCTTTACAGTCACAAATCCTCAGATTACTTGCTTTCTGTTCTTTGGTATTTCTTTACTCAATTTGTATGCCATTGATTTGCATCTTCGACTATGTCACAAGAATCACGATTCTTTATCTTACAGTTACCTGATTCCTTTGAAACATTCTCATTAGTTTTCAAAATGAGAAAGATATCCATGTATCATGAATCACAAGAGTTTACTTTATTCTATCTTCACGCTATACATTTTATGAACTTCATTCCAAACATCGATTCATTTTAAATCATCTCCTTCAATGCCTTGTGGTTGCATTCTACATTTAGCTCTTGAACTTTGCTCTACTGACCACTATTTATTGGCTTCCGAACATCTTCACAATTCTATTTTGTCACCATGCTTATGCCATTTCTGTCTGGCTCCTAAATAATGCACAAAATAATTTTAAAACTGGAGCAATGTACTTCGGTTCATATTTTGCCATAATTTTCTCATTGCCATCTGCTAGTCTTGTTCTCTTTGAGATAGTTCCCACTTTATCTCCATGCTAGGGATTCCTGCTTGACCTGTTGCGCTGGCAGAAGAAAAATATTTTGCAATATATATTATCACGTATACTGCCTCATTAACTACCTCCGAAATATCTACAGTTCAATTGTTCTCTCATTGTTTAACTGCTCCTACCAGACAATTTTCATATTGTTTAGCTTCTTTCAACTTAGCGGCGTTTTAGTTTTCACAACTAATCTTCTATTCGTAATGCAATGCATTATCCGTGTCATCCAGGCTGTTTCATGTGCGACATTAGCATTGATTGCTTGTGGTGACCAAAATAGGTTGTCAAACCTATCTCCTGGCAATGCATGACATGGGTTATTTGTTCACATTGCAGATGAGACAAATTTATTGGTGGTCCGTCGTTATTCTATTGCCACATATCATTCATTGCTTATACTCGAGTCTAACACATGGCCATTTATCGGACTGAAATCTTCTCCATTCAAAGCTTCTCTCATTTATCTATATATCTGCAACCACCCCATGCTTTGTTATCCTTTAATACACATTCTTTGTTTATCTTGTGATTTAATATCTACAATGTTTATGACAACCTCTAACTGGTTTTCCCAAATCTTCCAGATCCCGAAGTGGACAATCTGGAACAACAACATTTATCTTTAAAGTCTCAGTAATCATTAGCCCGGACTTCATGGGTCTCTCCGATAATGGAAACTTTCGCCTTGGAAAATCGCCCTGCTTTGATAAAGCCAAATCCTTAAAACATCTAATCTTAACAGTAGCCTCAAGATCCCATGCTGAGGCCTTTGCCGGTGTGTTGAAAATTTCTCTACACCATGGCAAGCAGACTCTGATCTTAAAGAACCTTCAACTAGATAGCTCAAAACTGAAAGCCAATTTAAACTGCTGAACTTTAAATGCTAGAATCTACAATTACATACAGTAGAGAAACTCAAACTGAAAAATACTCAAATCTGCTCTAAATCACATCACCATTTTATTAATTAGAAAACAGATGCTACATGCTTTGGAACACACTCACACTAAATAAATAAAACACATACCATAAGCCTTCTTTTATAGTGGAAAAAGAGACCCTAAAAATAGCCCGGATCCTAAAACTGGATCTATCACAAATTAAATTAACCCTTGTCCTCATTTTATCCTAGGGATTTGCGCCCTTAAATAGATAAAGTCAAACTTCACAAAAACAAACTGTTAAGTAAAAAAATGCTATTCTAAAACTGGAAAACAAACTTCATAAAAGCAACTGTTACATTTGGACAGCCAAAAATAGGACTGCTGTTGTCTATGACTGTACGCTCTGCTGAAGTGCACTCAAGTTCCACATGTGTGCCATATTGGAGGAGGCATTCTGAAGTACCATAATCTAACACTCCCTCTTACTGAGAAATGTGTTCTCCACTAATTATAGTCTCTTCGGGAACATTTCTAAGTTCCCTTTAGCTAGAGTCTTTGTCAAATTGTTTGCAACCTGCTGCTGATTTGTTTGAACACAGTCTAGAGCAACTACTTCTTTCTGAACCTTGTCTCTATGAAAGTGATGTCTGATGTCATTGTGCTTGGAGTGGTCGTGAAATACTGGACTCTTACAGAGTTTGGTACAACTTTGATTGTCACAGTAAATGACTTTAGGCTCAATTTTCTCACCTATCAGCTCTGCAATTAACTCGCAAAGCCAAATGGCTTCACAACTAGCAGTGCTGGCTGCTATCTTCTCTGCCTCTGCAGAACTCAATGCCACTGAAGTCTGCTTCTTGCTGAATTAGGATATGACTCCTGAACCCAAATTGAAGCAACATTTTGAAGGACTCTTCTTGTCACTTGCATCTCCTGCCGAGTCAGGATCAATGAATCCATGCAACATCAACTCATCATCCCTTGCATATCTTAGACCAAAATGTATTGTGCTCTTCAAGTATTAGATAGAGCACATGCTTTGCAACAACCTAGTGAATTTGCCTCGACTCAACTATGAACTGACTCGAAGTGTTCATTGCAAAACATATATCTGGTCTGGTATTAATTAAATAGATCAAGGACCCAATCAACGGCCTATACCCAAAGGATCTACCAAAGCCGAATCCGAGTCAGCATGTAACTTAAGATTCGGAGTGGCGATGGGTTTGCAATCCATCATTTGAAACCTCTTTAGAATATCAATTGTGTATTTTCCTTGCCCAAGAAAAACCTCACCTGTCCTATGCCACACCTCTAGACCGAAGAAATAGTGCATCAGTCCAATGCCCTCATGTCGAATTCTTTGGTCAACTCTTCCTTACACCCTGCAATGAGTTTCTTTGAATTCCCTGTAAGCATCAAGGCATCTGCATAGAAGACCAAAACTAACAAATCAAATCCATGAAATAAATGATGCGAATTGGGATCTGCCGCTGTTTTAGTGAAGCCCAAACCTAAAGGTGGAGTACCAAGCATGGGGTGCTTTGCTTAAGCCTATAAAGAGCTTTCTTCAAACTGCACACATGGATCTCTCGCCCATGCACCTCAAAGCCTCTCGACTAATTAATGTATGTTTCTTCTTGGATGAGGCCATTCTAAAAAGTTGTCTTTGACATCCATCTGTTGTAACTACCAACCAAAAATGGCTGCTAAAGACATAATGGTTCTGATAGGATATACTTGGAAACCAGAGCAAAGGTCTCCTCATAGTCAACTCCCTTTCTATGAGAGAATCCTCTAGCTACAAACCGAGCCTTGTACTTCTTTATGTTGCCATTAGCTACATGCTTCACCTTGTATGGCCACCTTGAATCCACCTTTGATTTTCCCGTTGGTCTTGGCACTATCTCCCACATTATTTGTTGGTGTGTTCATGTTCATACTAGGCTGGTAGTAGTCTTCTACTAACAAACATGGTTTTGTTTAAGTTTCACTAACATAGGTATAAACTTGATTTAGGGAGTTATGTTTTGTTGGAGTGACAACTCTTATGTGCACGTACAACTTGGAAGAGTGCACATATTTAGGTGATTCTTCTATCTGGTAATTTTTTCAAAACAACCAAGTGGTTGGAGTAAAACAAACTTCCCAGGCTATTTAATGTGGACTCCCTATTGTATTATACAACCACATGAATGAGAGACAAATACATTGTTGTTTGCAGGATCTTGCTTTGTCTGTGATGGCTTCTTGTTGTGGTAATGGCATGCCGAAGAGATCCCAATGGTCCAGTGTTATCCACTCCTATATGGTACCATATCAGCTTCATGCAGCCATGATCCAGTTTTTTTTAATAAATATTTTGTTTCTGTTTTTGGCCTTGTCTGAGCCTGGCTGTACAACTGTAAATATATTCCTTTTCTCTGAATATCCTCTGTGCATTTTAAACAAAACGTGTCAGTCTTAAACCTATTGTCATCCTCGTAAAGAAGGAGAAGAACCTTGAGCGCAGCCCGTGGAGGATTCTTTAACCACTGTGCATTGCCTGCATCAAGATCCTTTAAGCCATGCTCTCAGCCTTTTTTTGGCCCGTGCCTCTTGTAGATCTTCGTTGAGTTCTGGGTTGACATCTACTTTGTTTCAGATCCACCTATGTGCCGCTCTGTGACTGTACCATAGAAATTGGCATCAGTTTTGGATTTGTATGTTCAATATAGAAATGTTCTAAGTGTGCATCGATGCTTCTCCATAGTCATCTTGGATGCAGCTAATGCTGTCTTTTTGTGCTATCTTACAGTGCATATGAAGTTTTATGGTGTTCATATGACAGTAATGGATAATGACTTCTCACTCACCTGTTTCTACATTGGCAATGGCATTGTATTATTTAAAATTTAAGCTGTGGAAATTTACATTGAAGTGCTGAAAGTGTTTATTGTTATTACTACTACACTTGTCAGTCGACTTGCTATGTTTTATCTCTGTTTGCTGCTTCAATGCCATTTAATTGGAGATTATGCTCTCATGCCGACCTGCTGTAGTTTCAACATGACAATTTTATCAAACACCAGTCTACCCTGTTTTATTTCACGCCTACATTGCTTCACAGATCGTGCTCGCGTGGACACAACACTTCTTATTGATTCACATTGTGATCATGAATAGAAGCGTTGGAAATGTGCAAAGTTATTCCATAAATTTTCCTGTTTCGACATCTCTATATGTGTAGCTCTCGAAATGGCATAAGCTACTCAGCTGCACCTCCTGCAAGCACTTCCTAGCTTGTTGGCTCATTTGCCATGTCAATCTGCTGTAGGCTGTCAAACTTGCCCAACCATCTCTGCCACTTTACTTCAGTACCTTCTTCTTCAGCAATGATTGCCTCCAAGCCCATGGCCATTCTCATTATTTAATGCCTGCTTGCTTGGGTATTGTTGTTCGCTGGTGCAAATGGCTTCTTTGCATGGCACTGCCTGCCTTAGCCTCTTCACAAGCTTTCACTATGTTATACAAAACAATGTATTTCTACATGTCTTCTTGACCATGTGGCTCTCCTCACAACCCACCCCCTTTTGTGATCTCCTCCTTTGCATTCTTCTTTGTCGGATCCAACAAACCAACAACTTCACACCTGTCACAACCACCCGTGTACCACCTGTCCTCTATAGGAGTCCTCGATCTAAGCAAAGGTTTTATGATCTTATTTTTTGAATTCTTAACTATATTTTTAAATTCAAAAAGTATTTTGTTTATTTATATGCTTGAAGCTGTTGTTGGCATGTTGAGTTCTAGGTGTTGTCATTGATGTAAAAGCTCATTAATGACAGAGACGATGATGGAGAAGTGTGAGAGCATGCTTAGTAGGATGATGGCATGGAGATCCAGGTGGCTTCATGATTGCATGAGTAGATAAGGTGAGATTGACTTGGTCTTGTAAGCCTAGTTAGGTGGCCTAGCTAGCCTAGGTGATGGAACATGGTGAGTGGAGCTATATGGTGACTTGAGGAGCATGGTAGTAGCATGGAGAGCATGTTTGGAGAGTGTCTAGGCACTCACATGAGTTTCAGAGTGCGAGTATAGGTTGAAGACCCAGTTCCAGGAGCTCATCTAGACCTAGTTTAGGGGTTTGGAGGCCTAATGAAGCATGGAGATGAGTTGTAGAGCCATATGATCTCATGGAGGCATGCAGGGATGTGAGACATGTTGTTTCAGGTATGTTAGGGCTTTTTGGAGAGGTTTTTTGATGAGTTATAGTGTTGGTTTAGTTGACCCTAGCCTAAACCATGCAAAACCCCAAGGGCTAGTCATGCAAATGAGATGGGTTAAGAAGATGCAAAGCTATTTGAGCCATGTTGATGATTGGAGATGGTGTACAGAGGTGTCCTAGAGGTGTGAGCAAATTTCAAGTCATCTTGAAGAAGATTTTGTAAGTTATGGTGTTTTAGGTGAAACAGGGTCCATGCTCACCATGAATTGTGTGCTTTGCATGGGACCTTGTGGCTTTCAGGGATGATTTCCATCGAGTTAAGAAGATTTCACGAAAAGAATGAGGTCATTTCATCGTCACATTTTTATGAATGAATGTTAAGAAGGTAAACAAGTTTTTACGAGTTTGAAACCCTAGCTCAAAAGCAGTAGGAGAGATATTGATGATAAGTGTCCATAATTGATTGTTTGTGCTAGTATGATGATTGGATGTTGTAGAGGAGTCTGTGTAATGTCCCCATTTCTGAGTAGGTGGCCTAAGAGGCCTTTCATCCGTCTTAGCCTTGGTCATGCCCAAGGGGCTAGTGACATTGATGGTTATTGGGTGTGGTTTGTACCTTCATTTCACTTATATGTTATGTTTTGGAGTTGGACACGTACTTTGAGGTGACTTAAGTGAAATAAGGTTGTGAGATGCTCCCCTAAGGTACTTTATGTTATATTTAGTCGATGACTTAAGTGATGGGTGAATATATGGTACTTTATGTTCTAATTCTTTGTTGGGGTCACTTAAGGGGACTTTTTGGCATGTGGGGAATAAAGTGACTTAAGTTATTTTAATTAATTAAAGAAAAGACCCAAGGGGGTGATTAGGGTTCTTTTGGGCCTTTTGTTGCAATGAGAAGTTATAAAAGGAAGTGCTTGGGGGAGAATAGCATTCATTCATACACTCACCTATTTTGATATTGGAGCAACTGTTGTTTGCACTTTTTTTGCTTGTGGAGTAAGATCCCACAAGAACCCTAGCTTCGGTGGTGAAAGATCCACACCTAGCTAGCAGAGCACTCTTCGGTGGTGAAAGATCCTCCCTAGTTTGCTATTTTGGAGCTTTATTCAAATTTTTGGATCAGATTTGGAGAGTAATCAGAAATTCAAATTCAGAGTAAGAGGACAACCATTTTTCATCAAGGGTTTTAGTTCAGATTTGGAACAACTATTTTCTAGGGTTTTATATACTCAGTTCCTGATTTTCAACAATGTTTTTTGGAGGGGTTTCTGTGGTGATTCCATTTTCAGATCTGGAGGTTGGAATCATTTCTATCTAAGATAGTAGAATGTTATTTCCAGAAAATCAGATTTTTATCCATTGTATTTGCATAGTTATGAATTTTTGAAGTTTTTCAGCAGTTTAGGGCATTCTAAAATTAATGGCAGTTATATATTATCTGAGAAAAATCCAAAAATATTTTTCTAGTTTTTGTTTATCATTTTAGCAAGCTCTCTATAAAATTTCATTTCATTTGGGTAAGTGATTTTGCAAGATATCTACAAATTTCATTTCGCTGCCCTAGTTGGTTCATTTCTAGAAATTTCATAATATCATTTGCTGCAAATTTTTATTAAATTTTGTCAAATTTCAAGATTATCCCACAAGGGATATTTCAGTGGTATCAAAGTCGACTTTCCTCCAGCCTGTTGGGTCACGAAAAAAAGGTCAAAATATGGCAGATCGGAAAGATCTAAATGTGGTTTTTATAAAGAAAATATTCATCAACATGGTGAAACAACAAGAGACAACCAACTTCTACTTGAGCCAACTCACACAGAACATGAATCAGATCAGATCTGGGAATAATGGGGAAAAATGTGAGAACAGTAGTAAAGGGCAGCTAGTAGAGGTGATTGATGAGGATTCTTGTTGGAGGAAATACCAATCTTTGAGTAAGGGTTTCAAAGATAATATGCCATTTCCAGATTATTGCATGATGAAGATTGGTAGCAAGCCCAAGTGAGATCATCATATGCCAGTACCTGAATTACAAAAGAACTCATTTGAACAACCAATAACAACCCCACATGAGGTAATTTCGGATGGAGTTGATGGAGATAATGTTGATCCAAAGATGATTGAAGACCAAATGAAAGAAGAAGAAGCTTCTAGAGAAAAAGGTATGACTTTTGATGAGAAAAATATTAGTAGCAAAGAGGAACAAACATGGTTGGTTGGTTACAAAATTGAAAAAGATATTTCAGTCCAAAAGGTACCTATCAATCCTCCAAAGAATAAGTCATTATCATATGGGATGGATTTACCAAGCAGTAATGAGCATAAATTTGTGAAAGGTGTTGATTCTTGTTCCACTTGTTCTCCATCTAAAATCATGAATCACAATAGGGATGGTGTTGTTTTGGAGGTTTCTAAATCAGCAATAGAAGGTGAACCTTTTGATGATATTCTTTATAAGGAGGTTAGTAGTAGCATGGATTTATTTCATCATCTTCATCCTATATCATTACAACAGTTTTATCATGATGGTATTCAACCTGTTGTGGATAAGAATGCTAAGGATTCGGTACATCAAAGTCAAGTCATCATGAAGACAAAGAGTGATGATCTTCTTTATGAGGAGATACAAGAGAAGCAAAGATGGAAGACCTTGCATGATACAAGGGTTCATGGGCATTATAAGGTATGGGATCCTGGTAATATGTTGCAATTGTCCAAAACTATCAATTCTGATTTTGAAAACTTTGTGACTGATTTCATAAGGAAAAGAAGGAATTCAAATGTGTCTTTTGGGATTAAAGTGTTGGCAAGTAGGGTTTCTTCATTGGAGACTCCGGTGCAAGAAGGGAGAGAACCTCTCAAGGTACTAGCGCTGATTTTCTGATTGCTAAAAAGGGTAAGAGAATATTTTTTAATCATCTTCAGCTTGTTGGACTGTGTATAACAACAGTCATAAAGAGAGGAGAAAAAACTTTGTTAATAGAACCCATGACTGATTTTTATATCAGCTACATGGTGGAACCCTTGGAAGGGTTAGTGGGGGCATTTGGTCCTCAAAGTGCTCAAAGAATCAAGGTGCAATCTGCTGTTAAAAAAGAGGAGTTGAATTCAAGGGGCATTCATGACTTTAACATCTTAAGGTATGAGAATGGTTACCATTTTCCTAGTTTGTTGAGCTCTCTTATGTTGCCATGTTTCTATCATTTGGGACAGCGTGTACATGCTTGGATGATTGAGGAAGACTATTTCATTATCACATCTCAAGATATGCTAGATGGGATAACCACATCCTCCATTCACATTGCTCTTGATTCAACTAATGAGCATATGTTGGCAAAGAAAATAATGCAGCAGCCCATGATATTGAAAGGACATGAGGTATGTGGTATATTTATTGTGGTTGAATTTGCTAGAGGTAAGGCTGTTTTTGGGATGCAATGGTTGCATGATGTTAAGGAAGAAGATGATGCATGTGTTGAAAAATCGAAGGAGAATGAAGATGTTGATCCTATATCAAAAATTCTGAGTTGCAAAGGTATGATGAACAACCCCAATTATGTTATTTCAGATGTGTTGTCTTCTCTCATGATGGGAATCAATGGGTACAACAAAAGGTATGAAGTTCCTTATGATAAAGTTTATGGATGCATGAGTTCTAATGTTGATTTCCCTTTCTCTTGCATTTACGATGAAATGAAAATATGGGGAGAGAGAATAAAGTGTGATAAGGGGGCAGCCATATATATTTCCAACATAGAAGAAATCAGTGACCTATGTCCATGGAAAGAAATGCCTTGCACAAAGAAGGTAACTTATTTCTTTATTTTCTTTAAGAGGTTTGAGGTACTTGAATGTTTTTGTACAATTGGGTTACTTGAAGTGGGGACCATTCATTGGATACATTGGCTGCCATCTTTTGGGAAAATTGTTTTCATTCACCATGTTGACAAACTGAAATTCAGTGGTAAAAATAAAAAAATCAGAATTCAAGGCAAGAGGGAATGGGTGAAATCTGAAGCGGACTTTGAGGTACCACATTGTGGGATGCCCTTTCACATAACAGCTGATTGGAAAAAAGTTATTACAATTGTAGATATCAAAAATCAGTTTGCTAATTATGATGTGAAAGGATTGAATTGGGTTGCACATGCAAGGAAAATAGTCACTAGCCATCTTGGGAGTAGAGAAAAAGATTACAGCAGCATACGGAGCAGCAAAAGTAAACCTTGGGGATGCCACCTTTGGGGAAGAATTTGTGACATGATCATTAGACAGGATACAAGGATCAGTTTGCTTCCTTTCCCTGTGAGAGTTGGGAGTATTCTTAGGAGCAGGCTTGCTCAGTCCACTTTGTCGGGTGAGACAAGTGGGATATTTGATGACTCCTATTCCGACGAATTGTTTGCTGCAGACACAGAGCACACCATGATGACTTATGTGGAGAGCGAGTTGGATGATGTTGAGTCGGGGAGTGAGTTAGGTATGATGGAGACTTTGACTCCAGATGAGAGGGTGAGTGGAATCATGGATGTGGGTGTGACCAGTAGTGTTGCACATGAGACAATTACAGAGATTGGGGTTACAGGTTCAGATCACCCGAGTCTATCATTATGTTGGTTATCAAAGGTTTCAGTAGACTGGAGATCTCATTTGCTTGTTGAGTACTCCAAGAACCGACACACTTGTGAGATTCTGGATGGTCATATACAGGATGACAGCTACAAATTGGAGGATGAGATGATCTTCTATCAGGGCAGATTGTACCTTGTGTCAGATTCATGGTTGAGGATGGAGATACTGCGACATGTGCATTGTTCTTCTGTGACTGGACACTTGAGCTTCGATGAGACTTACAGGTTCATATGGGAGAGGTTCAAATGGCATGGGTTGAGGGAGGATATCCTCAACTTTATACAGGGATGTACGGTTTGTCGTTATGACAAATCAGAGCTTACAGGTTCATCATTTTCTGAGCCGACATGGGATAACACTCCTATGTATTTTACTGCTTCTATGCCCGATGAGCACTTCACCCATGTGCTAGTTAGTAGAGGGACGAAGTTGACTTAGTTACTTGGTTATTCAGTAGGCTCACATTCAGTACCAGAGGTGGACTATGTAGAGTTGATATTGCCGGTTGACCGTTTTCTGGAGGCTTGGGACTTTTCCCCCACATGACACATTGAGACACATTATGAGGAGCCTTACTCTCACACGAGTGTGGGTCATGTGAGAGAGTTGGCACGCTTAGTGCTTATACATGATATTTCACAGGTTGATACAGGGGATGTTAAAGGATTCAAAGTGGACTTTTGTACCCATGGGTTGACTGGAGAAGTAGTGATTGTGAGTGATCACATGATGACAAATTCGCTTTGGCAGAGACTGGATAGATTGGCATTTTTTGTGTGGGTACCGATGGAGAGTCGGTGTGGGCATCATACTACTTTAGGGGCAACATTGTTCTCTATATAACATGGAGAGCAGGATGACTACATGGGGGTCAAGATCACACCGATTTTGACTCAAAGGAGGGAAACTTAGGATTGTAATGTCCCCATTTCTGAGCATGTGGCCTAAGAGGCCTTTCATCCGTCTTAGCCTTGGTCATGCCCAAGGGGCTAGTGACATTGATGGTTATTGGATATGGTTTGTACCTTCATTTCATTTATATGTTATGTTTTGGAGTTGGACACATACTTTGAGGTGACTTAAGTGAAATAAGGTTGTGAGATGCTCCCCTAAGGTACTTTATGTTATATTTAGTTGATGACTTAAGTGATGGGTGAGTATATGGTACTTTATGTTCTAATTCTTCGTTGGGGTCACCTAAGTTACTTTTGGCATGTGGGGAATAAAGTGACTTAAGTTATTTTAATTAATTAAAGTGGTTTTCCAAAGGGGTGATTAGGGTTCTTTTGGGCCTTTTGTTGCAATGAGAAGTTATAAAAGGAAGCGCTTGGGGGAGAATAGGGCATTCATTCATACACTCACCTATTTTGATATTGGAGCAACTGTTGTTTGCACTTTCTTTGCTTGTGGAGTAAGATCCCATAGGAACCCTAGCTTCGGTGGTGAAAGATCCACACCTAGCTAGCATAGCACTCTTTGGTGGTGAAAGATCCTCCCTAGTTTGCTATTTTGGAGCTTTATTCAGATTTTTGGATCATATCTGGAGAGTAATCAAAATTCAGATTCAGAGTAAGAGGACAACCATTTTTCATTAAGGGTTTCAGTTCAGATTTGGAACAACTATTTTCTAGGGTTTTATCTACTCAGTTCTTGATTTGCAACAATGTTTTTAAGGGTTTACAGGTGTCCATTTTCAGATATGGAGGTTGGGATCATTTCTATATATTTAGTAGATGTTATTTCCAGAAAATCAGATTTTTATCCATTGTATTTGCATAGTTATGAATTTTTGAAGTTTTCCAGCAGTTTAGGGCATTCTAAAAATTACTGGCAGTCATATATTATTCAGAAAAATCCAAAAATATTTTTCTAGTCTTTGTTATCATTGTAGCAAGCTCTCTATAAAATTTCGTGTGATTTGGGTAAGTATTTTGCAAGATATCTATAAATTTCAGTTCACTGCCCTAGTTGGTTCATTTCTAGAAATTTCAGAATATCATTTGCTGCAAATTTTTATTAAATTTTGTCAAATTTCAAGATTATCCCACAAGGGATATTTCAACTTGATGTCAGTGATGGTTTCAGATCATGGTTGAGCTTCTAGAGGGCAATGTGTGCCCTATTTATGAAGATTGGTCTTAAGGCAGATTTGGAGCAGTTTCAGAGATGGACCTGGTTGAAGGCCTTCCACTTGGAGTTGGAGGTATAAGGTTTGTTTCATGATGATGATGTTTGATAGGTGAACCAACTCAATTTGTGAAGAAGAAGGTTGTTTGTTTTCTAGGACAAGATTGCTCAGGCTAGGAAATGGAGGTAGAAGACATATGAGATGGATTGGTTGATGCTTGCTATCAGTTGGAGAGTGAAGAGGGATGAAATTTGTTCCTAGTGAAGGCCTTTGGAGGTCTTGAAAGTGACAACAAGGGTGCAAACTAGTTGAGTTCTTAAAAGTGTTTTTTGGGCAACTTAGTTTGGTGAAGAGGAAAGTTGGCGTGGTTTGCATGTATGGATGTTTCATGAGCTTTAACAAGCATAAATATGATCTACAGGTCAGGGGATTTCCAATGAGTGGCTACATGACATATTTAAGGTGTTTTGGTGTGTTCTTGAGGCCCATAGGTGAAGATAGGTTCTTGGAAACAACTGTTTTGTGAAGGATATGAGCTTTTTTGAGTAAGTTATGAAGAATTTGGTTGGTACAAGCTAATGTACGACCATGGATGGTGTTGTTATGTCATATTTGACATATGTGACGAATTTGGGAGCTTAACTAATCATGGTGATGATGCTTGTTTTCTTTGGCCATCGAGGCGATGGGGTTTTGAGTTATTTTAAAGCTTGTTTAGTATGTTTGAGCATGACCGACCTACATGGGTCCATTATGAATTATCTTATGAATGTATTGGGATGTTTTTAAGATGTATTGGTTGAGCTAAATGATTGAGACTGACTTGATTTATGTTTGTGAGTTTAGAAGGGTATAAAGTGTATGTTTGAGTTCAAATTTGAACTAGTTGTCTTGAGAGGGAAAAGTGCGACCCAAGTGTGAGTGTGTAACAAGTGTGAAGGCATTGTTTTAGAGTTGAAGAAGTGTGCAAAAGGCGGAGGAGTGATAGAGAGCATGTGTGCAAGGGTTTGAACTTTGAAGCCAAGACAAGTGATGAAAGTGTGAGATATAGTGAGTTGAAGAAGAGAGGGTTTGAACAAGGGTTTGAAGGCGTGTGAGTTGAATCGGTGATCTCCATCAGTTGTTGCAACAAGACATTAGAGATCTTCATTTAAAGGTGGTTGAGTGGGTGTTTGATCATCTTAGGGGGTTGTAGCCTCCTTATAGAGTTGGTGTTTCACTAAATTAGGGGTTGGTGCTCCTTTTAGGGCTGGTGCTCTACTAAACTAGGGATTGGTGCTCCTTGTGGGGTTGGTGCCTCACTAAACGAGGGGTTGGTGCTCGTTGTTGATTTGGTGCTTAGGTAAATTTGAAACATAGCTATAATAAAGTTTATTTTCTGTGGGTTTTCTTCCCCTTGAGGGTTTCCCACTTATATCTTGTGTTATGGTGTTCTCTCTCATGATTGTGGTTATTTGAATGAATGTTATATGTTGTTGTGCACACATTAATGGTTGAATGATTTGTGATTTAAGTAAGCAAATCTGATTTGGTTAAGTTTTGTAAGGACAAATTCACCCCCCCTTCTCAGTCCATTGTGCTTCCAACAATTGGTATTAGAGTAGGTCCTTTTGGAGAAGTTTAATCACTTGAAGGAGATCCTCTGGAAGCACAAATATGGAAGTTAGTCAGGCTCAAGTTTAAGTTAATCCTCTTGTTAGAATAAAGACATGCTTGAGACCCTTAGGTGTTGATATTTGGCAGAATGGTCTTGGTATGTACTCTCCTATTTCCAAGTTTCCATTTGATCTGACTAATGTGAAGTCCCATGAAGGAGATAGAGGAGATTCTTGTGTTGATCCTGAAGCAGGATATTCTGAAAGTGAAGGTGATGGAGATGACCTAGAAGCAGATTTTGGAGATGTGTTTGAATCTATCAGCTCAAAAGAAGAAGCTTGTTCATTTGATGTAAGAAGTGATAGTGATGTATCTGATTCTGAATTTGAAGATGGTAATGTTATCCATATTTTGCCCCAAGCTAAATATTGGATCGAATCACGACCCTGCTTAAAAGGAACCCGAGATAACTCCTTCAATCCTGTAAATTGGTTGCAAAAAAGATCCAACAATGAAGTGGCGGAGATGAAGAAAGAGCAAAGGATCATGTACAGAAAGAAACGACTCTGTCGGGCCGTTTCTACGCCTTAAATTCATTCTGCAAGTTACAGGTAGACTCGACAATGAAATAGCAGGGTCAGACAAAAAGGGGAGATGTTACAGAGGAACCAGAAACTGGAAGAAAAAGAAACAACGAAGATTCGACGTCCTCGAGCTCAAAACTGCTCAGGAAAGGCCCAAAAACAACTAGGTATGGAGGAGGCAGCGGAAGAGACCACGTGTCCTAACGACGCTTCTCTTAAAGTGAATCCAAAGGGAGGAACCCAAATGAGCGCGAGCTCGCCACGTAGCCCAAAGCCTAAAAATGAGAGGAACCGTTGAAAAGTCCACAGAGTAGCGGAGGCCGACAAGTGTCAACTCGGCACTCCTCCAAAGGCAATTTTGGGTCGGGTTTGCAAACAAGCGTGGTGCCTCCATGTGTATCTCAAAGGGGGCAAGGTTAGTTGAATAGTCAACGCATAAGTGGACTAGCAGAGGCTACCAAGTGTCTTAAGGGCGTTGTTTCAAGGGTAAAATGGAGAAAATGTTCCTGAGTGAGTGCCAAAGTGACACCTGTCTTAGGGGAAAGCGAGCAGTCAGGGAAAAAGTTGATTTTCGCCCCTTATTATCTCAAAAGGGAGTAAAAGTTGCAAAATGGCCCGCAACTCCGTCGGGGAAAAAGTCAGCACTTAGACCCGAGTCAAAGCCAAGGCGGGGAGTCAGGGAAAAAAGTGAAAGTTTGCCTTTTGTTCAAAAGGCATAAAGGAAAAAGTTGGAGTGCATCTCCCCAGCCAACCAAAGATTGCCACGTGTCCCATATTAAAGAGGGGCCCGTTTTTCAAAATGATTTTCCCGCCCACTTGTACAAATTCAATACAAACTTTGAAGGGGCATATCTTTCGACTCAGGGCTTGAAATATTGCGAATCTGACACCATTCGAGATCATGTTGTATTGTTTGTCCATAAGAGATCTAGTATTGTAGCTTGTTGGAGAACTTGTGGGTATAGATATTATCCATATATTGTAGAGGAGGTTGTCTTCTTGTTTGCACAGTGGTGGATGCAGAGATTGAGGAGAGACTTACTTATTTGTGCACAGTTATGGTTGCACATTGGTAGAACCAAGGATCGATGCAGTAAAGATAGATCTTGTTTGCAAAATTCATAGGAGAGCTTGGTTGCACAGTGGTAGATGCAGGTAGCAACCTAGTTTATGTCGATATCTCTAGTGGTGTCTTTGGAGGCACGAGTTGTATCTAGGGACTCAGGGGTATGATCCATTGTAGAGGATCTGGATATGAGGAAGTACTCTTGGAGAGATGCATTATACTCTTGTATGCAAGAGTTGGTTTGTGGGGTTCTTGCCTTCCATTATATATTGTAGATCTCTAGCTTTGGTGGACGTAGCCCGCTATTGGGTGAATGAACGGTATCAATGTATAGTGTTATAAAATGTGTATTTTGTTTTGATCTTGGATCCTTCTTGTTTATAATTCCATTGCTTGTAAAATTTGGGAAATCTGTATAGATACTATATTTGTGATATCTGTGGTTGTATTATTGAATCATAGCATTTTATTGGTTCGCAGTCCCTAATTCCAAACTAATGATGCTCATCACTCATGAGGTGGATGACCTCGTAGTTGAGCTTTATTTTCCATGGTTGCTAGAATAGTGAATGTTGGCTCTGGGAAGTACAAAGGTAAACTTCCTTGGTAAATGTTTCAGATTGTGGTAAAGTAGGTCAAACTTTTTTGCTAAGTGTCCTACATAGGCACCTGAAACAGAGGTGGTAAGTGATGATCATGAGGGTCAGTCATGGAAAGAAAAATCAGAAGTATAGTAAAGTCCCACACCATAAGGAAACTTCGAGAATTTGTTATACAATAACACCAAGGGGAAGAAGCCTTTTTTACACAAAGGAATAGGTTCATTCTTCTGAAGCAAGTAGTGAGTGTGATGTTTCAGATTTTGAATGTTAATCAAAACATGAAGACATTGGAGATGAGGTGTTGTTCATGACTAAAGATGTCATGAGATCTACTAATGGTGAATTCTACATTATTAGGTGATTTCATATCATATTCTTGCAGAGATGAGGAAGAAGAGATATGACTATTGAGACTGAATTGGTATGCGTCCAGATCTAAATTGAATAATGCTCAAGAAGAAAAATAAGAAACTGAGATATTAAGTTAAAGGATATGAAGATAAGATCCATGATCTAGAAGAGAATCATTGGTCAGAAACAAGTAAGAATGAGATAATTAGATGTTAGAAGAAAATTAAAGTTTCTAGAGCACAAGTTTGCAAGAAAAAGAGAGTAAATGCACCAAATTTGAAGAGGATATAGAGTTTCTAAGGGAAGAGTTGTTAGATGCTAGTAACAAGGATAAATCCTTTCATAAATTTGAGAAAAGCACCAAGGATCTTGATGATCTTCTTGGCAAACAAAGATCAACAAGTGATAGAGCAGGTTTGGGGTTTAGTGATGAACTCAAGGGCAAAGAAAAATGCAAGAAGATAGTGTTCCAAGCAAGAAGGATGGAGAACCAAGCATCAAGGATGGAAAGAAGGAGAACTCCACCAAAGACAATGTGAAGACAAAGCCCATTAGGCTAATGCTTCAAGGTATGAAAGATCTTTCAATGGTTATTGTTTCACATGTAATGGTTTTGGGCATAGATCTAAGGAATGTAGGAGGTTTGCTAGAGATGATCACACATGGAGGGATAGTAGGAGTGTGAGCAAAGCAAAGAGTGTGGTTTGCTACAATTGTCATGAAAGAGGTCATGTTGCTAGTATTGTTTGTATGAACCTTCAAGTCAAAATTGGGGTAATGAAGGATACAAAGGTAATGAGTTCAAGTTGTATGTTTCATTTGTAATGAATTTGGTCATATTGACTAGGAATGACATGGTTATGGATAAAACCTACAAGGGAAGGAAGGAACTTTCAAGGTCCTAATGTGTACGCTAGAAGGAAAAACAGGTCATGGGAACCTAGAAGGAATCAATCAATGGTCATCAAGATCTGATGTTGATGTAAATCAAGGCATGATGTCTCAGAGTACTAATCAGAAACAAGATGGAAAAGGTGAGGTGTAGGTATCTAAAAATGGAAGGGACCTCTTTAGGTCACTCTTCTAGATTGATCATGAAAGGATTTGCCTCTACTAGGATTCTTAGAGGTATATTGATCCATATGAAGCATTGAGAAGAGGGGGAGCTTACTGTTGAAGTATGTTATTGTAGGAAGTGTCTTCATGCATGATTAAGGTATGTCATGGTGTAAGTCCTATGTTGTTAAGTTATGGTTTTTCATTTTCAATGAAAGTGTGTTTATAGTCAAGGATGTCCTTCCTAAGGTGTACAGTCATTTTTTAATGTTTGTCATATATTCCATAATGATTGAAGTCTTTTGATGTCTGGTCTTGGTCCTTCAAGGTATGTCTATGATCCATGCATTTGAGTATTCCTATGTTAAGTGGCACAAGTGCTATTTATGTCTGAGTAATCTTGGTATGTTGATTCTGTAAAAAAGTCTGTTGGTCACTAAGACTCGACAGTCATAGATTAGATGTTATGTCTTAAAGCTTCATGGAGGTCTGTCATGATCATTAAGGTGTCATGAAGCTTGTCATTGTATGAGTCAAGTTGTCTTTTAAGTTTGTGTCCAAAGTCTTAAAGTGTAAATTGATATCCTGTAACCTAGTGCATTAAGTCTATTGAAAGTTTTAGGTATGCCATAGATGTCAAGAGAAGTTCATCAACTGTCAGATGTCAATCCAGTGAGTATAAGTATGAATGTCATGAAAGTGTCTAGAAAAGTCCGAGTTCCATTGTCAAATACTGAAGAAATTTTAGTCCCGTTAAGAACCTAAGGTTTGAATAGGCATGTCTTGTCAAATGATACAGTGATTTTGCAAGTATTATCTTGTAAATAGTTTTTTCCTAAAGGACATAGAGTTGTATTGGATCAAGAAAACTCAGATGTAACGAAGTTGTACATGATCGAGAAAGATTTAAAGGTGAACAATAACATGCATTTCACGAATAAATCACTTAAACTATTGAAGATGAAACATTATACCTTGAAAAGTGTCATCTGAACTGAGTAAAACAAGTTTGCAACTAGACCTAAAGACTATGTGGATGAGATGCAACAAGTCAAGACTTCACAGAGTATGACATAGGCAATATAAGGACTGCAGTCATGATTTAAAGGTATGATGCTTTCTTTAAATAATGATAGTCATGGTTTGATGTTTGCTAGAATTGTAAACTCTTGAAACAGTAGGTAAGTAAGGCCAAGGTATGTCATTATAATGTCCTCATGAAGATGTATGAAGGATCTTTCAAGTCTGTTAGGCACTATAATCAAGCATGATACATGCTTATCATAATGTTAAGTACAATTCTTCATGATCATATTGATGACAATGGTTCAATTCATGAATTGATCAAGACTTGTGTAATTTACCTACAAGTGAGTGATTTAAGTTATACTATGAAGTTAAGGCTTAAGAAGATGTGAGATAGAGGTATTCCTGCAATCTGTGGAAGCTTACGTAAGAGAAGTTACCAAATTTAGTTGTGTATATGGCATGCCTATAAATATGTAAATGTGAGTTGAGTAAGGGTGTATCAACGAATCTATGAATCTTGACATTATCGTTAAGATGTGCAAAAAGTTCAATGTATGGACATGGCAAGGAAAATGGTAGGGGATTAATTCTATGAAGTGAGTAAAAAAGGTGTGGTTCGTGATCATGCTTATCTAGAGATGTTGATGAGTTTAGCTATGATCAAATGAAGACCAAAATGATGGGTATCAGTAAAAATGAAAGTTACTCTAAGTATTTCAAATGTATGAGACTTGATAGAGTTACATTTGTTAGCTTGGTGATTATTGGAACTAGAGTCAAAGATATGTCATGCTTGACTGTCAAGTTGAGACACTACAAGAATGTAAGTGGATCTAAAAGGGTCCTGTGAATCAACATTAGAAGTATATTCATTTAGTGTGATCAGGTTATCTTGGAAGCATGACATGTGTATTTCTTAGTCAAGGGTTGTATAAGTAAGAGGAGACTGTGCAGGGTCCTCTTGCATCTGAAATGAAGACTAAATGCATTCTGTAGCAAGGGTATGAATAATTTCTAGACATGAGGTTATAGATCTGTAGGTGATCATTTATCTAGTGTGTAATGTGATATTCTGATAGGGACATGTGAGTTTATGAGTTGTGTTCTTAAAACTTGATAAGATAGAATATATAAATGATCAGGAAAAACCAATGACAAATACAATGTCAAGTTGTCAAGACAGTGAAATTTAGGAAGGTGTGTTCTTGATTGGCTGTAATGGAGCTTTCCAGGATAGAGTATAGTTTTCAAGAACATGCTAATGTGTAACCTCATAAAGGAGAACTTTAATAACCAAGACTCTCTTAGAAGTGGCTAGGGTTTCTATCTTGAGCTCTATCATACCAAGGTGTTTAGTATGATATGTAAGGCTGTGAGAAAATGAATACTTTACATTGTTGGATTGACAATTGCATAGCAAACAGAGGATCTCTAAGGTCTGTGGAGGACTATGATTATGGTAACCTACAGGTGCTAAAATGGTTGTTGAAGACTCTAATGAGGAAAGGGAAACTGATTTATTGGAGTGCTACGATTGAGGTTCTAGATATATGAATGGTTCTACAAGAATGCATGGAGGAAAACTAAGATCAGTCAAGTGAAATAGGTAAGATCGTTCAAGCAAACTTAAATATCTGAGTAAGTAATTTTGAATCAAGTAGAATGTGTTAACATTCTACATGTTTAAAGAGTAGCCTAGACAAGGGCAGTGGAGATTGTTGGCATTTGTCAACTAGGTGATATATGATACCTATAAGTTGTTTAGAATGACTTGTATAGAAAATTGAATGAAGGTTATAGGTATGTATAGATGGTTGCAGGTTGTAGGAGAGTTAGTCAAAGCTTTCAAGAGGATACAGTAGCAGGCTATAGAGTATAATGGTGTGCTACAGATGTGTGAGATCCTCTTGGAGCATGGGGAGCAAGTATTAACCTTGAGTCAAGTATGAAGGATGCCTAGAAGGCTTACATAACAGATGAAGGATGTTTGCAGGTATAATAGCTTTGAGTAGCATATCATTTATTGAAGAAGGGTAAAATAACATGCTTTAAAGGTTGAAAAGACTGAAAAGGAGCTTTAGGACAATATTGAAGTGATTGAGTCATATTCTATGACTCCATATGTACAAGGTATGCAAGATCTTAAGTTTTGTGTTTTCAATTAGAGAAAAGTATGGAATAAGTCCAGGGGGAGCCATAAGGAGGTATGTCATAGAGTGATTGATGCTTCTAGGGCATTGCTAAAGTTGGTCGAAATTGCACTGAAAAAGGTGTTTAGGGACCTCAATCCTACAATGTTGTGTGAAACACATTGATATGCAAGAAAAAAGTCAAGTGGATGAGCATAATTCTTATCAAGTAGATATAGGAACAAGAAATTAGGTAAGAATGATGTATTTTAGCCTTGGAGTCATCATTGTTGGCATGTATGAGTTCATCTATGCTTCTGCCCAAGGGGAGTTCAGTGTTATCAAGCCATGACAAGGCCAAAAACAGAGCTTAAGGAAGAAATGACAAGTTTGCATGCTTGTTTGATGTCTTTGGTTAATGTTTCCAACCAAGAGGGGATCATATGAAGCTGAGAAAGATGAAAATCATAAGGTTCAAGTACGCACTTTGTCATTAATGTAAAAAGACGGAGAAAATTAGGTGGTTTTCCATCAATGACAAAGGGGTAGATTGTTGGCATGTTGAGTTTTAGGTGTTGTCATTGATGTAAAAGTTCATTAATGACAAAGCAGGGTGATGATGGATATGTGTCAGGAGCATGCTTAGTAGGATGATGACATGGAGGACTTCAGGTTGTTTCATGATTGCATGAGTGGATTCAAGGTGAGATTGGCTTGGTCTTGCAAGTCTTGGTCAGGTGACCTAGCTAGCTTAGGTGATGGAGCATGATGGATGGAGCTTACATTGGTGACTTGAGGAGAATGGTAACAACATGGAGAGTATGTTTAGAGAGTGTTTAGGCACTCACATGAGTTTCAGAGTGCAGGTACAGGTTGAAGACCTAGTTGCAGATGCTCATCTAGACCTAGTCTAGGTGCTTGGAGCCCAAATGAGGAGGTATAGAGCCATGTGAGTTCATGAGTAAGTGAATAGAGCCATAGGACCTTTTGGAGAGCTAAAAATCATATTCATGGAGTCATGGTCAGGTGACTACGTAATACATGTTTGTAATTAGGCATGTATGCACTTGCAGGTGTGTGGGCTCTTTTGGAGAGGTTTCTTGATGAAGTTTTAGGTAGTGTTGGTTCAGTTGACCCTAGCCTAAACCATGCAAAACCCTAAGGGTTAGTCATGCAAATGAGATGGGTTAAGAAGATGCAAAGCTATTTGAGCCATAACCTGATAATTGGAGATGGTGTACAAGTGTGTCCTAGAGGTGTGAGAAAAATTTCAAGTCATTCTGAAGAAGATTTTGCAAGTTATGGTGTTTTGGTGAAACAGGGTTGAGAAGAAAGGGTGTTTTCCAACTCGAATTACAACTTCTAATGTTCACCATGAATTTTGTGCTTTGCATGGGACCTTTTGGATTTCATGGGTGTTTTTCCATTGAGCTAAGAATAATTTCACAAAAATAACTGAGGTCATTTCTATCGTCACATTTTTATGAACGAATGTTAAGAAGGTAAACGTAACCTTTTGTTAGTTTGAAACCCTAGTCTCAAAAGCGGTAGGAGAGATATTGATGATAAGTGTCCAGAATTGATTGTTTGTGCTTGTATGATGATAGGATGTTGTAGAGGACTCCTCCATATTTCCAGAAAGGTAAGATAGAGCATGTGGTGATGAGTGGACCCCACTCAAACAAGCTAGTTTCTGAAGAAGTTCAGTTTGAGGAAATGTTGTCTAAAGGAGTTGTGAAATAAATTGGCATTGTTTTTATCCTGGGAGATTTACTTGATGTCCACTATGGTTTCAGATCATGTTTGAGGTCCTAGAGGGAGAAGTGTGCCCTATTTATGAACGTTGGTCCTTAAGACCAGTTGTAGGGCAGTTTTGGAGCAATTTCAAAGATGGACTTGGTTAAAGGCCTTCCACTTAGAGTTGGAAGGAAATGTAAGGTGTTCTGGAAAGAGGATTCAGACCCCTGGATTTCCAATCGATATAGGGTTGTGTCTTATGATGATGAGGATCTTTTGATAGTGTGGGATCCAACTCAAGCTTTGTGAGGAAGAAGGTTGTTTGTTTTCCTCAAGACAGGATGCTCACGCTAGAAAAATGTAGAAGTTTAGAAGACTCATGTTTTTAAATTGGTTGATGATTTGATATCAATTGGAGAGTGAAAAGGGGTGAATTTTATTCGTATTTAAGGCCTTTATAGGTCTTTAAAGTGGCATAAATGGTGAAAACCAGTTGAGTTTCTAAATCTGCATTTTGGGCAACTCAATTTGGTGAAGAGGAAAGTTGGTGTGGTTTACATGTATGGATGTTTCATGAGCTCTAGCAAGCATAAGGGTTGAGAATCATCCACAAGAGAATGCATTATTTGAATACACAATAGAATATGATACAATACCCAGTTGAAATAGAATGCCAAGAGGTAAAGTCTGACATTACAGGTTTTAGATGGGAGGTTTGAACTCCAAAAAATTCGACCTGCCACAAGAGAAGAAGGGAGGGGCAAATACCAAGAATGTCCAACCTTTAGCAAAGAAGCCCCTCTTTTACAATTTATCAGTAAGAATGAGAGATTTTAAGAGAGAAGAATAGGATAAATAGATACCCCAATGGGACCTCCAGTACTTGTATTTCAATTCATCTCATTATGGCGGTAGGTGACCTGTGACCTTAGCAGTACCCAGAAAAGTGGGGAATTGTATTTTGCATTTTTAAGAACTTGTTCCCACCCAATTAAAGATATCTAGATCTTAGTTAGACAAAGGACCTCTGTAAGCAAATCAGATATAAAGTCCAACCTTGCATGAACTCCCGAGTTCCCTGTGAAAATTTATGGCCATCTGAATATCTGGGTCAGGGTCTGCTTCCTATCAGCGCTTAGAATTTTACGCCTCCTGAATGGTGTGCCATAGGCGCATCCATATTTGTGACCTGAAATCCTCTTACCTACGCCATAGGCACATCCATATTTGTAGTCAACAGTTTTCGTTCTTCCTTCACCTTTTTATGCCAAGGCGTGACTTTTGTCATGTCAGACACTCTATGTCATGCACCCTTTACGCTGCGCCAAGGGGTGACTTTTTCAAATGTCGACACTCTGAAGTCCTAGAATGCAGCCCTAAAACTGAAGGTGCACCTTTCCTACCTGCACCTTCGGAATGTTGGTGACGTAATAAGATATCGGGCTCTGAGCATTCAATTGACATTCAACAATTCTTCTGTAATGTCTATGATCTACCCAGGGGGAAGATATTTACAACAGTGTTATGGACCAGAGGATTTAGGGATATTTCTAATGGTATAAGTTTTATATCATGATAAATGATATTTTATAGGTCATCCAAAGCTCCATGTTTTGACATGAAGAAGGTTAATGTTTCTCAGGACAATTTCTTTGGCTAGGAACAATGGAAGGAATGAAGATTGCATCTTGATATGGACTTATTTTATGACATTATATTAAGTTACTAAAGTAATTATAAGTGCTTACATTATTTGATACTATTGCTAATGGTACTTTATGAGGTATTTAAAGATGGCAACTTAAGGGTGCAACCTAGTTGACTTCATAAAACTACTTTGGCCGTCGGGTAGACTCATTTTGGTGAAGAGGTTTTCACCAAGTTGTTGTGGTTTAGCATGTATGGACATTTCATGAGATCTAGAAATCATGGATAGTGAAATACATGTCATTTTATTTCCAATTAATTGTCACATGCCATAGCTGAGGTGATTTAGTGCATGTTCTTGAGGCCCATAGGTGAATACTGGTTCTTCGGAAACAAGTGTTTTGAGAAGGATATGAGCCGTCTTGAGTGAGTTATGAAGAATTTGATTGTTGCAAGACTAATGTATCGACCATGTATGGTGTTGTTCATTGTCATATTTTACATGTGTAATGAATTTGGGATATTTAATAATCACGATGATGATGTTTATGGTCTTTGGCCATCCAGGTGATGGGGTTTTGAGTTATTTTTTAACCCGTTTAGTATGTTTGAGCATGGCCGACCTACATGGGTCCATTATGAATGTTTTTTATGAATGTACTTGGATGTTTTTTCAAGATTTTTTTGTCAAAATAAATGATTGAAGGACCTACCTATGTTGCATGTTTGTGAGTTGAGAAGGGTATAAAGTGCATGTTTGAGTTCAACTTTGAACTAGTTGTCTTGAGAGGGAAAAGTGTGACCCAAGTGTGAGTGTGTAACAGTTATGAAGGCATTGTTTTAGAGTTGATGAAGTGTGCAAAAGGCGGAGGAGTGATAGAGAGCATGTGTGCAAGGGTTTTGAAGCCAAGACAAGTGATGAAAGTGTGAGATATAGCGAGTTGAAGAAGAGAGGGTTTGAACAAGGGTTTGAAGGCGTGTGAGCTGAACAATGATCTCCATCAGTTGTTGCAACAACAAGACATTAGAGATCTTTATTCAAAGGTGGTTGAGTGGTTGTTTGATCATCTTAGGGGGTTGTAGCCTCCTTGTGGAGTTGGTGCTTCACTAAATTAGGGGTTAGTGCTCTACTAAACTAGGGGTTGGTGCCTCACTAAACCAGGGGTTGGTGCTTCTTGTTGAGTTGGCTAAATTTGAACATAGCTATAATAAAGTTTTGTTTCAGTGGGTTTTCTTCCCCTTGAAGGTTTCCCATTTATATCTTGTGTTATGGTGTTCTCTTTTATGATTGTGGTTATTTGAATGAATGTTATATGTTGTTGTGCACACATTAATGGTTGAATGATTTATGATTTAAGTAAGCAAATCTGATTTGGTTAATTTTTGTAAGGACCTATTCACCCCCTCTCAATCCATTGTGCTTCCAACAACTGTAGTATGGCTTGACGACATTATAACTTTTACTAGAACCTTCCACATAAGAAAGGTTTAGGGGGCAATCCTCCACTCTTGCCCTTGGGAGTTATGTTTATTATAAGGAGCAGTTTTATTTGAAAGAAGGGGAAACATATATTGAGAATTTGTTGAAGTATGGGGCAAATTTTTAGAAAGAGGAAGACAATTTTTTGCCAAGGGCAGGGGCATATTTTAGTAGGGTTGGTGGCTCTCATATTTCAAAAAGGCTATTACTGTCATTTGGGGCATATTTCTTTATATGTAAGGGGGTCTCTATTTTTTTGGTGAAATTTTGTTGGCCATTTTAAAGGCCGTGCAAGTTGTAAATTGTGTTTGGTGTTGGGGGCATTGCCTCTCAATCCTGCCCTGTATCGTGATAAGGAGCATGCTAAGGGTGCTACCTCAAAACGTATGAGGGGCGCTGCCCCTTGACCCCAATGGGGGCTGCTCCCCAAACCTTTTTTTAAGTTCATGAAAGGGCGCATTTGTACTTGGAGGCACTTTGTGTTGCCGACTATCGGAGGGTGAGGCCCGATCTAATAGGTGGTTAGACCCCCTCACAACTAACCTCTATTCTTGCTTCTTTCTACTCCTTGTAATGGCTTCACTAGAGGAAGAGAACATGAGACTGCAGAAGAAAATCTCGTTATTGCACTCTCTCATTCTCAAGAAGGACGCCCTCATTCATTCCTTGAAAACAAACTTGCAAGCCTACAACATTAGATTAATATTGTGGACCCACAAATCCTTGCTTCTAGCCCACTTACAATCACTGTTCCTGCACCTACTGACCTTGTTTTGTTAGTATCTAAGCTTGCTCTTGCTTTTGCTGCACCCGTTGCATCTTCTGATTTTGTTCCTCCTTTTCCTATTGCTGCACATTCGTTTTGTTCCCCTGCAGATCCACTTATTTATCTCATTGGCTCATTTGAGAAACATACTATTGCCTTTGGTTCTTGCATGCTCTGTTCCATGGGTCATCTTAGTGGAGGTATCGACACACTCACATGGTATTACTTCTCCTATCTAGTCTGCTCAATTATATACTGACCACGATAGTGGTTATGAAGTATATATTTCATCTTTGGGACCACTTAATAATGGGCTTTGGTTTTTGTTCACTCTACTCTTCGCGAAGATATTGAGCAACACATGAGTTTTGTCGCACCTACTCAGGCCTGAGAACCCAAAGACTGCAACTTTCAGGCATGATCAACCTAGTACACATTTAGATGTTTCCTCACATGCATCGGCTGTGCACATGGCACCCAATCATATGCAAGCATCATTTTCCACCATTCATATTCGTTTGGGATAGATCTTTGATCAGTTGTAGTTGCATCGAAAGCATTCTTTATGAGGGCACTAGAGGCGTGCCTCCTCCACTATTTAATGACTTAGTCCTCTCACCACTCCTTTTATTGGCTGAACTCTATTTTTTGGTGGTTGTCTTACGAGAAACTCTCATGTTATAGATGGCGTCTTCTATAGATTGAGCTCATATTGTTGTGCTCGTGTTCACACTAGGCTAGTAGTAGTTTGTAGCTAACCAGTTTGGTTTTGCTGAGGTTCACATGAACATAGGGATAACCTTGATTTAGGGAGTTATGTTTTTTTGGAGTGACAACTTTTATTTGCTTGTACAAATTGGAAGAATGCACATATTTAGGTGATATTTTTATCTAGTAGTTAGTTCATAAGAACCAAGTGGTTGGATTGCAACAAACTTCTTGCTATGTGATGGCTTCTTGCTATGGCAATGGCATGCTGAAGAGATCTTGATGGTTGAATGTTTTCCACTTCTATATATTCTTCATGATGGAGTTGTGCTCCACCACCATGACAAACTCCACTCCTATACATACTTGCTGACTAGTTGTCTCCTCATAATGGAAGGCTCTGTATCAATGATGGAAGACATTAATGCAACAAAATTAGAAACTTTTTAGGAGGATGACTTACCTGAAAAGAAATCTTTGGAGCACCAAATTCCTTCTCTACCTCTGCAATCTCCATTGAAGCCATTTAGCCATCCTGGCTGTGCTGAGGGTAAAGCTATCTCAACACTTGTATTGGAACATGCCGAATTTGAAACTATATTCCCTAAAACGTGTGGATCAACATTCAGGGCCGCTAGTGTTGTCTCCTTAACTGCTGTTGGATGCTCTTGGAACCTGGAAGACTATGCATCCTCATCCACCTTCACATCTTGACTCATTGCTACCTTCCTATGAGATGGAACAGAGCTCATGTAAGTCTTAGAGGTCTCAATGTAGCCAACTAGAATAGCCTTCAAATTGGAGGGTTCAAGCATCGTCCTTGTCTCTTTCGGAACATGAACGAAAACTGGATTCCGAAACACTCTGAAATGAGAAACATCTAGTTTCTCTATAAAAGATTCCTCTAGACTCTTGTCCTTCGATACTTTGTGAGGACACTGGTTTGGCATGTAGATTGTAGCACTAAAATCTTCTGCCCAAACATATGCAAATCTAAGTCATGAATGATAGACTTAATAGTCTCTACCATGGACCTCTTATTTTTCTCTGCAGCAGCATTATGTTGTGGATTGTATGTTACTGTAAACTCCCTGCTGATCCTTGCTTCTCTGCAAAAGGAATCAAAGACATTGGAGGCATACTCCCCTTCATTGTCCGAACTCAGTACCTTGATGTTCTTCCTTGATTGGTTCTCAATTGTCGAAACTCCTTAAATCTGCTGAAGTCTCATCCTTGCTCTTCATAAAATAAATCCTGGTCTCTCTTGAAGAATCATCAATGAAAGTAGCGTAGTACAAATTAAGTGTCAATGAGCTTGATGACATAGGTCTACAAACGTTGGACGAATCAGATCTAGAACCCCCCTTGACCTATTCTCACTTCTTGGAAAAGAGGCCTTTCATGCTTGCTGAGTGCATATCCCTTTCACACCCCTCTCTTCTCCACCTTAAAGTTGGGTAATCCAAGCACCACGTCCTTTAGAAGAGGTAATGATCCATAGTTTAGGTGCCCCAATCTTCAGTGCCAAAGCTAGCACAAACTGTCACTACTGGTCAACAAAGCTCTCTGCTTTGCCAAATCTGCTAGCAACTTGTAATGGCCACCCTCTCGAACTTCCTTGGCCAAGACCCAACTAGGCTTGGGGTTATGTTTATGTTTCCTAATGATGTTGATCATCAAATTCAGCTCTATACATCAAATCTATTAGACAAGAAACTAAAAGGAGATTCTTAGACATACAAGGAACATACAATACCTCATGTAGCTCTAGAACTTCTCTTGCTAGCATGTGGAATGCGATAGACCCTATGCTAGTGCTTGAGCACACGATATCATCGCCAAGCTCCACCTGCACGCTAGTATGATGTTCCTATTATTTGAAGAAGGCTTCCTTTTCACATTCAAGTCTTGAGGCTCCACTATCAACATACCACCCAACACCTGAGACTATGTTGGTGGAAAGGTCACTACACTGTGGAGGTTGTGCCAAGCCTGGCAGTCAACTCGTCTACTCTTGAAGCTTCTGTACTTCCTGCATACTGTTTCTGCTATTGCTGTTGCGGCCTTGCCTTCTCTTCTTCTTATCTGGACATTGAGAAGCATAGCGGTCGTGCTTATTGCAATTGAAGCACTTGATGACTCAGATCCTTCTTCTGGTGATTAGAAGACCCCGCGCATCTTCTTTCTTCTTCTGACCATTTCTGAATCCTTTCTTTTTTCCCTTCGTCACCTTCTCGATGAGGGCCTAGTTTGGAACATGAAGTTCAAGACTTACTATAGTCTCATCTTTTCTCAAATGAAAGCATTCCGCAATTGATCGAAGTCAGTATCTTATTTTGACCGCAGATAATCTAAACAAAGTTGTGCCATCGTGCATTGAAGCCATTCAGAGCATTCCAAACTAGCTCATTATCTTTGACTCTATCACCAACATAACGAATACGATCTTTAAGCTCTTCTAACTTCATCAGATAGCTTGCGACAGTATCTGTCTTGCTCTTGCTGGTAGTATTGAGCTTGTTCCTTAGAAGCATCACCCTATATATAATCATACGATCACACTATGTTACAATGCTCCCAAGGCATCATACATGTCCCCGACAGTCTTCTTGGTGGCGATATGAGGGATGATGGGCTGGTCCTCCACCAAATCCAATAGGATTCACTTTGCCTTCACTGCCTTCTTTGTTTACCTTGCCAAATCTTTGGGATCTGTTAGAGGCATAACTTTTTTTCTCCACAAGGTATCATAATTCCATTTCTACTAGGATATTTTGCAATTTTAACTCCCATGACATATGGATAGAGGATCCCTCTAACAAGTGACTAGCATATTGGGAGTCACTATTTCTGCAATTGTTCGAACAAGCTTCAATCTACGATCACTTGATCAACTTGGGTTTCACACACCACAACCCTTCACAGGTCCATGTGTCAGTTATCAACACAATTCTGCTTCGATTACTAAAGCGTGGACATGTTGCCCATTGAAATCCTCTAACTCTCCACTCGACATAGTTCATCTCTCCATACATGGAATCTAGAAGGTTTCAAAATTTTTGCATTTGATATTATGTTGAAAATTCTTCTACGTCATAGTAAGTAGACTCTGATCTTAAAGAACTCTCAACTAGATAGCTCACAACTGAAAGCCAATCAAAACTGCTGAACTATAAATGTTAGAAGCTACAATCACATATAGTAGAGAATCACTAACTAAAAATAACCATAGTTACGCGGGGACGCGTCCCCCCTAGATTTGACACATTTGGGATGTCTCGGACGTTCTGGGGACGTGGAGGAAACGTTTCCCCCACGTTTCCCTTTTTTTTCTTGGGAAACGTCTTGGGGACGTCTGAAAATGTTGGGAAACGTCCCGAGGACAGGGAAATGTGGCGGGGACGTGGGAAACATGGGGGGACGTGGGAAATGTGGGGGAGACGTCCAGACGTCCCCCACGAATTTATTTCCTTTTTTGGATTTTTGGTGAAAAAAACACAAGCAGGGAAAAAAATTTGCCATTTTTGGAAAGGGTCTCGGAAGATGTAGCAGCAAAAACTTGCATGTGCCATAACTTTCAATCTGTGACTCAGTTTCAGGTGCCGTTTTCTCTAAAAGTGCATATTTTCTTGAGCTCTACGCATTCATGGCAATATTTTTCTTATTTTCATAAAATCAATTTTTGCACCTTTTTGGACCAAGCAACTTCTTGCAATCTTTTGAAAGAATCATGAGTATTAAGGAATGCATTTGATGTTTATGAGTTCAAGTTTCACCTTATTTAAATCTCAAATGGTTTTATTTCAGCTTATTTATATAATTTAGTCACTATATCTTTTTATTTTAAATATTTATATATTTTTTAATCAGCCGTCCCCCCGTCGTCCCAGAAACCCCGTCCTGCCGTCCCAGGTAACTATGAAAATAACTCAAATCTGCTCCAAATCACAACACTGTTTTATTATTTAGGAAACAAAAGTTAAAATGCTTTGGAACACTCACATTATATGAAAATATGAATGAATAAAACACCTACCCTAGGCCTTCTTTTATATCTAAAGACGAGATCCAAAAAATAGTTTGGATCCTAAAACTGAGTCTATCCCAAAAATAAATCTACCCTTGACCTAATCTTATTCTAGGGATCTGTGCCTTAAATAGAAAAATTCAAAAGTTACATAAACAAAATACTAAATAAGCTATGTTACACCAAGTTTCTGGGACAAGGACGACAGGGGATTTGTTCCTGGGACTTTTTGGAGGCCTTTTTTTAGGGGACGACTACTAAAAAATAAGGGAAAATTTAAAAAATATAAGAAGTTTCAAATATTCATATGATAACATTGATAAAGCACTCATCGCACACATTATAGAACCTTAATACATAACATTAGAGTTGAATTGAGATTTCACATAAGATTCAAGTTTTAATTACAATGAAATGCCCAAGGGCTGCAAGTTTCAACTCCAAAATGTCTGAAACATAGAAAATGAAAATCTACTGCTGCCCCTAATCAAAATCCGCTAAAATGTTATCAAAATCAGACCCTAAGTCTGAGTCACTGGAACTATGAGGGATTGCCTCATCCAATGGAACCCCAACCAATCCTACATGTGCCTCCTCATCAACCTGTGTGGCATCTTCAAGATCAACATACCAACGTGCAACTGTAGTGTGACGATACTCAGGAGTCTGTCGATCCTATAGTTGCAAGGCACTATGCACGACCACTAACTTCTCTGATCGTTGAGAGGTAAGCATGTTCCTCTTAATTGACTGGATGAGGCCGTATGTAGATCAATTCCTCTTTGTAGCAGATGAACTGACAACCTATGAAAGGAGGCGATTGGCAAAAATCTTGAAGTCTGGTGCATCATTGTCATGCCATGTCCACCATCCAATAGGCTCTACTTGAGTTAATGTAGCTCTATCTATCCTCACTTGTGGTTTGCTTAATGTTGGACCATGGAGATTGATAAAGGCTAGCTACTATCTCCGCAATAAAATGGACTCCTCATTAGTGTATATCTTTCGAAAGCCCTTCATGTGCCTTTCTTTCACCTCTTCATCATCAGATGGAGGCATTCTCCCAAGTAATGCTGCATACCATTTGGGATTTAGAGCATAGGATGCCATGTGAAGCGAGGTGTTTATTGTGTTCCACCGCTGTGTCACAATGGGCCTGATATGCTACTCATAAAATCCCAAAGTAGGATCCTTGCTACAAAATGGCTTGCTTCATCTGCCCAAGCATGCTGTCAAATGTCTCACAAATCTCTCAAAGACTAGGAGAGTCTATATCAACATATTTTATGACCCCCACAACAGGTGAGATGATGGAGCAAACATATCCGCAAACAAGTTACAAAAATTTTTAGAAAAGATTAGGAATTTAAGACTCAAAGAGTGAATCAGAATGCTATCACAAAGAATGAAAAACTAAAATAATTTACAAGTTAGAAACATGGATAAAAGCATTAAAAAATTAAAAATTAAAATATAAAATTAAATATTCAATATATAAAATCAACAATTGCTTACTGCACTGTGGACCACTAATCATCGTTGAGGATCTTTTGTTTCACACTTTTTCCTTCAGTAGTGGTAGAGGTTGGTCCTCCTCCTATGTTGGGTTCTTAGGTATCTTTTAAATGTCTTTTTGAAACAAAAATGAAGAAAATAGAAAGCAGATTTGAGGAAAAGAGGGACCTTCTCTAATAAAGAGATGGGATAGGAGGAGATCCTCTCCTTGAATATTCTCCTTCATTTGGCAACCGCACACAAAATCTCTTAGATAAAGCCTTAGTTAGAAATTCATGGATCCTTCCTCCTTACCGAAATCCCAGGCATTTGAGCAATAAAAACCAAAAGTTGGTGGTTTAGAGCTCATTACAAGCCTTTAGTTATTGTAGGGCCCTTTCGTTGTAATTGTTGCTAGTGTTCAGCAATCGTTCAACAGTCTTTTGATGAAAGCCATTGGTTCTCAGTTTTGTGCGGGTTATATCTCCTCAAATGATATATGAAATTCTCTATAATGGATGAAAAATTGCCATCGGTTCCTAAATTTGTGTGGGTTAGATCTCCACAATTGTTATAAGTGATTTGCGTATGCATTCCTGGATCTGCAACAATAATCTCACCGTGCAAGGATGTTCTTGTCATTATATTTAGAGAAAGTACTTTCATAGACCCTTTGGCTAGTATGTACATCTTAGAAACTTGATTACGAGAAAGTACCATTCAGATGCAATTGGTGCCATGAAAATGTGCAAAGAAGAATTTGACAATAAAAAACCCCCAACTAATTCCCGTGATTGAGAAATGGGAAAGATGACCAAAAAAGAAAGATAATGACCTATTCATACTTATCAAGTTGCCAGCAGGGGGAGATCCTCCCCCTTGTGACTTTCAAGATCCATGGAATGGGTAGGCAATTGTGTACCATGCATAGTCTCCAATAGGACATCCCTCATCTTGCCTCATCCTAAATGTTGGCTACCTAGTGAAGAACACTTCGGCATACAATCAGCTAATAGTGATTTTTTCAGAAGATTAGTCTACCGCCCCTAAAATGCTCAATTGCACATATGACATAACCACACCCTACTCCCCCTTGAGTTTTTTTTTTTTGTGAACGGCTGTTGCAAATTGTGAAAGGTGCTTTTTAGGATTGAATGAGTCCTTTGCATAAATTTTGAGGAGTTGAAAAGGGCATTCAAATGGATTATTTGAACCCACAATTCCTACAACACCCTCTCTCTCTGAAGAAGCCCTATTACTACCTCTATGTTGCCTTTGAATCTCTTCACCCTCACTACCCTCATTGCTACTCGTTTTTTATTGAAAATGCAAAACACAACTGCAACTGCAAGTGCAAACAAAAAACCTCCATAAGTCTTTGAAACCTTAAAAAAACAAAAACAAATGAAAAATAATTTGTTTAAATTTTCAAAATGAACAATAGATGTGAAACATACCTCAAATGGTGTAGAATAATGCTCTCTTTCCTTCTTCTCATTGCTGTTCTCTTTTCTTCTCTCTGCTGTTTTCTTTTTTTTTAAAAAGTGTTTTGTCTTTGCTGGGATGTAGGGGACACCCAGACGTCTTCGGTATGGCTAGGGGACTTGTATCACGGATGTCTGGGCATCCCCTGCCGTCCCCCCTCACAAAAACGATGCCCCCGGTTTTCATAACAAATTGGGGACGTGTAGGGGATGTTTCATACCCGTCCCCACGTTCTCGAAATGTCCCTTGTTGAGAACGGTCCCAAAAACACAGGGGACACGTCTCTATGGAATGTAGTAAATAATATTTTAAAACTAGAAAAGAAACTTCATAAAAGCAATTGCTAGATCTATATAGTCGAGAATATGATAGCCAAGAATAGGAATGTAGTTCTCTATGACTGTACACTCTGCTGAATTGCGCCTAGGTTCCACATGCACGCCCTGCTGGAGGACGCATTTAGAAGTACCATAATCTAACATGGTGGAGATTCTATCTCGAGGTCTGACATAGTTGTTCACATCTAATATTGGCTTTGTGTCTTCTTTGTGGACTCTAGGGCAGATTTGGAGTACCTTCACTAAATTTAGGTCTGCCATCTTCTTTGGCTTAGTAATCTCTTTCTTGTTCGAGGTGGATAATTCTGGTGGAGTCCCAAAAATTGATTATGTTAGTGTTGGATGCGACAAGTGTACCATCCATGTGTTACTCAATTACTAAAGCAACATTATTATCTCTGTATTATATCTGCAATCAATGGTAGTTATACTGTGTTTATGACGGAATAGCTTGCACAAGTGAAATGAGGGGGAAGGAGTTGCGGCTCAGTGGGGAGATTGTCCTAGTGTGGGAGAATTTCATGAATGAAAATGGTTTTTGGCCTTGTACATCTATATACATGGAGGTAGTTTTTTGTAATGGTCACATTGCTTCAGATTTCGTCGCAATTTTGATAATAACAAGAGCTTTTGATTCTGTTGACGAGTTTCGTTCCCAATGGTTTGATGAATGCCTTGATGATCTGGTATAGAGTCCCACTGTCACAGTACTTACTCTTGTCGATTCCCCTTTGATTCTTCAACTCTAGGCAGATTAAAGGAAAGGAGTTGTTAGGTGCTATGACTATTTTTTTGGAGATAATGGTTGATTGGCTATTGAAGAAGCAGTTAGGATAATGTTGGAAAAGATTGAGGAGTTGTGGACTCTGTAGGACAAGTTGGAGAAGACTAAAGAGCATATTATAGATTTCCTCATTTGCATCTACAGTGATGCTCATAACTATGCAGATGAAATGGCTGGAGTTAGATGGGAAATCAAAGAAACATTTCTCTGTGATTATTGTCTGTCAGCACTTTTAGACATATGTTCAATTTGGCCTGCTCTGCTTTTTTAGATAGTATAACATATACATTTAGTTTCTGTCTAGTCATGTAAATAAATAGCCACTTGGTCAATGTGTATGCAGTTCTGAGAAACCTTGCTTTCCCTGTTTGTAAAGAAAAATAGTTGTACAGAGCCATCGATAGAAACTCCCCTCGATCATTCAGTAGAGAGAAATATGCAGAGCTAAAACATTCTCTCGTATACCTTATGGGCCAACTTTATGTATTATAATTTAATACATCTTTTTCCTTTACTTAATAAACAGTTGCAACCATCAATGAAACAATATACTTCCCATTGAACCCATGCAGGTAGGTGCTTTTCGTTTGTCAAGTCACTGCCCACTTGGTTTGGGAAAACCCTTTTTCTGGGTATGCAGAGGTTAGATTATAAGGCCTTTACTGTTCGAAGGTCTAGGGTGATTTGTCTTGCGAGTGAAGTTTATACTTGGAGGTCATCATTGGAGCATTAGGTTACTAGGAGCATAATAAATAGGCTCTGCACTAGTGAGGTATGCCTTAGTCTTTGGAGTCCCCAACTTTGGTCTACTTATGTTTTTTTACCTATCCCTCTTGTGATCCAACCATAACAATCTCTCGTAAGGTGCTACTAGCCCAGGTGGGGGATTAATGCGTTGACAATGTCGTCAAAGATAAATAGTTTTAGCCCTAAACTCTTTCTTTTATGTTGGCTGATTGATTATGTTGATGTATCATATATTAGACGAGGATGGTGTAACATATCTTTGTCTATTATGTTGGTTGATTGATTATGTTGATGTATTATATATTAGACTATGATAGTGTAACATATCAATGTCTATACACCTTATTTTCCACTTACTAATGATTTCTCTTTGCAAGTTATTGGCACATTGATCCCCTCAAGTGCATGACCTAAGAGGCATACTGGGAGTGGGGTTTGGGCTGGTTGGAAGTACCTTGTGAGAGATTGCCATGGCACTTGCCCTAGCGTGCCTTATCCTTTCTACTACCACTTTATCACCATTTGATATCCTCGACACTACCACCTTCACATCGTTTTCCTATAACACCTATAAATCACCTTTAGATCAAATCACCTGCAAATTACCTAGTGAGAGCAAGATCTACTTGTCAGCTTTGATGTGGTGTCTGTTGACATGAAAATTCTTCTGGATGAGGCCATCAATGTCTTAAAAAAATCACAGAGAAGGAGACAATTGAGTTGGTAGAGTTTTGCTTGAGATCTACTTCACATTCTTGGGTGAATTTTATGAACAAATTGAAGGTGTGGCTATGGACTCTTCCCTATCTCCAATTGTGGAAAACTTGTATGTGGAAAAATTTGAGGAAAAAGCACTAAGAACTTCACCTTTGAAACCAGAATGGGGGGTCAGATATGTAGATGATACAAACTCCAATCGACAACATGGTAGAGAGAACTTAAACTCCTTGGATCACTTCAATGCTCAATTAGAACATATAAAATTATTAATGGAGGTTGAAGAAGATGGAAAACTTCTTTTCGGTGATGTCCTCATCTTGAGAAATGAGGATGGCTCGCTGGCCTGCCATGTCTATAGAAAGAAAACCCACACGACATGTACATTAGAGCAGTTTCACACTAACATTTGTCATAGAAGGTCGGGGTCCTCAACGCTCTTTACAAGAGCCTTGAGAATCTCAGACAATGGACAATTTGAATTAGAAGAAAAACATCTAACAAAAGTTATAAAAAGGAATGGATATAAAAAATGGAAAATTAATGTGGCTGCTAGAAGAGATGAGAATGGCTCTAAGAGCAAAATTAAAAATGAGCGTCAAGAAATGAAAGCTTTCTTCCCATATATTGAGGGAACCTCAGACAAAATTGTCAGTCTTAAGAAGGGCATTGAGACATGTTTCAAGATGATGAGCACCATTAGGAACAAGCTTAAGAATCTAAAGGACCCCATTTGCTCAAAAGTAAGGAAGTGTGTTTATTCTATACCATGCGCTTACAGGAAAACATACATTAGTGAAACAGGTCGCTCACTTCAAACTAGATTAAAAGAATATTGTAAGGATTGGAACATGCCAGGGTTATAAAATTGGCCCTTATTGCACATGAAGAAAATACAAAACACTCCATTTGCATTAATGTCAAATTACTCGCATTGGAGAGCCACTACACCAACAGAAAAATTCGGGAAGCCATCGAAGTTGAACAACACCCTAATAATCTTAATCACGATGATGGTTGGAATTTGAGTCATGCTTGGAAACCCTTGTTACTTAGGTTGGTCTCGTGCCCCTAGTCTTCACCCCTCCAGTTCTCGATGTTATTTCTCTGGCTCCTTGTCATGTGTGTGATACTTGTAATTAATTGATTACTTAATTAATTTAATTACCTTGTAACTAACTTAACAAATATAGAATTGATTAATTAGATTAATTAATCATATAGATTTTAGTAATTACGCGGGTAGTTAATTAATTATGTTATCAATTTAATTAGAAGCTATCCTTATAATTAATTGAATTACCTTGTAATTAACTAAACAACTATATAATTGTGTAATGTCCCCTTTTTCGAATTGAGACCTAACAAAGACTTCTTTCCATTCCCTTTCTGCGGCGAAGAAGAATAAGTGAACAAGGGAAGGGATTACACTTCGTTTTAGTTTTCTTTTATTAGATTTAATGTTTTCTTTTAGTGTTTTTCCTTTAGGAGGCAGGTTGGCTGGGTTTGGAGGGATTAAAGAGACAATTAAAAGATAAAGTGAAGCTTAAGAGGTCAGTCCTCTTCGAACTGGCCTTTGGCGCCAAGCAAGGAGTATAAAACGGATTGTATGACTTTATTTGCAATTCATCTTTGGGGCATTTTACATCTATATTTGGCTTGTTGAGCTAGTTGCTCAATACCGTTCCCCTTGAGGATGAAAACCTTCCTTGTGGCTTGGTGGAGAACGAAAACTCTCCATGGTGGTTCATTGAAGACATTTCTTGAAGACTTGCTTGTTGATTTGGATCAAGGACATCAAGAAGAAGGATTGCAAAAGCTTTGCATAATTTTTGGAGCTCTTCCCTAGGGGAGCGAATAGGGTTTGGTGCTGGTTCGGTGCCTTTTAGGGCACATAATTCATATATTATTTTATATTCTGACTCTCTCTAATTTATAAGGTCGAAATCCATAATTTGACTATTTTTGGAGGGGTTTATTTGTTGTTTTCAGCCCTTGTTTGTGGCTGCCCTGCTGCTGTCACAAATTTAGTTACAACAGTGTATCTTCGCTGATTTTCTCCATTTATTTTTGCAAATTGGATGGATATTGGTTGTCGTAGTTGAAATAATTATTTAGAAGTATTTTCAAACGTTGTGCATGGTTATTTGGTGAATTTAAGCTCCTATATAGTTCGTTGCTAGGGTTTTAAAGAATATTATAGTTGCTGTTATAAAATCAGATTTTATTTCACTTAGGTTTGTGTGGCTTCCTTTTTTTTCAATTTCAACCCTTGAAAGGGATATTATAGTGGTATCAGAGCTTCAGTCTTTCCAGCCTAGGGTTTTCATGGAAGAGGGCAGTAAGGGTTTCCTCTACTATCAGAGGAAAGAAAAGAAAAGAAAGTAGCCAAGGGAGGAAGATAGTGTGGCTTACCAAGATTTTGAAGAAGCTAAGATCGACAAGCTTATTGAAGGGCAAGAGAGATTGACAAACACCATGGACCTCCTAGCCCTATCCATTCAAAGATTTCATGAACCTAGGGTTCATAATGGAGACGACAGCTCATCCGGAGCAAATATTTCATGGCGGCCTTTGGGATCAGCTTACGGATCATCCACTAGGCCTACTTTCCTTCCAAGGGAAGAAACCATTCCGAAGGTGGGAGTAAGGCCCTCTATGGGGCAAAGCATTGCTACAAGCTACGAAGAGTATATGGAACTTCCAAGGGAGATACGATAGGTCATTACACTTGTCGAGTTCATTGGTGTGAGCAAAGGAAGGTCTAGGCTAGAGCCAAGACAACATATGCCACAAAAGGAGGTGGAGAATGTGTTGGGGAAGATGACCTTCCCTACTTTTGATGAATTGACTAAGGGGACATCTAGGGCACGGATCCAAAAGCTGGATACATATTTTTCCTTGAAGCCTATGATGGAGGATGATGCCTTCAAATTTGCAACCCTTCACCTAGAGGGGATTGCTCATGAGTGGTGGTTCCATGGATTGGTGACACAAGGGCACAATGAGATCCATTCCTATGATGAGTTTTGTAAAAGGCTCATGGATAGATTTGATAGAGTTGACCCGGAAGTTCACTTTCGGGAACTTGCACAGTTAAAACAACAGGGCATAGTGGAAGAGTACGTGGCTGAGTTTCATAGACTTTCTATCATGATTATTGATGTCATAGAGAGGAGACTCGTGGTTCTTTTCATTGAGGGTTTGATTGAACCACTCAAAGGTTTGGTTAGGGCCTTTGATCCTTTGTCTCTTCAAGAGGAAATCAAGAAGGATTTGGACCTTGAAGGTGCTGCCCCCAAAACAACAACAATCAGCAGACAGCTCAAGGTTAATTCTAGTGGACAGCCAAATAGATCCTTGGGACAACAGAGAAACACTCCCTTGGACCAACCAAGGAAGCCCTTTCAAAGGATGCTTATTATTCACAAGGAGCTGCCCAAAACCAGCAATGGAGAGACTCGAAATGAGCTAAGAAATAAGAACTTATGCTTCTCTTGCAAGGATCCATGGACTCCCAGGCATCGTTGTTTAGGCAAGGGTAAAGTCCATTATATTGAAGTATTTACAAATTGTGAGGATGATGAAGATAATGTTGATGAAACCAAACATGATAGTGTTCTGGAAGAGGATCTGGAAAAATTAGATGGCGCCTTTGCTACCTTGTTCGGTGTACCTAGATATCATCCATTATGGGTAAAAGATGATCTACAAGGACAAGTGGTCATGGTCTTGATTGATAGTGGAGCTACCCATAACTTTGTTGATAAAAGTTTGGTGAAATGATTGAAGTTGAAGGCTCAAAATTTCAAAGGTTTCAATGTCACGGTGGTGGATGGCTTCATACTTCCATGCACCAGAAGAATACCTCAGCTCACTCTCTTTGGGAGGACACAAGGTAAGAGATGATTTCTATGTCATTGGTATTGGTGAAACTGATTTAGTGTTGGGTGTTAATGGTTACATTCGTTGGGTGAATTCTCTCAAAACTACCAAAACATGGAGCTGAAATTTAAGGTAGAAGGCAATGAGGTTGTGCTACATGGTATGAAAGGTGGAACTCCTCAAGTTGTGATGGCTAGGAGCATGGAAAGGACTTTCAAAAGAGGGTAGGTTGCATGGGCTGCTCATTGCTTGGTAAAATCTAATTCTTCTATTTCCATTCAACAATATTTTTATGATGATATTCAACCCATACTTAACAAGCATGCCAAAGTTTTCAATGAATTACCTCATGGGCTGCCACCGGATAGAGGATTCCAACATGTTATTGAGTTAGAACCGGGCACCAAACCGGTAATAACTACTCCTTACCGTCACCCAAGAATCTACAAGGAAGAAATCGAAAGAACCATCAAAGAATTGCTGGAAATGGGGTTGATTAGGCCTAGTTCCAGCCCATTTGCTTCTTCCGTAGTGCTTACGAAGAAGAAGGATGGCACCCTAAGGATGTGTGTGGACTACCGGATATTGAACAAGAGGACAATCAAGAATATGTACCCAATCCCAAGAATTGATGAGCTAATGGATGAGCTACATAGAGCGGTTTACTTCTTTAAAATTGATTTGAGATCCGGGTACCACCAAATAAGGGTGAGAGATGAAGATGTGCACAAGACCGCTTTTAGGTGTCACTTTGGGCATTTTGAGTTTCTTGTCATGCCATTTGGGTTAACCAATGCCCAGCCACTTTCCAATCATGCATGAATCACATTTTTGGTAAGCATTTGAGGAAATTTGTGCTAGTTTTATTTGATAACATTTGGTATATAGCAAAACATGGGAGGAGCATCTCCAACACTTGGATAAGGTGTTGGAAATTTTAGAAACAGTCACTCTATGCAAAGAAATCAAAATGTGAATTTGGAATGATTGAGATTTTGTACGGGGCATGTTATCAATTAACATAGGGTTCATGTGGACTAACACAAGATCCAAACCATCATGGATTGGCCAACCCCAACCAACATCACGCAATTGAGAGGATTTTTGGGTTTATGTTCTTACTACTGGAGATTTGTGAAGGGGTTTTCCCAACATGCAGCCCCCTTGACTTCTCTAACAAGAAAATGAGCTTTCAGCTGGTCAAAAACAGCCCAAATAGCTTTTGAAGAACTGAAAAAGGTGATGTGTTCTTGCCTGGTACTTGCTGTTCCAGATTTTTCTATGCCTTTTATACTTGAATGTGATGCTTTCGGTGAAGGTATAGGGGCTGTTTTGATGCAAGACAAACATCCCATTGCATATGAGAGCTGGAAATTGAAGGATCATGAGAAGTTCTCTATCTATGACAAGGAAATGTTGGCCATCATGTATGCATTGACCAAGTTCTGGCAATACTTGATTTGTGGAAGGTTTTGGTCAAAACCGACCATAATAGCTTGAGATTTTTTCTTCATCAAAAAGAGTTAAATGAACGGTAACAAAAGTGGGTGAGTAGACTCCAAGCATATGATTTCGATATTGAATATGTCAAGGGAAAACACAATGTGGTAGAAGATGCCTTGTCAAGGAAGCCACTTCCTACTTCATTTGGGGATGTGGAATTACATGATGGAAAGAAAGAAGAAATCAAGTCTTCAGATCAACCGAGTTTGCAATTGCTTGGGGACAAGCAATTTCGGGAAGGGAGGACTGTAATGTCCCCTTTTTTGAATTGAGGCCTAATGAAGACTTCTTGCCATTCCCTTTCCGTGGCAAAGAAGAATAAGTGAACAAGGGAAGGAATTGCACTTCATTTCAGTTTTCTTTTATTAGATTTAATGTTTTCTTTTAGTGTTTTTCCTTTAGGAGGCATGTCGGCTGGGTTTAGAGGAATTAAAGAGACAATTAAAAGATAAAGTGAAGCTTAAGAGGTCGATCCTCTTCTAATTGGCCTTTGGCGCCAAGCAAGGAGTATAAAAGGGATTGTATGACTTCATTTGCAAATCATCTTTGGTGCATTTTACATATACACTTGGTTTGTTGGGCCAGTTTCTCAATACCATTCCACTTGAGGACGAAAACCATTCTTTGTGGCTTGGTGGAGAATGAAAACTCTCCATAGGCGGTGCATTGAAGACATCTCTTGAAGACTTTCTTGCTAATTTGGATCAAGGACATTAAGAAGAAGGATTACAAAAGCTTTACATGAGTTTTGAAGCTCTTCCCTAAGGGAGCGACTAGGGTCTGGTGCTAGTTCAGTTCCTTCTAGGGCACATGATTCATATATTATTTTATATTCTAATTCTCCATAATTTATAAGGCCGGAATCCATAATTTGACTATTTTTGGAGGGGTTTATCTACTGTTTTCAGCCCTTGTTTGTGGCTGTCCTGTTACTGTCACAGATTTAATTACATAAGTGTGTATCTTCGCTGATTTTCTCCATTTATTTGTTGTAAATTGGATGGATATTGATTTCCGCAGTTGAAATAATTATTCAGAAGTATTTTTCAGCTGTTGTGCATGGTTATTTGGCGAATTCAAGCTCCTATACAGTTCGCTGCTAGGGTTTTAAAGAATATTACTACCGCTGTTATAAAATTAGATTTTACTTCACTTGGGTTTGCGTGGTTTCCTTTTTTTCAAATTCAGCCCTCGAAAGGGATATTACAAATTAATTAATTTAAAAATTATGAAGGTATTAATTAATTATCTTATCAATTAATTAAAAGCTTCCATTATTGGAGCTTAAGTCTATAGTCTTGCCCCCTTTTGTTTTTAACCAAACCTTATTCATTGTTTTTTCCTTTCGAATTAACCCCATGATTATCCTTTCTCACCAACCTTGCCGACATCTCCACAATTGTGAATTTTGGATTATTTATACTTTGGTAATCTAAGCTAAACTTCTCTCAAGCTTAAGTTTCGTTTCTTGATGATGGGTCCAGTATAGGACTTGAAATGTCGGAACTAAAAATATCTACGTAAGAAATCCAAAAAGCATCCCAATACGACATTATTGTTCTCTTTATAGCACATGCTTACCGCCAAATGACATTACAAATCCTAGTAAGACCCCATCCCCATATCTTATATGTAGGCTTTGGAACCATATACCTTTGATATGAGTGTGGATTACCTTCTTCTAGATCCACATCTATCACGCCTCTATGCTGTAACTTTGGCTTGTGTGTTGGCCTGAATTTGGTCTTCTACTTTTCTCTTGATCTATATCAAAGAGAGTGAGGATATTCTACTTATATTCTAATCTATATTAAAAAGAGCGAGGATAATCATATTGACCATCTTAGCTAACATACGTTTCGGTGAACACGACATGAATCTTACTCCACCCTTGATCGAGTCTTATTCACGTTTTTCTTCTTAGCTTCTTAACATTTTCAATTTTCCAAGCTCACCTAATTTGTCAAATTTCTATTTAGAGCTTAGGATTTATCATCACTTCTCATAGTGTCACTCCTAAGAGTTTTTCTACCGAGCTTTAACTCATGCAAAATTTACATGGGTTTCTCCTTTATCCCTTCCTCGCCCACCATTCAAGGAAACACATCATGGCTCAATTTTTTTCAAACTCAACCAACCATCAAATGTAACATTGTCGAAGATCCACAAAGAGAATATTCCTACATTTGATGTATATCTAGACAAATATCCACAAGATGATCTTCCCACACATTTCTATGATCCTTTCCAATATGAACACACCAATTTTCACTTTGATACTAGCAATAATTTCACATCTTTAACCCTCATGTTGGCACGCCCTTTATTGGAAAACACCAATTAGGCAATTCAACAATTTTCAAATTTCATCTTCCAAAATCAATTCAAAATATAAGACAAAATCAACTGCATCAGCCAATCGAACAAAATCAATTGCATCTGCATCGACTAATCAAATAAAATCAACTGCATCGGCCAACCTGATAAAATCATGGTCGATGGCATAGATAAAACGACTGGCCCCGCTTCCACATCATTGCACATCATCTTTAATTCTACAATCATTGATTTCTTTCTGATTGATGAAATAAATCAACAAACTCTGCAAATAAATGTGGATCTCGAATTCGACATCACCTAGAATGATCCATTCTCACATTTCTTTACCCTTTGGGCATTTTTTCGCTGCACATCCTTATAGATCTGACTTTGGGGCATCTTTTGATGCCTACATTTACTTCATTGTAGTTGTAACAGCATCTTATCTTTACCATCCTTTTGTCATCTCAACCTTTGGGGCACCTTATGATGCCTATTCTAGTCTCTCCTCAAGCTTGGAGGGATTTGATGCCTTACATCTCCCAACATCTCAAATTTAAACCATAAATCTTGTAGCCATGAATCCAAACAAATCCAACTTCAAGAAATCTTAAAACAATAATGCCTACTCTCTAAAAGCATACAACACTGAAGGTTTGTTCTTTTGGTGCATTTAGATATGCACGTCATCTCTCATGTCATAGCTACTTGCAATTTCCTATTATTACTTTCACATCTTATCTCTTTACACCATGTTACTTTATATTAGTACCTTTCCCTCTTGGGTTTATTCCACCATTTGCTCCCTTTTTGGGTCTTTTGGTATTACTTTTTAGTTTTTACCATAGCTACCATGTTCAAAAAGTTCAGGTTGTTTGGATAGGGAAAGAAGTTCGGAAGTTTGGGATTTTGCAAAAAGTTCGGTTCGGTTCAAAATTTGTAAGAATTTTTTTTTAAATATAAAAATTAATAATTATTTGTACTTGTTTTAAAAAAATTAATCACTCATACAAATAAATAAACTTACAAGTATACTAAAGTCTAAAACAAATAAATGTATAACAAAATCCGTTAGTGTTAAGACTTACAATGATGACTCAAACAGTCAAAATTGATAGTTCATACATATCGAACTAAAATATAGCAATTAGAATTGTCCATTGCTCAAACTTCAAAGTTTTGAGCATTAACCAAAATGCAATTTTAAACATTTGCAACATCAAATCCCGTGTCTATATCGAAAGTATTACTAGCATCTTCATCTAATACTAGAGTAGTGGGCTCATCATCAACAACATTTTCTTGATTTCCAAAACATGCTTTTCCATGACGAGAGTTTTGTCTTCATTTGCAAGAAAGTGAGTAAGCAATCGTAAATTGCTATGCACAAAAACAAGATTAGAGAATTTTTTGAGCCCCGAATTGATTCCTCTTGTTTGTGTGGATTAAATCATGTGTACTCCAACTTCTTTCACATGCAAATGCATTGGAACTTTGGCTGAAGATTCGCATGGCAAGCTTCTGCAAATATGGAGCAGATGACCCATAAGTCTGCCACCATTTAGATAGTTCCCACTTCATCCTGCTTTCCCTTGCTTCCTTTTCACCAAACATTTTAAGTTAGTTCTTGAAAAGTATAAGTTCTCTTGCTTTTTCCTTCACATCTTCATCAAGAACCAACCTGTCTATTGTTGCAAGTATACCTCTCTTTATCTCTTCATCTGCATCATGATTTACCTCAACTAATTTAGGATATAAATAACAAGTTGCTGCATGTAGAGGATGATGTAGCTTGAACCATTGTTTGTCCACGATTTCCCAAATCCGTTTGACTTCTTTAACATCATTTGCTTTTATCATTTTGATTTCTTCCTTTGTTTTGTCCATGCTCTCATACACAAACCCCATGCAAGGTTGATTGTCATCAACCATGCTCAAAATTTATGATTTTTTTGGCCCCTCCCACAATATGTCCCCTGAGAGTTTTTCAATTTCTTTTGAATGGATTTCCTTGGGAAGTTTTGAATCTCTTCATTCATCAACAACCGCCACTTTTCTTATTGCTGTCCTATCCTCTACCTCCCTTTGCAAAGTAATTAAGTTGATGGAAAATCTTGTTTTGGTGGGGAAAAAAGCTCACTTTTTGCAAAAAAAACAATCAAGTTCAATGTCAAACGGTGATTGAGGATAAACTTAGAGATTTGTTTTCCTTCAATCACAATATTACTTACCCATTCTATTTTTGATATTCTCAAGCAAAAGAGCCAACACGTGGACTACACATTGCGTCCAAAGATATGAGGAAATCTATACATGAGTATATCACATGCTCCTTTGCAATTAGTTGTATTATCTGTCATAACTTGAATAACATTTTCTTTTCCCATCTTGAAAATATCTGATTTGCATGCAACTGGAAATGAAACGAAGTTTTCTGCTCATTACATGTATAAATTGATTTTATAAACATTGCACCTTGCGGAGATATTTCTAAAATATTTAGGAGCCTTCGCCTTGAATCAAACCATCCATCACTTACTATTATGCAACCTATTCTTTTCCAACTTTTCTTCATTTCATCTAGCTCATTGGATATAGATGTGACATCCTATTCAAGAAGAATACTGCGTAGTCTTTCATAACAAGGCAACTTGTAACCCTTCCCAAATTTAATTTTTGCATCTATGAAAGATTTGAAATGTGGAGAACAGATTACATTCAAAGGGATGGCCTTTGTATAAAACAAATCTTGTTGCCTATCTGTCTACCTCATGGTTTTGTTGGGGCCTCTATATGGACTTCAATTAACCTTGTAACTTTTCAACTCCACTCACTCATCCACTTCCTTGGGCAAATTGTGATGGAGAGGAACTTAAACTATTGAATGAGCCTATTTGTGAGATAAGAGTGTTGGATTTTAGCCTTCCTTACTTTTGAAGCTAATGATCCAACATGACTCACATTAAATTTAACTTGCACTCGATTTATGAAATCCCTATATTCTGCTTCCTCTGAATTCTCATTTGTTATTTGACACCACTTAACATTTGAGAATCCTCCACGGTAATGATACTAAACTCTAGTTAAACTCCTTGTGATATTTGCCATTGCACAAGATGCATCTCATATTTTTTTGTTATCATCTTTTTGGGCAATGTATTTCATTTCTAAGAGACGACCGTTGCTAGACATCTTAACCAACATGTCTTTCCCTTTGCTGTCAAATTTTCCCGTGGACTTGCAAAATTCAAATATTACGGTTTAACATTTTTTATAAACTGACAAATTAATTAATAACAATTCATAATATATTTTATATACTAACAAATTAATAAATGACAATTTATAATATTTCTATATACTAAAAAATTAATAAATAACAATTTATAATATTGACTAAAAAATGGAAATAAAACCTATTATTAAAATTATTTAATTTAAAAAAATTATAACCTAAAAAATATAGTAAATAGTAAAATACAATTTAAATTTGTTATTTTGAAATTAAAAATAAAAAACCTAAATATTAAATGATCTTAACATAATTACAAAACTATGTTACACCAAGTTTCCAGGACAAAGACGACAGGGGATACAGGGCGTGTTTCCAGGATGAATTTTTTTGGAGGCCTTTTTTCAGGGGATGACAGGGGACAACTATTTAAAAATAAGCGAAAATTTGAAAAATATAGGAAATTTCAATTATTCATATAATAACATTGATAATGCATTCATCACACACATTATAGATCCTTAATACATAAAATTGGAGTTAAATTGAGATTTCACATAAGATTGAAGTTTCAATTACAATAATAATCACAATGAAATGCCTAAGGGCTGCAAGTTTCAACTACAAAATGTGTAAAACATAGAAAATGAAAATCTATTGTTGCCCTTAATCAAAAGCTACTAAAATGGCATCAAAATCAAATCCTGAGTTTGAGTCATTGGAACTATAAGGGATTGGCTTATCCAATAGAACCCCAACCAATCCCACCTGCACCTCCTCCTCATCAACCCGTGTGGCATCTTGAGGATCAACATCCCAATGTGCAAGTGGAGTCTAATGATACTCAGGGGTTTGTCGATCCTAAAGTCGTAAAGCACCATGCACGACTAACTTCTCTGCTTGTTAAGAGGTAAGCTTGTTCATCTTAATTGAGTGGATGAGGCCGCATGTGGACCAATTCCTCTTTGTAGCAGAGGAATTGTCAATTTTGAAAGGAGGTGAGTTGTAAGATTCCTCAAGTCTGGTGCATCCTTGCCATGCCATGTCCACCATCCAATAGGGTCTACTTGAGCTAATGTAGCTCTATCTGTCCTTGCCTCTGGTTTGCTAAATGTTGGACCACGGAGATTGACAAAGGATAGCCATTCTGTCTGCAGTAAAGTGGCTCCTCATCAATGTACATCTTTCGAAAGACCTTTATGCGCCCTTCTTTCACCTCTTCATCATCAGATGGAGGCATTCTCCTAGGCCGTGTTGCATACCATTTAGGATTTAGAGAAAAGGCTGCCATATGAAACAGGGTGTTCATTATGTTCCATAGCTGTGTCACAATGGGCCTGATATGCTCCTCATAAAAGCCCAAAGTAGGATCCCTACTACAAATGGCTTGCTTCATTTGCCCAAGCATGCTGTCAAATATTTGATAAATCTCTCCAACTAGGAGAGACTGTATCAACATATTTTGTGATCCCCACAATAGGTGAGATGATGGAGCAAACATCTGCAAACAAGTTACAACAAAAATTGGAAAACATTAAGAATTTAAGACTCAGAGTGAATCACAATGCTATCACAAAGAATGAAAAATTAAAATAATTTACAAGTTAGAAACATGGATAAAATTATTAAAAAATTAAAAATTAAAATATAAAATTAAATATTAAATATATAAAATCAACAATTGCTTACCTCACCTGTGGATCACCAATCATCGTTGAGGATCTTTTGTTTCACACTATTTCCTTCAATAGTGTTGCCTCTGGCCATCTACCCCACTCTTGATTAACCATCATTAATTGTAGAGCCTACTGCACCTCAAACATCCTCTCTAACAAAATGAAATAGCTGGTGTATCTAGTGTCCACAGACTTGAGGAATTCCTTTCTCGAAAAAGTCCTAAATAGAGCAAGTGAGGTGTGATGGTTGCAAATGAACATCTGTATGTCTCTAGTCTCTGCCACCATTGTCTTCACCCAATCTATCTTTCCAATGTCTTTCAATGCATTGTTCAATGCATGAACACAACATGGAGTCCAGAAAATGTGCTTGTAAGCACCCTCAACCATCAAGCCAACGAACTTACATATGCGGGATGAATCAGTCACCACTTGTACAACATTTGAGGGCCCAATCTCCTCTATGACATCCTTCAAAATTTGAAATTGGGAGGTTGCATCCTTCCTCTTCCCTACACAATCAATAACTCTAAGAAAATAAGAGCCAACAGGACATGTGACAATGATATTGATGAGTGGCCGATGCCTACTATTGATCCACCCATCTATGATGATAGAACATCCCACCCGTATCCAAGTTTGCCTTATCTCCTCCATCACCACACTCACTTTAGAATATTCTTTATCAAGGAGGCATATCCGTAGTTTATGTTCTCCAGGAGGGACATACGAGGAACCAACAACAATTACATCTTTGAACATTTGTTTGAAGTATAAGGGGAATGCGACAAATAAGATGGTATTGCATAAAAAAAGAAAAAATTGGCAATAGAAGAGTCAGCTACTTCCCGTGATTGCACATTGAACATCCCCGTAATAGTAGTAGCCTTTCTCTTTCCCTTGGTAGAATCCTATCCCATTTGACTTTCAACATCCACGGATTATGTAGGCAATTGTGTACCATGCATAGTCTCCAATAGAATCCCTTTTGTGTTTGCCTCACCCTCCATGTACAACCTAGTGATTTCGGCCTTCTTAGCTAATGTTATTTTTCACCTCCTTTTACCCCCTGTCCCAGTTATGCCCAAAAGATGGCAATAAACGCTTATATAGTGCCCCTAAAATCTTTGTTGCAAATATGACACAACCACACTCTACTCCCCCTGGAGTTTTTTTTCTCTGTCAATGGCTGTTGTAACTTGTGAAAGCGATTTTTTATGATTGAATGGGTCTTTTGCATAAATTTTGAGAAGCTGAGAAGGGCATTCAAGTGGATTATTTGAACCCACAATTGCTATAACACTCTCACTCCTTGAAGAAACCCTATTACTACCTCTATGTTGCATTTGAATCTCTTCACCCTTACTACCCTCACCGCTGCTCATTTTTTTTTATTGAAAATGCAAAACCGAACTGCAATTGCAAGTGCAAACAAAAAACCTCCATAAGTCTTTGATGTTTGAAACCTTGAAAAAAACCAAAAACAAATGAAAAATATTTTCTGTAAATTTGCAAAATGAACAATGGATGTGAAACATACCTCAAATGGTGTAGAATAATGCTCTCTTGCCTTCTTCTCATTGCTGTTCTCTTTTCTTCTCAGATGTTATCTTTCTTTGTCTTCTCCTTCACAATATGGGAAATGACAAAAATGAGCTCTGTTTTTAGTTTTAGTTAGAAAGGTTTTAGGTTTAGGTTAGTTAGGAATGAGTGCGGGGGTCCCTTGTGGGCCCTCACATCCCTTATATTGTTATTAATTTTGAGTTAAAAAAACGTTTTATGTTTGTCGGGACGTAGGGGACGCCCAGACGTCCTTGGTACGATCGGGGGACCGTAGAAGTCCCCTGGTCGTATCGGAGACGTTTGGGCATCCCCTGTCATCCCTTGCCGCCCCTCGTTCTAAATTTGGCGTCTTAAGGATGTCCCCTTTTTTTGCATGAATTGGGGATGGGTAGAGGACATTTTCTACCCGTCCCCAAAATGTCCCCTGTTGGGGATGAGCCTAAAAATGTAGGGGATGCGTCCTCGTGGAACATAGTTACAAACTTTTAAAATTTAATAGTTTGTAGTTATATTAAGGAACAAGTTTGAATTTGTGGAAAATAAATAAATTCAATTATTAAGTTAAAAGTAAAATATTTTAACATTATAAAATACTAAATTTTTAACATAAATCGTAAACCTAAAATTTATATAACTATCTAAGTTGTTAACCATTAGTATTTACTATTATGGTTACATATATGACCAAAACACCACAAAATGTTCAACTTACCTCAATCGATGATGGGAAATGCACACTCGCTTAGTTGCAGGGTCAAGACTCACCTTTCAATGGTGTAGGGTTTAACTTTTAGTTGGCGGGCCTGTTTGGTGCAAATTCCTAGTTTGTAGGCCACGTTTGGTGTAGAATTTTGCTTGGCCGTGTGGTGTTTGGCCTCAGCTTTTTGAAGATTTTGCATGGAGATTTTGTTCTTTCTTTTACTTTCACATGGAGATTCTGAGTTCCCGTTTCAATGCTTTGCTGCCGCTTACATGCCAGGGTTAGGTTTTCATTAACATTTCTGTCATTTCCCATGATTCAGGGTTTTTGTTATAACTTTAACCGAGTTTTTTAATTTATTTATTTTTCAAATCAATTTTTTTTGAAAGAAAAAATGAATATAGCGGATATACCACACAATTTGGCGATCTGCAAAAGTTCGGATTGAACTAAACTTCACACAGATTTGTATGAATCTGGTATCTATGGTTTTTACAGCCTTCTATTTATTTTGCCATTAACTCCCATCCAAGTCTTTTAGTATGATTGTTACTTGTTAGAGCCTCCTCTTGGTTTTATGCTGCCATTTGCTCCCTCTTTGGGTCTTTGGTATGATTTTACATTTCACAGCCTCTTCCCTCTTGGGTTTATTTGGCCATTGCAACCTTTTGGGTTCTTTGGTAGGTTACTCTTTTATGACAACTTTATCTTGTGTCTTATCACACTTATATACCTCCTTCCCTCTTGGGTTTTACCACTATTTCTGCTCATGCTAGACCTGTCAAAGTTTTACACTCCCGTCTCATGACATTACCAATTATCTCACTCATTACACTACTTAGTTCCTTCCTACCATCTTCATTCCATGCCTATCTTCCTTGTACATAGAATAACTTTCATTATGTGTAGGTTAGATATATATTGCACTATTTTACATTTCCATGTTTATCTTATGATTATTATGTACTAATGTGGTACTGACAATATATTGTTCCCTCTTATGGTATACATTAAATAGTTTTATATGCTTTTTAACTTCTTACAGCTTACCTTACAACCCTTGCTTCTTAGTTTTGCCTTTAATTTTAAACTCTCTTACCTATTCTCCTACTTGTCACACCTCTTTGCCTTACACGCTTCATAGATTTTCCCTATTACTAACTCACCTCTCGAGTTTTACACACTTCAGTAGTTTTTCCTATACTACTAGTTGCACTTCTTGGTTTTACACAGCTTGATAGCTTTTGACTTATTACTCCATGCACTCTTAGTTTTATACACCTTAATAGCTTTGGCATATTAGTTGCATATCACATAGTTCTCTACGCCTCATTGGATTTGACATACTACTTACATACCTCGTGGTTTTATATCTTTGGCATACTATCAACCTCTTAGTTCTCTACACCTTTTAGTATGTCTCTAGGCTCTCATGTTCATGAAGTTGCATTGTAATTCCTTGGGGAATCAATTGGGCCTCGTCCTCACAAACAACTTATCTCCTATGATTACCAACTTATTACCCTTAGGATCTGAGTTATAGCTAGGCATTTTCTTTGAAAGGGATAACAATGGTTGAGTGTCTCCTTTGGAGTCCTAAAGTTAGTTGTGCTTTTTGTAGCTAAACTTTTGCAGTCTATCAACATGTCTTGTCACCCACACCTTACCCCTTCTTGTGACAGAATGGTTCTCGAATTTGTTCTGTCATAGTATCACTCATTTATGCACATTCACATTGGGGAAACCTAGTCAAAACTCATTATCCTCCTTTTATCTCACACTATCTATTGAGCCCACCAAGGTCAGACTCAAAATAGCATTCTTTTCGAAGGTGTACAAGTCTAGGAGTATTTACACAATCATGGTTTGTACATTCTCCTCTTTATTGCAGCGAGGTGTAAGCTCTCTAATGTTAGTCATTGTGCATACCCATTTGATCAACCTTCCGAATTCTAGGTTGCCAGGATACAGGTTCGTGTATGTGGGTATGTCGATTTTTAAAAGCCCTTGTGTATGGTACATCTTGGGTATGTTTGTACATCACATAAGACGACACAAAAAGGGACACACATACAAAAATACAAAAGCTAATCACATTTTAATCAAAAAAGAAGTGATATCACTTGGCACACTCCCTATCCTATGTTGGAAGATTCAAAACATCCACAGTATGGCCTTATAACAAAATTTGAGGCCCTTTGGGGTGCGGTAGGTTTTTATTATTTGGCAATAGGAGGCTACATATCCATCATATATAATGCCTCGGCCTTTTCACACAAGTACCAATAGATCCTCATAGATTAAGCATATGGCTCCTTTAGAAGAGTCCTAATGAACGGGATAGACCATCCGTAGGAAGGTAGGTTTTCTGATTTAATTTCACATTGCATCTAATAGCCATTCATGGGATCAGTTGTATCACTTCAATAATTTGTCACATAGCCAAAATGGTTCCTACATGATCTGGGTTTTTTCGCTACCTTGATGTCAAAAAACTGATAAAATCATTGTCTAATTTGATTAGATTGTCTAGATTTCGGCTATAAGAACTTGTTTTCACCTTGGTAGCAGCTCCATTTCTCCATCCCTTTTCACTATCATTCTCCTAGTCCATGACAGGCTAATTTGCAATTTTATCCTAGCTTCTTTATACCCTCTTCTTCATCTCTTTTCAAACATTGTTAGCATTGGTCATAGGCATTCAAAGTTTAATTACTTTCCCTTAAACCAACCCGACATGAGTATCATCTGCATCCATTGGAATTTTAGAGTCAATCTCTTGACCATTGCTATCTTCTTCTGAAGAGAAGTTTCTCTGAAGAAAATGGTTGGGCTTGTCAAGTGTCACATTCTAGTGAAGAGAATTATTTACAAACACGTTAAACAGATTTTGACAGGGTCATCTAAGCACATCATGACATCTTCAAGGATTTCCCATACCTAATTTAGATCTTTCCTTAGGTAGGGTACCCAAGGGTCAATGTCCCCTTCTCCGGGCTTGTTCATTTTGAAGACATTGGGCCCCTTCGACTTCCAATGAGCTTAAAGGGAAAGAGCAAGGGAAGTATTTAATGTCATGATTGTCAGTTTCTTTTGTAGCTTTTTATTTTTTCCAAGCAACTCTCTAATTAAGACTTAGAAAAGTTAAGTTGGTTCGAAAAAGTGCAAATACCAACTTGAAAAAATAAAAGGAAACTTATATTTCTACAAGGAGGTCGGTCCTCTTTGAGGGAATCATCCTTTTGATTTTGGCATCACCTTTAACCATATAAAAGGGTCGCTTGGCTTGGAAAAGGGGATACTTTGGAATTCACTTGCTTTCAGTTGGAGCAAAAAATTGCTCTCTCTCTTCCATCGACGACTAAAACCCTCCATGGAGGTTTATTGAGGACAAAACCCCTCAATAAAATTCAAATTTGGGCACAAAAACCCTCAAAATCTGCATAAGGTGGTCTCATTTACAGATTACATTGGGCTACATTCAGATTTCTATAGTGCACTATCTATATTCAGTCATTTTCAGCTAGGGCAGATCAATTGGATTGTTTTGATTCTGGTAAACTACTCGTGTTCGTGTTGGTGGCACTTATTTATCCCTCCCTTTACACTATTTTCCCTTGTCGGACAAGCTAGTTTACAAGTTTTTCACCTCTCTTTTATATCCTCTTCTTTACCTCGTTTCACGCATTTAGCATTGTGGCAAGTTTTAGGGTTTAAGAACATTCCCTTAAACTATTCCCGCTTGAGTATCCTCGGTATGTTTAGGATTTTAGAATGCTCTCTCTTGATTATTGCTCTTTCTTCCTTGGATTCCTCTTAGTTACCCTTGGGATTTTAGATTTTAAGTGCCACATTTTGGCAATCCTTTATTTTCAGGCTTAATAGATCAGCTACCATTTCTTGCCTATGCACCTTATGACATCTTCCAAGGTTCTTCGGACCTAATTTAGTCTTTCTTTATAGGATATCTTGACTTGACCTAAGCCTATATCTACTGACTCTATTCCATTATTTATAGGTCTGTTAAATTGGTTGTATCTGCTATCTATGCAACACAAGATGCACCTCATGACATCTTCTAGGTTATCTAGACGTAATTTAGTTTTTCCTTATAGACTATATAAACCTGACCTAGTCTCATTACCCTACTAGTTACACTCTTTTTTCAAGCCTACTTCTACCATTTTATATTTATGCACCTTATGACATTTTCTAGATTTCTTGGACCTAAGTTAGTCTTCCCTTATAGGCTATTTGAGCTTGATATAATCCTATTATCTACTTATTTTTCTTACTTTTCACACATGCTAGACTGATTTCATCTCTCGTCCATGCACCCTATGACATCTTCTAGGTTCGCTGAACCTAAATTAGCCTTTCCTTATAGGCTATATGAATCTGACTTAATCCGTTATCATGTTATTTACATTATTTTAAGGCTTACTAGACTTGATTTATCTCCCTTCTATGCACATTATGACATTTTCTAGATTTTTTAGACCTAATTTAGTTTCTCCTTATACGTTATCTAGACCTAAGTCTAATCTTATTATTTGATGTAGTCCTATTATTCGGTCCTATCCTAACACCCTTCTTTGAGCTCTCTTTACATTTGATTATACTTCCATTTTTAGAGCCACTTGCATACGCTTACATTGTTGCATTGTTGTCTTCTCCTCAGTCTTGTATCATTAGGGTTCCTAAGCATATTTGCACCCTTCACAGTCAAGACATAAGATTCAACATACGTTTTTCTCATGGAAATGTAAGTATATTGTATATGGTTATGTTTTTATTTATCACTTCATTTATAGTCATTTCTTTTGATTTCTGTGCACAATGTTTTTTCCCGAAGACCATCTTGCTTTACACTATTGTGACACACAATTTTTGGTTGGGGCATATGTATATACCTTATTTTTCACTTACTAATGATTTCTCTTTGTAAGCTATTGACACATTATTTCCTTTGAGTGCGTGTCTTAAGGGGGGTACGAGGAGTGGGGTTTGGGTTGGTTGGAAGTACTTTGTGAGAGATGGTCATGACACTTTCCCTAACATGCCTTAGCCTTCCTACTACCAGTTTACAACCACTTGATATCCTCAACACTACCACCTTCACATTTCTTTCTATAGCACCCACATATCACCTTTAGATCCCCTTCATACTTCCTTTAAGTGTCTTGCTCCCTACTCCCTCCTCTCTCCTCCTCTTTACCTTATATGGATTTTTTGTGGCCGACTACATCAACCAATCTAGACACCTTTTTCCAGTAGACTCCATTGAGTTTGACCATGGTTGATGTCGTTAGCTAAGTGAGATAGTGACTTAAGGTTATCTTCTCCTATTTATAGGCTTTATTGTTGTCATTTTTCAAATAAATCATCGCATAGTTTTCTTTGACTGTACTCACAAATATGCTGGTTAAGAATTCTTAGGGTTAAGTGGAGCTTATACTTCGAGGTCATCATTGGGGCATTGGGTTACTAGTAGCATAAGAAATAAGAGCTGCATGAGCGAGGCCTACCTTATTCATTGGAGTCCTCAATTTTGGTCTACTTAAGTGTTCTACCTATCCCTCATGTGAGCCATCCACAACAATCTTTATAAGGTGCTACTAACCTAGATATGGGTTAATGTGCTCATAGTGTTGTGCAAGATGAGCATTGCCAACCTTGAACTCTTTCTTTTACGTTCATTGATTGATCATGTTTTCGTACTAGGATAGTGTAGCATATCTTGTCTATTACATTATTGTTCTTTATAGAACACATGCTTACTGCCAAATGACATTACAACCTTTAATGTAGGATTAGCTCTTATTTCTTATCCTAGCTCTTTCTTAGACCTGTAGGATCCTAGCAAGACCCATCCCCATATCTTAGATATAAGCTTTGGAACCCAATACCTTAGATATGAGTGTGGATTACCTTCTTCAAGATCCACGACTATCATGCCTTTAAGCTCTATCTTTGTCTTGTGTGTTGGCCCTAGTATAATATTCTACTTATATCCAAATCTATATAAAAGAGAGAGAGAGAGGATATAATCATTTTCACCATCTTGGCTAAGATACTATTCACAGGAAACCAAGAAAGAGTTTGAGAAATTTGGGCCTTTGGGCAACTAAGTACTTCACAAGAATTCAAGAAAGAGCCTAAGAATGTGGGCCATTGGGAATTTAATAAAGGGTCTTGGATAGCTTTTATTTCAAAAACGTTTGGCTATTAAGAGCTTCTGGAGAGATAACGACCAAAAGATATTCGGTTTTGGGGAAAAAGAAGGGAGCCTTTGAGAGCCTTATAGGTCACTTTCACTAGGAAAATACCATCCGTTTTAGGAGATGCCCAAATTAGGTAATCCTCTTCGAAATAGGAGGCAGTTGAGAATTTATGAATTTTCGTGATCAAAGTTTTGTTGATCCATAGGGATCCAAAATGACTCTACTTCATCAAATCAGTCAGCACGAAGAAGGAAAAATAATACACGGAGGTTCTGTATTTTTAGTAACAGGACCGCCGCTCTATGTAGAGTGCGGTTACAGAACCGCCACCCAACCAAGGTTGGCTGGTCCTGGGACCACTGGTCTGCTTTGGGCGGTGGTCTTGGCTCTTTCAGACAGAAAACAAAAATATGAAACAAACAACCTAGAATTTGGAAGGTTGTCTGTGTCTCTTCTCCTCCATGACCTTTCCCATTCTCTAGTGCACAGGAGGACATGAGAAAGGCTATAAATACATGTTTGTAGAAGAGAATAGGATCATCGAAGCATGAAAGCAAGTGAGCAAGAAGTTCTTAGTGCTGGAATTGTGTTTTGTAGAAGAAAGGAGTGTTGAGACAGAGCAAGCAAGTATTTGGGAGGAAGTGTGAGATATTATCTACTTCTCTTTCATACTTATTGTAAATTTTGTACTTGTTATTTTGAATTGGCCAATAAAAGTGGGAAGAAAGAGAAATTTCCCTTCCCGACTGGTTTTTCCTCCTCTGGAGGTTTCCAGGATAAAATTTGTTGGTGTTTATGAGCTTAAATTCTTTTCTTTCCTGCAATTGTGGATTCTAAGCATAAGCATAATTCATTCACTAGCTATCTCTGTCATTTTCTAATAGAAAGTAGAACAACAACGTTTATTTTGTGATTCTATGGATAATTTCAAAGTTGAAGAGTTTACAGATCATTTTGGTATCAGAGCTAACAAGTATCCAGGACTGTGGTATTCATTCTTGGATTTGTATGACAGTGACGAGATCTAAAGGCGAAGAGGCTTTACCTTGCGATCCAAGAAATTTCTACAAAGAAGTGGAAATAGAGAATTTGGGGACATATGGAGGAAGAGAACTTGGTCCGTAGAATCGAGATGTTGGAGACCATGATGGATAGGATGTTTAGAAGGCAAGAAGAGCTTGCCAATTTGCAGAAGACAACTTCTGTCAAGCAAGACTCCATGGACTCAGTGGTTCGGGGCTTAGCTGAAAAGTTTGGCATAGGAAGGAGCCACCATGAGGAAAGTTATGGGGAAGAGCATGAAGAAGAGACTTCAAACGCAAGAGAAAAGGTAAAATCTGATCATACTCCTTTTAAAGTTGAGACGAAAGTTGATATTAAAAGCTTTGAAGGACAAGTAGATGCAGAGTTGCTTGATAAATGGTTAAAATAGTTAGAAGTCTACTTTAGCATCCATAATGTCACTGAGGCATAGAGGATCACCTTTGCACATCTCAAAATGGAGGGACACGCTCTGGTTTGGTGGGAAACCCATCTAACCACTTGTGAAAAGAAGAAGCATCCTATTGTGAAATCTTGGCAAGAATTTAAAGAATTACTTAGAGATAAATTCTATCCTATTGGCCACAAGACTGACCAAATGATTAAATGGTAGTATTTTAGACAAGGCAGTGGTCAAAGTGTGTAGGACTATACTATGGAGTTTCAGAGGCAGGCCATGTTGCTAAACATGGACTTGGAGGATGAGGATATTCTGACTAAGTACTTGGGAGGACTTCACACTCACCTTCGAAGAAACGTCATCTCCACCAAGCCCAAAGATCTCAACGAGGTGTGTGTGCAAGCATACTACATAGATGATGAAAAGAAGTAAGGGGAAGCAGAGCCAAGGGTAAAGCAGTTGAAAAATCAGTAGAAAAAAGAGTATGGACAAACAAGTAACAAGGGTAAGTGGAAAGGGAAAGGTAAACAAGCTGCCACTACTTTGAATACTTGTAAAGATCCCAAGAATTTTTGCAAGAATTGTGATATCAATGGTCATACTGATGCTACATGTTGGAAGTTACATCCAGAGTTACATCCAAAGAACCAAACCAAGGACTCAAAGAAGTCCATGACAACTATAAAAATAGAAGGGGAGGTGGAAATCAAAGATGACTTTGATGTAGATGAAAGGCTTGGATGCACGGCCACCAACATGGACAGCCAGGAAGAGGAGATGAGTAGACTATTCCAAATCAAAATCCAGATATAAATGCTTTGGTTGATATTGGTTCTCAATCTAACTTGATTTTTGAAGCAGTTGTAAAGAAGCTTGGTCTTGAGACTTATGAGCATCCACACCCTTATCCTTTGGGTTGGGTGAAGAAGGGTGTTGAAATTCAGGTAACAAGAAGATGTAAGGTCAAGTTTGGGATAAATTCCCAGTATATTGATGTTTTGGAAGCTGACGTTATTCCACTTGATGCTTTTGATGTTGTATTTGGGAGTCCTTACTTGTATATCAGGGATGATATATTTATGAGAAGGGAAAACTGGTAAAGATGGGTCAAGGATGGGATCAGCTACAACATCCGAGCACACCAGCATAAGACACAGGTTACTATGGTGAGTGCTAACCAAGCAAAATGACTTATTCAGGAAAATCATAATCAGTTTTGTTTACTTTTGTTAAAGGATAAACAAGATGGGGTAGAAGTTTCAGATATTTCTAACTAGGGAAAGCATGATTTGGATAGTATTATTCAGTCTTTTCAGGAATTATTTCAGGCTCCTAGTGGGTTACCACCAAAATGGGAAGTAGAGCATGAGATTCAGCTATTTCCAGAGTCCCCTCTACCAAACATCAAGTTATATAGGAAATCCTTGCTTGAGAGTACTGAAGTAAAGAAACAACTCCAGGAACTACTAGACCAAAGGGGTGATACGTCCAAGCACCTCACCATGTGGTTCACCTATTGTGATGGTGCCAAAGAAGGATGGTTCTTGGATAATGTGCATCGACTACTGTGCTTTGAACAAGATCACCATAAAGAAAAATATCCACTTCCCCACATAGATGATCTCTTGGACCAGCTTCAGCATGCCAAATTCTTCACAAAGTTGGATCTCAAGTCAAGTTATCACCAAGTCAGAATGAAGGAGGAGGATATATGGAAGACTACCTTCAAAACAAAACATGGTTTGTATGAATGGTTAGTACTTCCTTTTGGGTTATACAATGCACCTGCTACATTTATGAGATTGATGAATGATGTATTATAGGATTTCATAGATTCATGTGTCATTGTATATCTAGATGATATTTTGATTTTTAGTACCACATGGGAAGAACATCTAACTCATTTACAACAAGTCTTGCAAGTTCTCAGGGAGAAATAACTGCTTTGTAATATGAAGAAATGTGAATTTTCCAAACAGTCACTTGTCTATCTTGGGCATGTGGTTGGAGGAGGATAGATACGAGTGGATCCAAAGAAGGTAGAAGCCATCACCAATTGGCCAACACCAACTAGGAGCCACAAAGACTAGGAATTTTATGGGAGTAAGTACAGTACATGTAGAAGTTCATTCTAGGCTTCTTCGCGATTGCAACACCTCTACACATAGTGGCCACAAAGAGTAAGGGTTTTGACTGGGGTAAGGAACAAGAAAAATCCTTTGAGTTATTGAAATACAAGATTAGTCATGCTCCAGTACTTTCTCTTCCTAATTTGCAACATCCTTTTGAAGTAGAGACAGATGCTAGTGATTACACCATGGGCACAGTGTTGCTTCAAGGAGGTAAACCCATATGTTATCATTCTGAAACTTTCACTTCAGCAGTTAAAGGATATTCAGTATATGATAAGGAAATGTATGCACTAGTTTAGGAAATTAAAAAATGGAAGCATTATTTGTTGGGTAAAGAAACTATTGTGCACATTGACCAAAAACCTCTCTAGTATTTGTAAGCACAGTCTAAATTGCAGCAGGCAAGGCACTACAAATGGATGGGGTTCCTTCAGCAGTTCCATCTAGTGATCAAATACAAGAAGGGTAGTACAAACTTGGTGGTAGACATGTTGTCTAGGCCACCCACATAGGAGAAGTTTTTTCTATTTGGCCACTATCTCTCATATTGAGCCCTTCACGAAGGAAGCTTATGGAGAGGCCTATGCCCAGGACAGAGACTTTGGGGTGACATTTCAGTAGTTGCAATCCCAAAGGACTGAAAGGAAAGGGATTGAAGATTGTTATCTCAAGGACGAGCTGCTCTACCGATGGGGGAAGCTTTGCGTGCCAAAAGAAGAAAGAATTCTATTGATGAGGGAAGCACATACCTCGAAAGTAGTGGGACATTTTGGTGTTGGTAAGACCCTAGCCCACTTGCAAAGGTACGTGTATTGGCCCAATATGCAAGAAGAAGTATCAAAATTTATATGTGGATGTAAAATTTGTTGTACCAGCAAGCCTAAGACTAGGAAGGAGGGTTTGTATATGCCTTTTCCAGTACCTACTCATCTATGGGAGGAAATTTCTATGGATTTTGTAGGAGGATTACCTATGTCTAAACATGGCCATGACTATCTATATGTTTTTGTTGATAGATTCAGTAAGATGTGTATTCTTATGGCATGTAAAAAGATAGTAAAATCACATGAGGCAACAGATCTTTTCTTTGCTAATGTATGGGTGCATTTTGGTTTGCCAAAGTCTATTGTTTCTGACAGGGATTCTAGGTTCTTGGGGAATTTTTGGACTACTTTGTGGGACAAGATGGATACCAGGTTACAGAGGAGCACAAATTTCCATCCACAGACAGATGGACAGAAAGAGGTGGTAAACAGGACTTTGGTACAGTTGATCAGAGGGTATAACAGAAAATATCCAAGGACTTGGGATGATTCCTTAGCCTACATTCAACATTCCTATAACCGGGCAGTACACACATCCACTATGAAGTCACCATTTGAAGCATGCTTGGGATATCTACCTACAAATACGTTGGAAATAGAAGTTGGGTAGCAGGATGAGGAGGAGACATGAGACACAAAGGTGACTAGAGAAAACAAATTTATTGAGAGGATCTAGAAAATCCATCTCAAAGTCAAAGAACAACTAGAGAAATCTCAAGCCAAGTACAAAGCTAGGCACGATCAGCATAGGAGGGAACATAAACTTCATGTTGGAGATAGAGTTTGGCTTTACTTGAGCAAGGAGAGACTACAAGGTCAAGCAAGGAAGCTCAAGCCACTACGATATGGGCCCTTCACCATATTGGAGAAGGTTGGAGAAAATGCCTTTCAACTTGATTTACCATCATTTATGAGGATGTACTCTGTAGTAAACTATGAGAACTTGCACCTATATGAGCCATCCATGCTAGATGAAGATGAAGGACTATAGTTTCTACCTTCCATTGAGGATTGTGTCTTGGAATCATGAGGTGAATTGGAGGAGGATGTAGTGATGCAGCAAAAGGTCAGAGAGACTAGGAGAGGTCCCCAGGAGTCTTGGTAGATTGGACTGAAAGGAAAGACACCAAGGCAGTCCCGGTGGTACTCAAAGGAGTAAGTGAGGGAATTATTTCCTCATCTACTCCCCCACTAAGATTTTTTGGGACCAAAAGCCTCCTAAGCAAGGGAGGTGTGATCCATAGGGATCCAAAATGACTCTACTTCATCAAATCAGTCAACACGAAGAAGGAAAAATAATACACAAAGGTTCTGTCTTTTTAGTAACATGACCGCCACTTCTGTGCAGAGCGGTAGTTACAAAATCGCACACCCAACCAGGGTGGCGGTACTGGGACCTCTGGTCTTCATTAGGTGGTGGTCCTGGCTCTTTCGGATAGAAAACAAAAATATGAAACAAACAACCCAAAATTTGGAAGGTTGTTCGTGTCTCTTCTCCTCCATGACCTTTCCCATTCTCTAGTGCATGGGAGGACATGAGAAAGGCTATAAATACATGTTTGTAGAAGAGAATAGGATCATCAAAGCATGAAAGCAAGTGAGCAAGAAGTTCTTAGTGCTGGAATTGTGTTTTATAGAAGAAAGGAGTGTTGAGATAGAGCAAGCAAGTATTTGGGAGGAAGTGTGAGATATTATCTACTTCTCTTTCATACTTATTGTAAATTTTGTACTTGTTATTTTGAATTGGCCAATAAAAGTGGGAAGAAAGATAAATTTCCCTTCCCGACTGGTTTTTCCTCCTCTGGAAGGTTTCTAGGATAAAATTTGTTGGTGTTTATGAGCTTAACTCCCTTCCTTTCCTGCAATTGTGGATTCTAAGCATAAGCATAATTCATCCACTAGCTATCTATGTCATTTTCTAATAGAAAGTAGAACAACAAAAATTATTTTTTGATTATGTGGACAATTCCAAATTTGAAGAGTTTAACTCGAAATCTCTTCATGTGATACAGAAAAATCATTGTAGCACAAAACTGGGAATCCATAAATGGAGCTTTGGCTAAAAGTTTGTTTTCACAGACTTAAATGGTTTTACCATTTGCAAGTTACCATAGAACTCCAGTCACTTTGTTTCAACCAGTAAGCCAACCTTGCATCAGACTATGCGTCCATAAGTGAAGCTTTGGCTAAAATCGTATTCACCCATACTTAATGGTTTTTCCATTTGCAAGATACCATAAAATTGCTTGTGTGAACCAGTAAGCCAGGCTAGCAACGAACTGGAAATCCGTTAGTGGAGCTTTTACTATAATCTTTCCCTCCCAGAGTATGATTGTTTGCCATACACAACCTTTAGACTCTATTTGCAATGAGAGGTTATGCTTTTCCAAAGTTTTCCAAATGGAGGAACAGCTACTAGATCTGACAAGAGCTCAAAGCTCTAGCTTTCTCATTAATATTGCAATATTCACTTACAAGCATCTGCTTCCCCCAAATAAATCCTGCATTAGTCTTCCATAGAACTTTACTGTAGCGGTATTACTGTCATGTTTTTTACCCTATTTAAGCTGTATGTAACCTTGGGTTTTATTGTATCCTCACAAAGCATTTAAGTTAAATTACCGTTGAATTCTTAGCATGATCTTGTAGTGGCATATTCATAAGTTAATATAACACTTTTTAATGAAAAAGGTGTTTGTCTATCTTTCTTTCACTGCTGTGTTTATCATATGACATATCAATACTTCAAATGAGCACATTATCTTGTTGGAAAACCAATGTTTCTTTTTTTGGGGGCTAAAGGTGCCTAGGGTGAAGGGACCCAAGACCCGGAAAAATTGTTGGCTGAGATGCCAACTCATAGGTGATGCTAGTAACCAAACTGGGAAAATAAAATTATTAACATGAAGTTCAAACTGCGACGAAGTTAGAAAAAAATAAAAGCTAGTATCTTCCATCATTTATCTATCACACTATTTCTTCTTTTATTATTCTCCTCTGTTTGATTTAAACATGAAAAAGGCACTAGTAGGTGTGCATAAAGACAATTTTCTATCCACAGATGTCTTCCCTCTTTTTGAACCTAGGTTTCACAATTTTTAATGAAGAGGAAGCTCGTCTGCTTTGCAACAGTCTTCTGATATCAACTATAATGCCATGGACGGAAAAGGATGAGTATACACCATCTTGCCCAAATTTTCCACTCCCCAATTGGTTGCTATATCTATCACCATTATTTACTCTCCTCCTGATATGCTGGTATGAAATCCTGAATTTCTCAGTTTCCATCTTTATTTCCTGACTGAGATTGTTTATTTGCCAGTTGTTGTTCTTCACCTTTGTGATTGCTTCAATAACTAGCGCTGAATCCCCTTCCACCTGTATTTTCTGCCCCCCGTTTTCCATAGCAAGTTCTATTTCTGCAAATAGCGCCATTGCTTCTGCCTTATTTTATTTCAATCCCAAGTGGACTGAAAACATCAGAGGTTGTCCATCATCATATCTAAAGATCCCTCCCTCTTCTGTTAATCCTGGATTTTCTTTTGCAGATCCATCAAAATTGAGCTTAACCCAAACATTTGGGAGTTCCTTCCACATCTTTAGGCTTTTTCAGCTTATTACCAAACCCATCATCAGGGAGTTGGAAAATAAACATGTGTATACTAGAAATTTACAATTATATATTTTTTCTTCATTCTTAATTATTATATGAAATTATTTTTATGTTTTGCATCTTTTCCTTGTATGCATAATGGTGTTCTTTTCAAACATTCCTTACCACTTTACAAACTTCTTAATTTTCTGTACTCTGGTTTCTGCTCATCTTGTTTTTAAATAACATGTGATTGCAGTACATGCTACAAGCAGTATTCTTCAAACGGATACGAGTTCTAAAAAGGTTTGATTATAGGAACCTTTTGCTAAGGACCGATCTTTATTTGAAATGGAGTTTTCTTTGGGATTCAATCAAAATTTTCTAGGGTTCAGTGTGGAATGTGTCATAAACCATTCTATTCAGATCTTCTGGAATACGTTGTAGCTAGAATCCCTGGCAGCAAATCTGTCTATAATGTTGGAATGATTTAAGTGTCTTATGTAACACATTGGACTTGCAACCATGGCAGGTTAATTCCAATTGCCAACTTTTAAAAAGATCTGGGATTAGCTTAGGTACTTCGAACTTGTAATGGTTCTTGAGGAAGAGTTTACTATTGAGAATCCTGAAAAGGAAGCCGATGAAATTAAGGCTATCAGCTTTTCTGTCAATCACATTTCTTCACGTCTAAAGGCTTAGTATTGAATAAGCATGTTTTGGGGGAGAAACATTGGTTTTAGTTATCTATTTCACTGTGTTATTTGTACCAAAGATGTCCATGCCGTTTCTGAAGCATATGTGTGCACTAGCAGTTGAATCATGAAATTTTTGATGTCTTATGGTTGGAATAAATATAACTTTGTACAAATGCCACAAATTTACATATTGGTTGTGGTCTGTGAAACTTCCAGAATCCAAATACTAAAACTGTATCAAGTTTGTATTTGATCACCACCTCATATAGTTAGCATTTGCAGCACTTCTGAATGTATGTGTCCCTTCTATTCTATAGACAAGAAACACAACCGGTCCATATGAAACAAAAAAACAAGTCAAGGAAATTCTCTTTACAAGAAACACAACCGGTCCATATGAAACAAAAACCCTTATAACCGAAGCAAAGAGCATCTAGAACAGGCCTTTAAAACTAAAAATGCCAAGCAAAAAGCAATCAAGAAGACACACTGATGTCTCTCCTACAGCAGATGGAAAGCATCTTTTCCAAGATCATCTGGGAGCCTTCTCCAATGGTCTCCAGAACCTCCACAATCCACTTCCTTGTGAATGCTAAAAGGACCAACCAAAGGCTCTTTGTTTAGAGAAAAAAGGTAAATCTGAAGGAGAATTCGACAGACCATTTGCTATAGAACCTGAGACCACCGCGTCTTTCTTATTACTTAATTTATCCAACTGCATTTTCTCAAGAAACACTTATTTTATCCACTTGCATTTGACATCACATGGTTTCTCCAAAAGGAATCCTTGCTTGTACAGGGTATTTTAGTTGGTAATTGTTATTCCATTTTTACAATGTTGGTAACTGTTCAATACATAGATACATAGATACATATTGTATATTTGTAATTCTCTCTCTTTGCCTCACACACACACATACTCATATGGACCCATTTGCATGTATAATATCACGGGGTTCTGGAAAGCTTTATATCTGTTTATGTACCCATATCATGATGTAAATTTGGAGTTCCAAATCTCCGCAAAGAAACACTTCAAATTTATCACTTGATCTCTCCTTAGTATTCTCATTCACAATTTAGATACTGAAGCATCTAATAATCACCTTACTAAGAATTATTGACAAGATACGTATGGCATCCATTTATTCATTATTGATACAAGGGAATCAACATCTATTACTCAGAAAATGCTTAAAACAAGCTCATTGATCATTCTTATGCCATACAAAATTGAGTCTATCCTCTTTATCAACTTAGGATCGCAGATTATTGAAATACAATAATCAAAATGCATTCAAGAAACATCTCCAATTTCTTATAAGTACATGCAATGGAAACACACCATTCCTTTTAGTCATTCATTGAGGTTGAGTATTTGATTCACCTTTCAACCATAACATCGATATGTAAAATTCACTATTGTGCTCGTTTGAGCAATTAAAGTTTCTTAGTGAACCTTTTGTTATTCCGTGCAATGATTTAAATTCTAGATTACATGTTCACCTTTTTGCCACATCACCTTCATTGGTTTTGCCTTGCTTATGATACCTCTCAAACCATCATATGATTCTTTCATCTTTTGCTAAGGTAAGTCCACCTCAAGCCCACCCTACTTTTGATACACGGTTGGGACTTGGCTTCCAAACTTTCTTATACCTTATAATATCCCCGATAAATAATTTCTAACAAATTTGGGTATTTTATCAAACCGTAGGGCCGCTGTATAAAAAAATGAACTTTAATGACAGCAACAATAAACAGTTTTTTATAAAAAGAACAAACCCCAATTGCAGATAATATATATATATATATTTTCAAATCAGCTTCAAGGTAAATACCAGAGTAATTGTATACAATTACTGGCTCAATTTTAATGATCTAGATACATAGAAGACTGCAAGAAATAAAAACACAAACTGAAACCCTTGCAAAAACTATCCAGATGTGGTGTCCAAAATAGAATCAATCCCTCAAGGGTGGCCTCCAACTATGGAAGTGTATAGTAGGCCTTGCAGATGTTTGTTTGAAGAAATCTTTGGCCGTACTTTGCTGTTCTGGATCCTAAAACAACCCTGAATATGATGTCCTAGCTGAACTGGATGAATATTTGTACCCTGAAAGATCACTGCAACCCCTGGATGGAATTTCCAAGCTTGGATGTGAGAGTTTCTGTCCTCAGATTTGTATGTAAATGAGGGTTTGTTCTCTATTGCAGACAATGAAGTAGTTGATAAATTTATAAGATATGTAATAATAAACCCCAAAATCTACTTTTATATCTTCCCCAAAGGGTGGTGCCACCTTTAGAGCTTGATGCATGCTAAATAAACAATTACAAATTATTTAATTGGTATCTCCAAGATTGGTGCTCCATCTAAAAATAAAAACTTGATGTTCAAGCAACACTTTTATCTTTGGCGCCCCATAATGGAAATTCCTTATTTTATTATTATTTTATTCCTCATGCACTCACTTCTCCTTTTGGTGCCCCATATTGGAAATATAATATTTTATTCCACTTCTGCTTTGTGGCCTCACTTATTAAAATATAATTTAAGTGTCTTTTTTCCAATTAAAATATAAAAGTACCCTTGAATCACTTAAATTTAATATATTTCCCTCAATAATTTTCCTTAGCCTACAGGAAATAAAAAGAATAGGCTATGGGTATCGAGAATCAATTAAGTCTTAAAAGGGGATATTACATACCTTAGCCAATATGAAATTTATTCTTTCTAATTATTTTTTTTGCATCCCAACATTTTGAGGTCCAAATGCTACTAGTGCTACCCACCTGATCCACATGTTCACCTTGTTTGAACATGTATATTGTCAACAATCCCATATTGTTATAGTTCTTCCTCAACATATGAGACTATAAGCCCCTCAAGTTCCACATCTTATTTTAGAAATTGCTCCCATCGAATGTCATGTTATATCAATTCTTAATCCACATGAGCAATCTTCCATCAACATTAGCATTTCTAGGATAAAGCTTATTTAGTATTTCAAGAAAAGATAGTCTTGTAACAATAAAGGTTTGGAAAATGCAAACATTTGGACTTTAAATGGAAGGGGTGCTTTAGATTTTCTAGATATCCTGCAGTGTTTAGCAGAAGGGTTATCACTCAAAACCTAAGACTGCACTGAAACGTCCAGTGCCGGCCTGCACCAGGTCTGAAATGTACCTGGTACTGAAACTGGTACTGGTACTCTCTGGGTACACTGTGGGTACTTACCTACAGGCCCTGGGTATGTACCGGGTACAGAGAACCGTACCCGGGACATACCAAGGTCCTGTGGGTATGTACCCACAACGTACCCACACAGGTTTTTTTCAAGTGCAAAAAAAAGATGAACTTCAATAGATTCTTAAACCGTAATTCAAATAAGTACATACTGGTTTTTAGCAAAACATTTAACAATCTCCACTGAAAAAAATGAGTTACCGTAAGCACAAAATGTGTAGGCTAGGATAATGTATAAATTTCATTGCCCTTACAATTCAGAAATTTCGAGAACCCCCTCTATCTCTTGTCTGCGTCTTGAATAACCAACCATGTAGATGAGCTGTATATTAAGCTCTGGTCTTTATGTTCATTAGGCAGCATGTGGAGGGCCTCATATTTGTGTGTACATTAAAAGACTTGTAGAGGATAATGAGTTTGTACTTTTGCTAGGGAACCATAGGTGAGGGTATATTAAGGTTTTAGTTTATTTCACGAGGACATTGCGATATATGGGATGAATGTGGATAGTTAGAACTATGAATCAGTGCTAGACCGCACTGAAACATCCAGTACCGGCCCGTACCAGGTTTGCAACGTACCTGGTACAGAAACTGGTACTGGTACTCTCTGGGTATGTACCCCCAGGCCCTGGGTACGTACTGGGTACAGAAAAAGGTACTTGGGACGTACCCATGGCCTGTGGGTACGTACCTACACAGTTTTTTTTTAAGTGCTAAAAAAAATATAAAACTTGAGGGCTTTGACTAGAATTGAACCTTGGAAAATTCGTGTGAGATTCAATATTTGCCAATAGGCTCCCAAGGGTCAAGAGAGATGAAAAGGACTTCATTTGGCTGACTTACTATTTGGGGGCTTTCTTGTTGCTCCTCAAGGGTCCTTTATTCTTCAGTCAATTTGGAAGGCATGGGGACAAGTGAAGCACTTGGTGGTTGGGCAGCCTATCTTCTCTTCCTTTGACACTAGGTGCCAAGCCTACAAATCAATTTGGTGGAATCTGAAATATAATGACAAGATCCTTACCTTGACAAGAAGCTGTTCTGCCCTCCTTTGGTTTGAGAAAGGAATTAAAATATTTCATGACTTGTACAGATTTGGGAAGTGGGTGGAATGGACAGACCTTAAAGCTTTCTATAAGCTTCCTCAATCTCAGTTCAGAACGTATACAATGCTCAGAAATGCTTTCACAGCTCCCTCTACTGGAATAATTATGGAGGATGAGCATGGCTTTTGGGATACTATGAGGTGGATCAGAGGGTCCCCTCTCCAAGAGGCTACCTCCAAACAACTCTATGAAAAGATTGCCTTCTCTCCAAACCTTTCCCTGGGCCTTAACAATAAGTGGAATGTTTGTGAGCCCATTAGTAGATGGACTCGTAGATTTAATGTTTTGTGGTCTCCTTGTATTCAGTCAAAGAAATCTTGCTTTAGATGCTTTCTAATTCATAATAAGCTTGATATTGGCTTCTAATATTTTATAGGTTGCTGAGACTATAAACTGCTTGTTTTTTTTTTTAAATTTTTAAAAAATATATTGTATGGACGTACCCGCAGCATATCATACCGGGGGTTTTAAAAATATTTACTGTTTCAGCGTACCAAACCCATATCCGTACCAGTATCTGTGCCCGTATCCTGGCAGTCTAGCTCAAAACAAATATCTAGATTCCTCTTGATTAACAAAGAAGAGTTCATCTAATTTGGACCCCCCCAAAAAGCAGATATAAAGTGCTAATCTTTTTTCTATTTTCTATTTTTAGTATTTCATATGCAAGTGTTTAACATTTTTATTTCCATTCTGAATCTATTGTTTGTTTCATCTGCATATTTCCAATCCCAATCTATAGTTTGTGTCATCTGCATAATTCCATCCTCAGTCTATAGTTTTTTTTCATCTGCATATCCCCAATAGTTTATTTCATCTGCATATTTCAAATAACCACTCACATCTCCTTTTCTTCCAAATAAGAATGAGACCTTCGGATATAGGTCCCCAAGGTTTGATTGCTGCTTAGTAAAGGTTCTTAGAAGGTGCTAAGTTTCATGTGTGCATGAGCTTTGAGTGTTCTCTCTCTTCAAATTATCCTTGCTTAGTGCAATGGAAATTTTTTAATTTGGGGCGATGAGGGGTTCATACTAGAATGACAATTCAAAACACGGTCAGAATGAAGGATCATACAAGGTACAAATTCGTCAAGGCAGCATTAGATGGCATGAATGACAACTAGTGAAAAGCTGTAAATTACAGGAAATTCTAAAATTTTACGAAGTGTGCCTTGAAGAATTTTTAGCCCCCAAGTCAAAAAAATCAGGGTGGTTTGAACTTTTGAAGAGGGTAACTACAACTCTAGAAAACCAAAAATAGGCAGCCTAGTGAAGCGTGTGATTGAAAAGTCAAAACAATGTCGATTCAGTGCCCCTAACACAGATTGTTGCAGTGGAACTATGGGGACAACAATTGAACTCTTCTAAAAACTACAACGATCACTGCTGAAGGAGAAAAATACCTTGAAAAAGCAAGGAATGGAAGTTTAAAAGGAAAAAGAAGAAAGAATAATTATACCTTAAAAAAAGGTATAATTGTAAGAAAATGAAAAATAATAATGAACTGGTAATGTCCTTTTCATGATATAATTGCCCTTGAAATAATCATAGTTACCAGTAGACAAGTATGGGTACCGTTACAAGGAGATGGGGACCGGTCTGCCATTTTTCTAAAAAATAGGAGATGGGTGCTCGGTGATGGAATTTTTTTGTAAATTTTAGAGAAAACAATATTATACAGCCTAATATTGCTTGAAAAAACATTACTACCTTTTTAAATTTAAGATATTAGATGTCGACAAAAGATAAAAGTAATTATATTGGTATTTGTCTTTGATATCTAATCGTATCTAAGGTCAAGAGTACAAAATAATTTAAAAAACACAAATGCAAAGTCTCCAAGGCAAGTGCCAACAAGTACGAGTCTTCGAGATGCATTTCTTTGGTACCAGATGAGTCTCCGTGCAACACTGAAAATAATTGACGCGATGAAAAGACTTCCATCAATGTGACTCCAAGTAAAAAGGAACATGCTCAACTCCAAGTAAAAAGGGACATGCCCAACTCTAAGTAATTAAGGGAAATAAATCACGTTGTGCAACACCATCCCATCACACACAATTATTCATGATTGCTTTGCCATGAGCACATGAGACAGAAAAACAATTAATTGCTAATGACTTACCCCGTCTCCCGAGCCCCAATTCATTTTGCACTTGTTTTAACAATTCATTGGTTGAGGAGATCAGAAACTACATTTGGTAATTGATACTGGAAGTGTTGAGCAGGCAAAAGTGATGGAGCCTTCATTGTTCCACTTCCATCTCAGAGGTAGACGCTGTCCATATTTGTCATGTAAGTCTACTTCATTATGGTAGATAGAATAGATTTTTATTCATAACTGTTGGAATACTATGACCATCTGGAAGAAACCAAAGGTTTTGGAAGTTTTTAAGAACTCAGTTTGGTAGTCCATTTTTACAAAAGCAGCAAGGGTATAATGAGGGCAAGGTAGCCAAATTTATGAGTTTGAAACATAACACTACTGTCAAACGAAAAAAATGTGTATGTTTAGAGGATACCGTTGCTAAGCAATTGGATGTCCATGATTAAGAGTAGTTTAAATAAAAATCAACATCAACTGCATATACATGGGAAAGAAGAGATAATGACAAAAGAATTTGAAGAGGAAATGGCTCAGAAAGTAGGAGGTGATAGGGAATGTAATGCCAGGTTTATGAGAGCACATAATGCACTAACAAATGACCTCCATGTCATAGATGTTTGATAAAAATTATGTTTTGGATAAAATGTAAAAATATTTTGCCAAAGATAAGGAAGAAAGGGCTTATAGAGCAGTAGAGGACGTATTAAAGGTTAATGTCTCTTTTGAGAACGAAGTGGTTTGTGTTATTATTTAATTTCAAATCATTTGTATATTACTTAAACCCAAAAATAAGACTAAGGTGAAAATAAGCAAAATTAATAGCAAAATAAAATAACTAATAATAATAGACTTGGAAGTACTCAATGGAAAGAATATGATTGATGTGCATCTTATCAAACAATTACCAAAATATTTTCCTTTAAGCATATCCAAAGATGAACTTGTTTCAGAAATCTTTGTTTTGATCATATTATTGATTATTCAATATTGCTAGATCTTTATGAAACATACAAAATTATGACCTCAAAATTAATTTAATTAATTAAAAATAAAAGGAGACTACTAGCTCTTTTAAAGTCCACTTCTACCCCATACTACTAGAGCCCCACTATCCAGCTAATTATGGGGCAACGGTATTCAAGGTTGTGAAGTAATAACTTTTGTTGCAGGATAAGGGACCAAGATAGATAGGAACAGCTACCAACCTTAACTCTCTTTGATGCCCTTTCCAACTCCAAGAACGAATATGACAACATGTATTAGATTCCCTTGTGGAGAAGCAAAAGTGTCCGACTGTGATAGGATTTCCTGGAGAATATGAGAGTGGAGATGAAATTGTTGTAATACCAAGGGATTTAATGTTTACTATGTTTGAATTTTGTGAATGAATTTAGAGAGACAATGAAAACTGAATTTTTAGTTTTAGTTAGATCCCTTGATTTGAAGTGTCAAAGGCTTATACGTATTTATTTTCATTAAGATTAGCGAGTAGGAAAAATGCCTTTTTGCTTTTTGTCACAACGGGACTTGTGACACCTTAAGTTGTGGGGACGAGTCTTGTTTTATATCATTGTATCATTTTTATGCACTATGTTAAGCTGTAATATGAAGATGAAATGATATAGATAAACCCATTAGGCTTATGTATATGGTATATTAAGTATCTTTTGTGATATTTTCTACTGGGGTAGTTGTAACCCTTTTATTGAGAAAGGAATCTAAGTTGAACCACTTAGAAAGCAGAAAATAATATCTTTCTCTTTTATCCTTCTCTCTTTTATTTATTTCCATTTGTTTCATTATCTTTTTACACTTCTGTTTGGATGAATGAATAGAATAGCTGAAATGTTTATTATATTTTTCGTGATGGCTAATGAACTAGGGGAGGTAGAAGTAAACATAAACAATTATTGATAAAATCTTCTACAGCTTCCCAGCTGCATGAGAAATCTGCAGATAAAAATTACAAATTGAATTTAAATACAACCTGCAGGACACCTGTAGCTTTAGTTTCACTATTCATTTTTCAGATCATCGTTTTGAAGAAGCATTTGATGTTGCATATCTCTTCATATTTTTATTGGAAGTTCTGAAGTGCCATTGGAAACATTGTTTTGACAATGACGAAGATTTAATTATTTAGAAGATTATTTTTCCAGATTTTAGAGCTGCATATTTTTATGAAGAATTTCTCTAGTTGCTGCACAAGTATTGTTTTCAGTATTTCCAACCAAGCAAATTGAAGATGTTTTATCTCAATTTTCAGTATTCCTACCAAGCAAATTGAAGATGGTTTATCTCAATTTTGCAGTTTTTCTTAGAATCAAATATTTCATACCAATATGTTTGAAGATGTATTATTTCTCTTGATAAATGTCCCAAGAGTTATTTGTTCTTTTATGGTCAAACAACTAATATCAAATATATGTCCTTTTTATGTTTAATGTTAAGTCTTCTTGATTTAACATATGCTGAAAACCCATTAAAGACGCACAAAGACAAAGGTAGTTTTAACTATACCTATCCAACTGTATCCCCCATCTTTTAAATATAAATTTTGTGAAGGGAGACATAGTTATACTATTATTTCCATCATCTAACCAGGTTAGTAGTTGCCTCAATCATGTGATATTGAAGAGGTCACTTTGCCAACTTTTATTAATCAGCACCTGCACCTTTAGGGGGTGCAAGGGAGTCATTGACAGACACTTTTCCAGCAAAGGTTTTCTGGCGGGGTTTTCCGACGTGAGACAACTTTTCTGGCCATTTTTTTGGGAAAGCACTCCCACAATAAAAGCCAATCAGCAAAAAATCTCATAAAGGCTACTTGAGATGCAGCCACATCTCACATCACAATATGTGTAGAGTACCTGATTTCAGTTAGGTTTTTGATTTATGTAGATACTTTTAGGAGACTAAATTCTATTCATGGATTTGCATTCCAAAAAAATTAGATTAAATGCACATTTGATTGAATCTTAAATATGTTTTAAGAGATTACTCGTTGATGTATGTATATTGCATATCGTGTCCCACACACTTACTCCATGGTTTGATATTTAGTTCATCAAATGTAATGAATTTCACTCCTAATCATCGTAGAAGCATTGTTGGTGTATTTGTATTGCATGCCATGTCTCTCACAGTTACTCCACGGTTTGATATCGAGAAGTTTATCAAATGCCTTGAATTTCTCTCCTAAACAATGGAGTAGAATCGTTGAATAATCAATGATGCTTTTGTTTGCCAGCACAACCTTGAGATAGGGATTTGATTGCATGAAGAATCAACTAGGTAATTTAGCATGCAAAATTGTGAGAATTCTATCACAACAAAAGATATTTTGCTACAAATGCAAACATATAACCACTTGGAGATTGAGTTTCTTCTTGATGGATTCACTTCACTAGAGAACTATGCATGTCAAGTCTATGCCTCATTTTTTCAAAGTCCATATCCCTTTGTTTCAAAGCCATAGCTAAAGGTGCCAAACAATGTGATATCCAATAGGTGTTTGGAATTATAGTCTACTCGGGAACCCCTCATTGTACCCTGTTCATTTTTTGATACAACCAAAATACGAGCCACAAATATATTGATTATTGGCTCAACTATTTGTATATACATGAAGGCCATAACACATTTTGGCCACATTGGTACACCAACATTTCCAATGTCATGGCTTATAATATAATTTCACTGTATCAAATTGACTTTCATATAATTAATGTCGGGGAGGTTAAAAATAATGCTTTGATTCCACAAATGCCACAAGAAGTCATTATAATATTAACTTATCCCTAGCTCATTAAAATAATTGAGGCCATAATTTAATTGATCATAATAATAAATCACAAATATAGTCACAATTGAATTGATCTCAAATTCCAAAAATCAAGGTCCACCAACACACCTCTGCAAAAATTTCCTACTCAACATTACCTACCCCACTACCTCCTACTATATGACCTTGACCATTAGCTGCACCACCTAATCTTATCCTCAAAGGAGCTTGTTGCTTCTCCTTGAGGGTGTTGTGGTTACACAATTAATTTGGCAAAAGGACTATGCTAAACCTTAATTGATGTTGTATTGATGACATTGATTAGGGTCCATTTGGGTGTTCTTAGGTCATAATACTATTGACCATTGTACTCTTGGTCATATCATCATAGCAAAAGCTCATATGGAGGGACATAATTTGGGCCAACTTGCCCATTATCTATAAATTTATACAATAATAATTGTTAATACCAAACAAGAATTCTTGATATTCAACTATTAAATGTTAGAAGCAATCAATTTACCTCTATTGTCGAGTCCCTGATCAACAAGAAAGGGGAGAAATGAATCCTACCTCAATTCCTTTCTAGTGTATGGATAGAAAGCAAGGGAAATCGTTGTAAATAAATTCTATACCATATCAACGTCCTCGTATCATAATCCATTGTTGGGCATATTATGTTGATCTCGTGTTTTTTTTTAATTATTGATAAATAGTTTTTTGAAAGGGACTATGCCTTTGTACAAAAAGGCTCACTAGCCAAATTTTACAATTGCACCAAATCAAAAAGTGATCAAAATCAGGATTTTACAAGAAAGCCCAATGGCAGATAACGAGTCTGCCAAGAAAAGTACCAAAGGCTACAACAAACAGAATAAGAACAACATAAAAACAATGATAATACAACAACGAAGCGCCAATAGAGTAGGTGCAACTTGCCCGCAACCAACCGACGACCTGAACTCAACAAAAGAACATCAGCCCTCCAACCCAGATAAAGCAATAAAAGCAAAGAGTTTTGAACCAAAACGAAACAGACAAAATATGAAACCAAGACTCAATTCGAAGAATTTGCGTTGGTACTAAGATCCTATTTGAGGAAGTTCTTTTCTTATTCTGAACCACCATCCAGTTCTCCTTGTTAGAATCAATGTCAGAATCCAACCCACATGGAATATTAACCTCAAAGGAAGAAACAGGCTTGAATTTTGAATCAGAAAGGGGTTTTACCTCATTCAATCCAAGAGGGGTCGTAGGGGATTAACTCCTTGTTTCAGGATGAAGAACCTAAGCAGGTTTCTCAGCCGAAATAGGGGTAGATTCAGCCCTGGTGGGACATGCTACAACAAATTCGATAGGAGCAGAAGGAGGTTCAATTGTGTAGTGCGAAGGAAGAGACCCCTTCCACCAACCCGTGTTACCCTCATTACTGGGCTTGGAGCGACCACAATCCTTGATCAAGTGGCCAGTTTCATAGCATCTATTGCATCAGAAGGCCAATTTTTCATAGTCTAATCTTTGCGTCACTACCCTCTTGCCAATTTGCAAATTTATCTTCTCGGGGAGCTCAAGAGATATGTCCAAGTCCACTAAAATCTGAGCATAAGAGGTATGTAGAAAATTGTCAGTGGAATCATCAACTTTCACAAAAACCCCCAAAGTATTTCCAATGGCTGCAAAGCAAGGATCATACCAAAGTTGCAAAGGTAGGTCTGGAAGCCTGACCTAGATTGACATCATGTCAAAAGAATCTTGTAAAGAGTCAAACAATGGATACCATAGTTTTGTCAATAGTCCATGGTCATCCCATAACCAATAACGTTCATGGACAACATCTCGATCTTCACAAGATTCAAAAATAGCAATAAAATAAGCTTTAGCACAGGGGTGAAGGTCAACTTTACCCTTGATAACGTGTCCCCACTCCTTTGTGATCCATTCGAAGCGCTGAGAGAGCTTCGACCAGAGATCTTTGAAGCGACACATGAGACCCCGATTGCTATATTCCTCTTCTCGACTCATCACATGTTGAAGAAGATCTTCTTCAAACTTAAGAATGGGGATTTCAGGAGCAGGGTCCAACGGCTTCCCTGCCCTTTTTCCGCTTCCCTTCACCGCTGCAACAAAGGATGGCACAATTTTTTGAGGATTTCTACTTTGCCCAGGGCAAACTGTGCCTTTGCCGTGACATATCTTTGGATCTGTTCTTGGGTTAGGAGCTCGGTATTCGTTGCTGTAGGGTTTTGCATCCGCGCCAGACGAATGGCCGTTGCTTCCAATACCGCGGCAAGCAGAGGAAGGGTTTGCCTTAGATTCATTGCCGCATTCACCTTTGATATCGTGTTATTTTGTATTTACTTGTTATGTTATTACATGTGTATTAGTTATGCTATTGCGTATTTGCATGTTATGTTATCCTTGCCTTGTTGGCTTTCATTATCACCAACAATTGGTGACTCTTGAGATATTCTTCAGCTTGTTTTTATTACACCTACGATGTTATAATGTGTGGCTTTCTTTAGTTTGTGTCATATTGAACCCAATTAAGTACAAGAGTTTCAATTGGGATTGACAATCCATATGGCTACTTTGAGGTGGGGTTTATTCAATATCAATGTCCTTCATATAAGAAAATGATAACATAAACTAATCACATTTTATGAGGGTTGTCCTACCTATTACTATTCAAGTGCTAAAGTGAGTATTATATTGGATCCAATTAGGTACAAGAGTTGTGTACATTGGGACCCACAAATTATAGGGCCTACCTTAGGGTGTGGTTTATTCAATGTAGGCCTCCTTCATATATAGGAGAGTATGTAATAACTAAATAATGCTAATGTGATAATTTGTGTCATGCCAACATCTCTCCATCTCTCTTTATTGTTGCATATTAGATCATACTTATGAATGCTAATAAAGTGAATTATATGTTGCATTGTAGTTATTATTTTATTAATTAAACATGAGATTTTATTTGGGGGGCGGGGAGAAGGGATGGGGGTAGAGGGGCACATTTTGAAATCTAGACATTAGTTGGGCCCATGTAGTGAGGTCCAATTCGGGGAAATTGATTAAAGAATGTAAAAAATAGCATTAACACATGGAACTACAATAATGTCTACACAAGATGGGAACAAGCAAGGTCATTGAGATTCCTACAAGTTAGGGGACGAGGCTTGTCAACATGTTTACTTGTTGCAATCAATACATGTTCATGCCAAGACTCGAACATGGGTGGATGGTATACACGTCTTCACCAATAAATCACATCATCTTAATTGATTGTTTATTCAAATGATATATGTAGACATCGAAGGGAACTCAACTTGTTCCAACATGGTCACCAAAATTGATAGGGAACTCCCAAGGTTGGAGAAGAAGATTGAAGGCAAAGGTGTGAATTATAGAACTAAATTTGAGATGAGATTATATACATGGTTTGAAAAGAAAAGTGAAAATCAAAATTGTGTTGAAGAATTTGTGTTCTGTTATTTGGTAGATATAGACAATTGGGTTTTGTGACTCACATGTCATTTCCCAATTCTTAACAAATAGGAAGAAATCACAAACTGGGTTTTTTATTAAAACCTTAATATCTTAGGCTTGGTAAATATTTTCAAATTATAGCCATTTGTAGAGGCTTATGATAAGGGCCTATAGAGTGAATGATGTTTCCCAACTCTTCATTGTTCACAAATAGTTGGATTTTTTTTATTTAATAAAAATATGGAAAGGTATTTTTTTGGTCATTTCGAGTGACCAATTCAATGTGTGATACTCCATTATGCAAGCATTCCAAAAGTCATATGTTTGTTTAAAAGAATAAAAAATCAAGTGCCCCCAAATCTCTCTAATTTAAGGAATCAAATGCAAATATTATTTTATTGTGTATTTAATGCTTCTTTTTTGTAACAATTTTTAATTAAAAAATATTTCGATAAACAAATCTTAACTCAAACATTAAATATTAAGTTGTAAATTTTAATAATAACCAGTTTACTTGTTTTTTGTAAAATAATCATTCCCCCATTAAATAAAGAATGTAAAAAATAATACAATTCCTAAAGAAAGGAAAATCAATATTAAAAAATAAAGCAATTCCCAAATAAAATCCTTATCCATACTAGATGTGAACCAAATTACCAATCCAACATAGTCATTGTTTAAAAAACTATGTATGTTGTGGCATTTTTTGCTGCTTTCATTTTTTTAATGGGACACTTGATTTTTGAAATTCAAACATTTAGTTTTTGGTTTAATGTAGACTTTTCCATTGCTTGCCTTGTAGTGGCAACCATTGGCATCATAGCCATATTCAATAGACACAAAAACAACTACATCTAATGCAGATTCAAAATAACAAAACACTTGTTGGATATATGCAAAGAAAAAGCCAAGTATGTTGTGGTGTTTGTTTTTAAAGAAAAAAACGTTGTGTTTTCATTTTTCATCTTTTAAAGTAGATTTCCGCAGAGTGAGATTAATTAATGTTCGTTCTATTCTAGGTATTTCTCCACGCAGTTTATTTTTCTGACGTGTTTTATTATTGTATTTTCAATAAAAATCCTAACAAATATTTTGATAGTCTTGCCATTTATTTATCACCATTTTTTGTTTGATGTGTTTTTGCAATTAATTTAGCTCTTACTGTTTAATATTTGAGTGTTTTAGTGTTGATATTTTATAATAAGAGTTATTGAGAATATAGGTCACTTATGAATTTGATTTGCTTATATAAGCTTCTTAGGTTAGATATTGCATTAAGGCTAACTTAGGGAGGATGAAACGATACATGTAAGATATTCAAATTGAGAAAATATTCATTGGAAGAGAGGGGATGTGAATGCATATGTCCTCTTAGACCATGGTACGATCTGGCCTTGTTTTATATGGTCCCATATTGGGATTTAATAATGATAGAGTCATATTTTGAGAAAGATCCTTGGTCGCCCTCAAAATCCCCCCCTCATTTTCTAAGTCAAATTTGAAAATTTTGAGCTCACGCCCTCCAGAAGTGTTCAAGTAAAGTTGGAAGTCTGAAAAGATAGAGAAATTCATGCTTTGAAGTTGTTTAAACTCTCCAGTCTGCACGTTTTGATAAATTTTCCGTTTCCCTGTCTGGACGCGTGAAAATTTTATTGTTGTCCTCATTTGAATGAAATTGTCAATCTTTCTATGGCCATGGATCGTCGAACCTTGTATTGTTTTCAATTCCTTGGTTCGCGAAAGAAATTTGAAAATCAGGCGTGAAATGGTGGAGTTTTCTTCTTCTCTGCATTTTTCCACAGTCGTGAATGATGGCATTTTCTTCCCCATCAAATTTTGGCCCCATTATCCATGGGTACGTGGACATATCTAATTGGAGGTGGGCCGGTGGAGCAATTTGTGTTTTTGAGCCTTTTTGTAAAAAGGGCTAAAAGTCATAAAGTGACCCGCAACCCCGATCATGCTATGAGGGAAAAAGTCAAATGTTGAGCCCGCATCAAAAAAGTCAAAGCGGGGAGGTGGATCGTCGGGGAGATTTGAGAATTTGAGCCTTTTTCATTAAAGGGGCTTAAAGTTAAAAAGTGACCCGCAACCCCGCCAAACACAAAGGAAAAAGTCAAATCTTGAGCCCGCATTGGAAAGTCAAAGTGGGGAAGCGGGTCGGCGGAGAATTTGAGGTTTTGAGCCTTTTTGTAAAAAGGGCTAAAAGTCATAAAGTGACCCGCAGCCCCGATCATGCTAAAGGAAAAAGTCAAATATTAAGCGGGTCGCATCTAAAAGGTCAAAGCAGGGAAAAAGTCAAATATTAAGCCGCATTGAAGGTCAAAGCAGGTGGGCGGGCCGATGGAGCAATTTGTGTTTTTGAGCCCGCATTGAAAAAAGGTAAAATTATAAAAGTGGCCCGTGACTCTGTCTCCACTCAAGTGAGGCCACGTGTCAAGACCATATCAAAAGTGGGTGAGTGGGCCAAAATGTTCCAAAATGCCAAATCTCTATAAAGTCACAAAATGCAAAAGGCATCCTCCATGCCCGCTCCAGTAAATTTCTCCCACGTGGACGACTCTGGTTTAAAGTTTCAAAGGCAAGATGAACGGTTCAAATTCAAAGTTACAAAATGAGTGTAATGGATGCATTATGAAAAGTCTGGTTTTTTCGCCATTGGTGTTTCTTCGCGAATCAAGAATCTGAATGGATGTGAATGATTGAAAAGATTGTAAACCGTTTCTTGCTAACAAAGAAGAAGTTGTAACCATTTCTTGCAAGATATTTAATGGCTTCTTCACGCCATTGTAAAGGGTTGGCAATTGATCTTGTAAACTCACGAGTGCATTGTACTTAGAGAAAGCAAAGGAGATAGCCATTTTCTTCTACTTTCCTCCATTCTCAAATTTCTTCCATTCCCACATTATGTACAACTTCTGTTTAAGCATCAATACAAGAAGAAGGATTTTGTAGCCTCTTTGATGAGGAGATTTTAGAAACTTTGAGTTCGCAATCTTATCTCGTCTTGTTGCCATTTGCAGGGTTGTTTCTTCTCATAAATGCATGTGTTGAAGTTTCTAACTAGTGTGTGCAGGAATCTGATTTTCTACCTGCAACATTAGTTCTCCTACCTCTTTTCTCACTCCCTTTCCCACCTTCATAGACAAATTCCCCCCTTGCAGATAATTGCAAGCTTTTTCCGCAGGGTCAGTGGAGTGCCCCTGTTGGATCCCCGCCGAAAGGCCACCACAGAAATCCACCTTTCTCGTGCATGCATACATGACAGCTGCACGGTTAAGTAGAGGGACTTAGATTCCCAGAGCATTGGCAAGGAATTCACAAGTTTTTCCACCTGAAAAATTTCCTCGCCAATAGTTTTTGGCACCCACCGTGGGGCAGATTTAGCAGCATCTGCACCTGAATGTGACCGCAAGGTCAGAAAATTCAAAATTCAAAAAAGAGAAAAATTTCTGGAATTTGAATGGCTATATGAGCCACATGGATTCAAATCATGGCTATTCTGGGAAACCCTCCTGTTGAAAGACCCGAATTTCTCTTCCACATCCAAGAAGACGTTGCTTCAGATTTGAGGGAAGCTATCTGGCATAATAGACAAAGTGCCAATCACTACTTCATTGCCATGAGAATTCTGGACCTTGAAGAAGAACGCGCTACTGAATTGGAGAGGCAAAGACAAATTCCAGCACCGCAAAGAAGAGCATAGATTTTCAAGCTGGTGGATAGAAGATACACCTGACAACAGAGACAAGGAGGACAAACTGATCCCATTTTTGAGGAACTTCAAAGGAGACAAGAGCTACTCGGAATCCAGAGGCTTCCTTTTCAAGCAACCGGTCACGTTGGGAACCTGAGTGTTGCCAATCCTTTGGATGGTGAATTTCCATACATCAATGAGAACCTTGAAGATTTCACTGATGTAGAGACCTGAAGAAGAAGCTAGAGAAAGAGAGGCAAGAGCCGACGAAGAAATAAGAGCTCAACTCGAAGAAATCGAGAGACTTCAAGCTGAGGCAGATGAAAGAGCAGCAACAGAAGCCACAACCTTAGCAAGGTTGGAAGCTAGAAACAGAAATAGAATGGGGGATCGTGATCGTGAGTGTGAACGTGATCGTGAGGCCCGTAGGCCTAATGTACCATGGGGAGGAAACACCGGTCCACTGGCTCTTGCTCAACCACTCCATGAGCTACCGAGAGGCTCGAGAAAAAACTTCCCAAAATTCAGAGGGGATGGTTCTCAACTCCCTGAAGAGCATGTAGCAGCATTTATCACTGCTTGCGGTGTGTTGGGTGTTGAGGATGAAGATGTGTCAGTCTGACTCTTTGTGGAGTCACTTCAAGAGAAAGCTTCCGAATGGTTCTACATGCTACCCCCGAGGTCTGTCACCTGTTGGGAAGATATAAGAAGTGCATTCGAACACAGGTTCAAGAGCACAGAAGATTGTCAGGATCTTTTGGTCCAATTGGTACAAATGAAGAAAGAAACCTCCGAGTCAATGAGGGACTTCGTAGCAAGATATGATAGAGTGATAAGAAGGATCCCTGAAGATGTGGTGCCTCCTGAAAATAATTTGAAGAGGTTTTTCATCAGTGCTTTGCCATCAGAAGTAGGTTTCTTCCTTAGAAGAACCCAACCAAGAACATTGAGGGAAGCTCAGGACTATGCAATAGAAACCGATGATGATCTAATCCTTTCTGGAAAGGTGAAAGGCCCCAATGGAAAGCAAAAGGGTCAGAATTCAAACTCTGTCACCACAGATCCGATGTTCCAAAAAATGGCAAATGACTTGGTTGCCTTGAAGAAGCAGCTATCTCAGATCACAATGCGGAATGCTTCAAGGAAACCAAACCCTCCAGATAGGCCAAGGATTGCTCCACCTCCTCGTCGGCTTGCTCTTGAAGCACCACCAGTCAATGCCATCTGTGACACCAAAGAGCCAGAGGAGGAAGCAGAAATTGATGAAACTGAAGAAGAAAATATGGAAGACTATGAAAACTATCTTGAGGTCGAGGAAGTTGATATGCACAATGGCCTAATTGAGTACGTTGATGATGAAGATGAGGATGATGAAGAAGCTCCAAGTTTCTCATGTGTTGTTTTCACTCGTGCACAATCCAGGAAAGGTGCTTCATCCTCAATGGTTGTGGTAAAGGATAAGAAGAATAAAGAAGATTCTCCTCCAGAGGTCACACAAAATAAAATCATCAGCAGAGGATCACCATTACCACCTTCTATGGAGTCGGCCAAAGAAAAACCAGACTCACTGGTTGTCAGGGATCATGCTACTATGCCAAGTAAGTCATCTAATTCTTCTCCCAGCTCAAAAGTTGCTAAGAACAATTCTCCTTTAAATGTTGTTCCTGCAAAAACATCTAAGGTTCAATCAAAAGCTACACCCTCACCCCCTTCCAAGCCAATTGCTACACCCGAAAAGGAGAATTCAACACCCAAAGTAGCAAAGCCTCTACCATGTAAATCTTCCTCCATTTCTGGAACCTCTTCCTCACTCACCATAACCCCATTTGACTTTGTGGAACATGCAAGCAAAACCAAAGTCCAGCTCTCAGAAATAGAATACCTACAAACACACCCTGCCCAGTTTGACAGGTTCATTAATACAGTTCGTGGTGGTAACCCTGTATCCTCGAGTCCTAATTCTAAAGGCTTACTACCCACACCATCCACACCACCTTCCCAAAACATGCTAGCCCTCAGTGCCTCCAAAACCAACAGGGTTGAACCTTTCTACCTGTCACTCCTCATTAAAGGCTTCCAGCTAAATAATTGTATCATAGATTCCAGAGCCTCAGACAATGTGATGCCAGCCAAAGTTGCAAATGCTCTAGGCCTCACCTTGACCCAGGTAAATGGCACCTACTACTCAATGGAATCCAAACAAGTGCCATTGGTAGGAAGAATCAAAGATGCACAGGTAGCACTAGCTGATTTTCCAGACAAGAAGGTGCTCCTAACCATACTGGTAGCAGACATCCCAACATCCTTTGGTATGCTATTGAGTAGAGTTTCTGTAGAGACTTGGGTGGAGAAATAAAAATGGATTGGTCATCTGCAACTATCCCAGTAAAAGGCGAGATGAAGAAGTTGCTACCAGTAAGAAAGATGAAGTTCACAGTACGAAAGTCTGATGATCCGAAAGCAAACATTCTCTTTCAAGATTGTGGGCTAGGAAACTACTTCCTCACATCAAAAAAAGAGGAGAACTTGCCACTTCTCATGGAGGAAGAGGAAGATCAAATTTGGACAATGGAATTTGATGGTAGTCATTCCAGTGTGGGCTCGGGAGCTGGTGTAGTATTGTACTCTCCTTCCAATGAGTTGTACCCATTTTCCTACAAGCTGCAATTTGATAATACAAATAACACTGCAGAGTATGAAGCACTACTCTTAGGCATGAGTGCAGCAGAGGACATGGGAATCAAGAAACTGAGATGCCGAGGTGATGCAGAGGTTGTAGTAAAGTAGGTCTGCCAACAATATCAGGTGAAGAATCCAAGACTCCGGCATTACAGAAACAGAGTGTGGGACTGCATTGAATCTTTTGATGCATTTTCCATTGAAGCTATTCCAAGGGAACAAAATGAAAAGGCTGATTCTCTTGCAGTGTCAGCTTCCCTAGTGACACCTCATCCTTCTTTTGGTAAAGACAAAGTGACCATTGAAATGGTATTCAGGCCTAGTGTACCAGACAATGCAAATCATTGGCAAGTCTTCAATGATGATAACCAAATTCTAGCCTTTTTAGAGCAAAGGGATAATTTCAATAATCTCTTCTTCGAAGGAGGTGAAAATCCACACCGAGAAGCAGTCCCCAAAGAAGAGAAAGAAGGAATTGAAGGGATTGATGATGAGGGAGTAATCAAATTGAAAGGGAACAAAATTCCCAAAGGCCTAGTCTCTTTAGAAGACCTCTTTGACAAACATGACAGATTCATTCAAGAGAAAGAAAAGCAATCTTCTCGGTGCCCAGCTGATTTTGATAAAGAAAACATTGGTACCCCGGAGGAGCCAAGGATGGTCAATATTGGAAAATGTTGCTCACCTGAAGAAAAAAGAAGGTTTGTTGCATTACTCAAGAAATACTCAGATGTCTTGGCCTACTCTTATGATGAACTCAAATCCTTCCAGCCAAAGGAAATGCATCACTCAATTCCTTTGAAGCAGGGTGTTAAGCCCTTCAGGCAGAAACAAAGGCCGTACAACCCAAAGATTGTTGATACCATCAAGGAGGAGGTAATGAAGATGCTTAATGCAAGGATCATCTTTCCCATCCACCATTCAACGTGGGTGGCTAACATTGTGCCAGTGCGGAAGAAGAATGGTGAAATAAGGATATGTGTAGATTTTTGCAACCTGAACCAGGCATCACTAAAGGACAATTATCCTCTTCCTATCATGGACCATATCCTGCAAGCAGTCACTGGATCTGAAATGCTTTCATTACTTGATGGATTCTCAGGATATAATCAAATCAAAGTGGCAGAGGAGGACCGCACCAAGACAACCTTTACAACACCTTGGGGCACTTTTGCCTACAACAGAATGCCTTTTGGCCTAATCAATGCAGGAGCTACATTCCAAAGGGCGATGGATTTGGCCTTCAAAGATCTGAAGCATTGCATTGTCATATATCTTGATGATCTCACAGTATTTTCAAAGAAGAGGGGAGATCATATCTATCACTTGGAACAGGTACTTGCAAGGTGTAGGAAACATGGCATATCACTAAATCCAAAAAAGTGCATTTTTGGAGTCACAGAAGGCAAGTTATTGGGGCACATTGTGAACAAACATGGAGCACACATTGATCCTGAGAGGATTAGATCCATTCAAGCATTAGCCCTTGCCCACAAGCAAGAAAGGAGTTCATTCATTCTTCAGAAAGGTGAACTTTCTTCGTCGTTTTGTGCCTGAGTTTGCTGAGTTGATGAAGCACATCACTTCCATGATGAAACCACAAGAAAACTTCAAATGGAACAATGAAGGGAAGGCAACATTCGAAGAGATCAAGAAATCCATTGCCAAGGCTCCGACTCTTGTATCTCCTAGATTTTAACAAAGAATTCATCATGTATTGTTATGCATCAGAACATACACTCTCTGCCATTCTCGTTCAGAAAAATGATGAAGGCGTGGAAGCACCTATTGCTTTCATGAGTTGTCCTTTGAAAAAGCATGAGCTAAAATACAACCAATTGGAGAAGCATGCCTATGCAGTGGTCAAGGCTGTAAAAAACTTCAGGTTTTACATCCTCAATTCCCATACGGTGGTGATGGTCCCCGGCAGTGCAATCAAGTCCATCTTGACACAGCAGGATCCCAGAGCTAAAAGAGGAAATTGGATTGCAAAGACTCAAGAATATGACTTGGAGATTCGACCCTCCAATCTGGTAAGGGGAAATGGCTTGTGCAAGTTGATTGCTGAAGATGAAACACTCAAAGTTCAACATGGTGAAGAAAATTGTGCTTGCTCAACTTGTTCAGAAGACAACCCACAGGTTCTCTTTGTCACCACTACTGATGAGTGGTATGCTGATATTGCCTATTACCTGACTTATGGAGAATTCCCTCCCCATCTTGATTACAAGAAAAGGAGAACACTCAAGCTGAAGGCAGCTAAATTTGTAATCTGGAATCATGCGCTTTACAAAAGAGGCCTGGATGGTTGTTTCCTCAGGTGCGTAGATAAAGAGCAACAAGAAAAGTTTCTTAAAGCATACCATGACCAAGCATGTGGTGGACATTTTTCAGCAATGGTCACTACACACAAGATCCTTTGAGGAAGGTATTATTGGCCCACCATCTTTGCAGACACTCAAGATTGGGTTTCTAAATGCAAAGCATGCCAACAGTTCGTTGGAAGACCACAACTCGCTGCATTACCACTCAGGCCTGTGGTTATTGAAGAACCATTTCAACAGTGGGGGCTAGACTTCATTGGTGTTCTGAACCCTCACTCAAGTGCAGGGCACACCTATGTACTCACAACAACAGACTACTTCACCAAATGGGTGGAAGCCATTCCGGCCAAACAAGCCAACACTGAAACAATATGCAACTTCATCAAGGAGAATATCATAGTCCATTTCAGAGTGCCACAGAAGATTGTAGCAGATAATGCTACCTATTTCTCTTCAAGAGAGCTGACTGAGTTTTTCTATAGCTACGAATCTCCCTATCTTATTCTTCTGACTACTATCCACAAGGAAATGGATAGGCTGGATCAAGTAACAAGAGCATTATGACCATTGCCCGCAAGCTTGTAAACGAGAATCAAAGGAATTGGCACAAAAGGTTGTACGACGCATTGTGGGTGGATAGGATCACTCCCAAGAAGGCAATAGGTATGTCACCATTCCAACTGTTGTATGGAGTCGAAGCAGAAATTCCTCTCATGATCGAGATGCCAGCTCTCAAGCTGCTACAGGCAATAGAAGATGGTCAGTACAAGGATTCCATTGACAAGAGGATCCTCTTTCTTGAGAAGCTGGAAGAAAATAGACTCCAAGTGGTGGATCGCATTAAGGAGCACCAATTGAAAGTAAAGAAGATTTTTGATAAGAAGGCCAAGGCAAGAGAATTCAAAGTTGGAGACTTCATCCTGCTATGGGACAAGAGAAGAGAACCAAAAGGAAGCCATGGAAAGTTTGATTCATTATGGCTCGGCCCATTCCAGATTCATGAAGCTTGCGGTGAGAACACTTTTCTTCTCTCATATTTGGATGGAACCACTGCTTGAATTTCCTTAGAGTGGGAAATACTTGAAATTGTATCATCAGTGAAAGTGGGTTGTCCCCCACCTTGTACCATAGGTGATAGGTGTGTTTCCCTTTCTGTTGTGTGGTTTTGTTTCCCCTTCTGTTGCGTGTCATGTGTTTCCTTCCCGTTGTGTGTTTGTGTGTTTCCTTCTTCTGATATTTCTTTCTCGAAGTTATACATGACTCTGCAAGGCCCAATGGATAAGGCACTGGTCAACGAATTACAGGGTCTAGAGATTGAGATTCTGGATTCCCATGTCATGTCTTCACTATGCTCAGTCCATGTCATGTCCCCAAGCTAGAGCCAGCTGTTGTCGCCCTCAAAATCCCCCCCTCATTTTTTAAGTCAAATTCAAAATTTTGATCCCACACCCTCCTGAAGTGTTCAAGTAAAGTTGGAAGTCTGAAAAGATAGAGAAATTCATGCTTTGAAGTTGTTAAAATTCTCCAGTCTACATGGTTTGATAAATTTTCCATTTTCCTGTCTGGACGCGTGAAAATTCTATTGTTGTCCTCATTTGAATGAAATTGTCAATCTTTCTATGGCCATGGATCATCGAACCTTGTATTGTTTTCAATTCCTTGGTTCACGAAAGAAATTTGAAAATCAGGCACGAAATGGTGGAGTTTTCTTCTTCTCTGCATTTTTCCACAGTCGTGAATGATGGGTGTTTTCTTCCCCATCAAATTTTGGCTCCATTATCCATGGGTACATGGACATATCTAATTGGAGGTGGGATGGGAGAAATTTTAGGTTTTGAGCCTTTTTGTAAAAAGGGCTAAAAGTCATAAAGTGACCCGCAGCCCTGATCATGCTAAGAGGGAAAAAGTCAAATGTTGAGCCCGCATCAAAAGAGTCAAAGCGGGGAGGCGGATCATCGGGGAGATTTGAGAATTTGAGCCTTTTTCATTAAAGGGGCTTAAAGTTAAAAAGTGACCCGCAACCCCACCAAACACAAAGGAAAAAGTCAAATCTTGAGCCCGCCGTTGGAAAGTCAAAGCGGGGAAGCGGGTTGAAGAATTTGTGTTTTTGAGCCTTTTTATAAAAGGGCTAAAAGGCATGCAAACCCGATCATGCTATGAGGAAAAAGTCAAATGTCGAGCCCGCATGGAAAGTCAGAGCGGGGAAGTGGGTCGGCGAAGAACTTTGAGGTTTTGAGCCTTTTTGTAAAAAGGGCTAAAAGCCATAAAGTGGCCCGCAACCCTAATCATGCCATGAGGAAAAAGTCAAATATTAAGCCCGCATCGAAGGTCAAAGCAGGTGGGTGGGCCGGCGGAGCAATTTGTGTTTTTGAGCCCGCATTGAAAAAAGGTAAAATTATAAAAGTGGCCCGTGACTCTGTCTCCACTCAAGTGAGGCCACGTGTCAAGACCATATCAAAAGCGCGTGAGTGGGCCAAAATGTTCCAAAATGCCAAATCTCTATAAAGTCACAAAATGCAAAAGGAATCCTCCACGCCTGCTCCAGTAAATTTCTCCCACGTGGATGACTCTGGTTTAAAGTTTCAAAGGCAAGATGAATGGTTCAAATTCAAAGTTACAAAATGAGTGTAATGGCTGCATTATGAAAAGTCTGGTTTTTTCCACCATTGGCGTTTCTTCACGAATCAAGAATCTGAACAGACGCGAATGACTGAAAAGATTGTAAACCGTTTCTTGCTAACAAAGAAGAAGTTGTAACCATTTCTTGCAAGATATTTAATGGCTTCTTCACGCCATTGTACAGGGTTGGCAATTGATCTTGTAAACTCACGAGTGCATTGTACTTAGAGAAAGCAAAGGAGATAGCCATTTTCTTCTACTTTCCTCCATTCTCAAATTTCTTCCATTCCCACATTATGTACAACTTCTGTTTAAGCATCAATACAAGAAGAAGGATTTTGTAGCCTCTTTGATGAGGAGATTTTAGAAACTTTGAGTTCACAATCTTATCTCGTCTTGTTGCCATTTGCAGGGTTGTTTCTTCTCATAAATGCATGTGTTGAAGTTTCTAACTAGTGCGTGTAGGAATCTGATTTTCTACTTGCAACATTAGTTCTCCTACCTCTTTTCTCACTCCCTTTCCCACCTTCATAACAAATTCCCCCTTGCAAGATAATTGCAAGCTTTGCCACAGGGTCAGTGGAGTGCCCCTGTTGGATCCCCAGCTGAAAGGCCACCACAGAAATCCACCTTTTCTGGCGCATGCATACACGACAACTGCACCTGGTTAAGTAAAGGGACTTAGATTCCCAAAGCGTTGGCAAGGAATCCACAAGTTTGTCCACCTGACAAATTTGAGGGATCTAGACCCAATGTTGTAATAACAAATAGTCAAAAGGAAATGGCTAGCCCATGCCCCATTGTGTATTGTAATAGCCAAGTCTTATTATATAAATGTTGAATAATACAAAGGAAAAAAGGCCCATGCCCCCAAACCCTATATGTGTAATTGTATCAAAGTAATGTAATGAAGGAGTGAAGTATTCATGCCCTCTACATTTTGTTCTTAATTATATCATCTGTATCTAAATCTGTATCAGAAGTCTGTAAACTCCTATAAGAATTTGAGAATGCCATTTTTTATTGTGAACTTTCCCTAGGATGAAAACTTCTAGCATATCATACTACGGTTTAATCCTTAATGTACGGTTCTGTACCGGTATAATTTTTTCCCCTATTCTATATTTGTTCTTATTTTTAAGGATCTATGCCTTGTATAAATTTGTGTCCGAGTCATGTACTTAGTTGTTCCATACATATATGTATAATATACCTCGATGAATGCCCCTCTTTTTAGGTGTAGGAGATATCACAATAGTACAGTGAAAGAAATGATGTTTACCCATGTCAGATGAATATGAAAATATGTGTTGGATCAAATGGACAATTAGTATGGTGGTCACTAGGATCTTGTTCCTATAAGCGGGTGCACATGGTGGATACCATGGTGTACAAAGATAACCGCAAAGAACAAGTGATAATCACACAAGCAATCATGTATAATAGTAAACAAAGGCTAAGTCAATCAAGTATACCAATAATCTAGAAAACAAGTAGACAAACAATGACACATATATTAGTCACGCAAAAATCCCAAGAGGCCACAAACATGGGACACAAAGGTGCCACACACACAATCATAAGCAAAAGGCTATAGAAGCCACAACCAAAGGACATGTAAGTGTCACTAAAAAACATAAAAATGGCCAAAGGTTGCATATATAGAAATTAGCGAGTGAGTAAGTGAAAGCAAATATAGAAAAGTAGTAATGCGACACATAGAGCAAGATAAGTTAGCACTACGCAAGGCACATATGTTACTCCTATGAGTCCAAAAGATAATATATACACATTATAAGAAATTGAACATGATGAGGAAGTGAAAGTAAATGTAATGAAACAAAAACACATGTATAGTGTCAGAGATGCCCCTAAATGATTAGTCACTAGGAAGGGACTATGCCAACACCCATCATCATGTATCAATCCATGGATGTCCTAGATCAAGCTCAATACACCTCAAGAATGCATGTGTATAATGAGTATGTAGGAAAATATTTAATCTATCAAGCCAACATGACGGACAACATGTGTAAAGTAACAAACTAGCTAACCAAGTCACATGTAAGTCTTGATTTTACATTTATGTAAATGTTTGAATGTTTTTGGCTTATGTGATTATTTTTTATTTTTTGTATTTTTTAAATTATCTATTTATACAAATGAATGTAGCACAAAAACTACCTGATGAATGCCTCATTATGAGATTGGGCAAATCCTTAAAGTAAAGGAGGCTTGGGCCTCAAATGTGTTATGGAATAAGGATGCTCCTATATAAGCTACATAAGATACACCATATGTGCAATAGGATACCTAGGAAGGAGATACCCACTAAGATTAGTATGTACAATAGAATACCTAACATGCGGCTTAGGAGGGAGAGTCCCACTAGTAGTAGCATTTACAGAGAAGACATAAGAGGGAGAGACCCACTAGCAGTTGTATGTACAATGAGAGACCTAAAAGGAGGCCTAGGAGCGATAAAACCAATAGTGGTATTATGTGTCATAGAAGACCTATAAAAAAGCCTTGGAGGGAGAGACCCAGTAGAAGTAATATGTTCAATAAAAGACCTAACATGAGTACTAGGAGAGATATACCCACTCTAGAACTAATATATCTAAATGTACTAGGTGTAGGAGTACAATTGTAGCTTTTTGACTAACTTATGTATGGTGGTCTCATATAGGGTAGCCTTTAGTGTAACAACTTGTTGAATATGAATGAACTAAAGACATTTATGTAAGAGAGATGGTATAGCCTTAAAAGTATATAGCCAAGGGAAACCTAGATGCATATCACATGAACTAAGAGAAGTTGTAACCGAAAAGGGGACATCCATAGTGGTAGAACCAACTGTAAAGGATATAAAAACATGCTCAATTTCAATCTTAGTATCAAAGGTCACTTGTTTTTTAGATATCCAATAAAAGCAAGCAACTTGAAAGTAAACAAATTATGCCTAGCACTACTATCATTCAAAATATTATGTATAGAATGTTGGAAAACAAAAATATGAATTTATAGTGTGTTTGAGATAAGATCATGAGACATATCAGTATCATCAAATGTGATAATTGGATGAGAAGGTGGCATAGTAATAATAGTAGCATAATGTCTAATGGATGATCATAAGGAGGCATAACATGATAAACACGGTGCACCTGTGAATTAGATTTATCATTGTTCTGATGAGGAAGGGGGTCATTGAATATTTTTAATTTTGCATTAATCATTGGTAAGCTTGGATGCTTCAACGAGAATCTCTCATTCAATAACATTAACATCATTACGATCTTGTATGACATTACAAAGCTTAACACATCAATTACACACACACACACACACACACACACACACCCACACACACACACACACACCCACCCACACACCCACCCACACACCCATCCACACACACACACCCACACACCCACACACACACACACACACACAAGGCTTTCTTGTATCAACCTTGTGAGCTAGAGGGACAAATACAAGGTTAGTTGTTTAAGCACTAGGTGAGGTGTGCAAGGTAATTGTTTGAATTTCAATAGAGGAGATTGTAACTAAAGCATTGTGGGTTGATATATAGTATTAACATTAGATTTAACATTAATTTTGTTGTCATTAGTTTTTTAGTTGAAAAAAGGTTTTCCTTGAAATTTAGGAGCAGAGATGTTGGGAGTATTGGTAACATAATTGAGCTTAATCATGATAGGGATTTTACGTTCAAGTTCTTTTAATGTATGACATAAATGATCAAATAAGAAAAACTTGTCAAATATATCCAATTCTTGTAGAGGTGTAAGAATAATTGGAGTGAAGAGATCTTGTAGCTCACTATCTACTAGAATGTTGTTAATCTTAGTAAGCACAATCTTATAGTGTAAAACGTAGTCATTAATGGACTCGTTGGAGGATTCTCGCATCTTAGACATTTGAGCATATGATACTTTTCGTCTAATGATACTTTGTCTGCAATGTTGATGGAGAATTATGAAAGGAATCGATTAGCCAAAGAGGTAGAGGCCCAAACTGAATGAATGGTAATATCATTCTACCATTTTAGAAAAATTATCTCCAACTGCATTTTGTCTCCTATGTTTTTCAGTTCTCATCAATGGCTCTCTTACACAAATCTTCAAAAGCAATACAAGTATTAGACAAGGGGACCCCATTTCCCCTCTTTTATTCATTTTGATGGCGGAGAGTTTAAGCCAAGGGTTGGCTAATGTAGTAAATTTGGGAGAATTACAAGGTTTTAATCCATCCTCTTTGGATGTTAAATTGTCAAATCAACATTTTGTTGATGACACTATATTCATCCTTATGGCTTCGGTGATTGAAGCTAAGAAGATGAAGACCACTCTCAAAGATTATGAAGATGTTTTGGGACAACTTATTAATTTTGACAAGAGCTCGCTCTTCTTCCTTCACACTCCACTCCCTAGACAGAACAAGATCTCTAATATTTTGGGCTGCTGCATTTATTCCCTTTCTTCCTCTTATCTTGGCATGCAATAGTGCCCAACATGATTTAAAAAAAATATTAAAAAAAATAAAAATAACGTGAAGTGTGTTTGGTGGGGATGTGGGGGTAGGATGGTGGTCCTTTTCTGAGTCAAGCAGGTATGGACAACGACTTGTCCTAAGTGGCCTGCAGACTTGCCATTTTCCTTGCATAATAATATAAGCACTTTATTTGAGATCACGAGGTGTTAACCATAACAAAACCCAAGTTACGTTGTAAATTTAACAGTAATTGGATGGTCGTTGCAAGTGTAGGGGGGTTGCACTTCCATATTTAAATAAACAATTTTTTTGGGGAACCTTGCTAAATGGAGCTCTAGCTAAGCCATCCTAAAATCAACTCCACTATGGGTTAAATCAACCCCACGCGTGGAGTTAAATCTGCATCCCTAATATCTGTTCATTTTGCTATGTAAAAATTGACTGATCTGAATCTGTATTCATACCTGAAGCAGTTTCAAATGTCTTTGAGATGCAAGGAACCTACTGCATGCCGTTGGTTTATTTGTTGTATGCAAAGGAAGAAGAAGATTGAGGACTAGGATGCGCTTCATGGGTTGTAATGTCCAACCATATTGATTTGGATTTTTATGCTTCTAAACACCTGTGTTGCATGCACTTTAACCTTTGCAACACCATTCCCCAGGCATTCACTGGATACCAGTTCATTTTCCTCCTCTTTACCTATTGTTTGGTGTAGCTGATGGATTGATTAAGACATTGGAAGTGCCTTTACTGCTATCCCATGTATGTCTATGCAAGATTAGTCTCCTTCCCTCTTCCTCTGCGTGAAACACTCTGTTTGTCCTTTCTCAGCCAAAATGCTTTGCCAATGCCTTGCTATGGTGGTAGGGGATTATATCTTTCTCCTTCGTGATGTTGTCATTCAGTTCATGTTTGGAATTTGGAAAAAAGAAAAGAAAAGAAGAGAAATACCTTGCTGCGTTCATCTACCAAGGAAACTTTTCCAACTTTGCATAGATCTCATGTGTTGTGGTGTGATCTCTCTTTTGCATGTAAAATATCTTTGTAAGGCCTTAAGACACATGGGGTGGAAGTGTGAGGTGTGGTTGTAGCCAATTTTGCACGTGAACTGTTTGATAAAATGTTGAAGAGCTAAGCAGCCTTTAGGACTTCAATGTTTGCGGGATATTGTCTATTTTTGGTTTGTTGAGGAGAATTTAATAACTATGAAACAATGCATTCAGCATATTACCCAACCAAGCCCTTTAATCATTTGACAAAATACTTGAAGGTTATGTGGTCCTATCGAATGCGGGGATCGCAAGTCTTGCGTAATAGGTATGGACTTTCGCTTTTCTCCAACATTAAATTCCGCTTTCAACATTTCTTACATTTGGAAATTAAATGTTAATTATTAGGAAATGTAACTCCAACCAATGATAAAACCTTACTTCATTTGGAACTGTCAAACATAAAAAAATTTTGACCTCGAAAGTTATGCGCATGGAGCGCCACACCCAAATGTACTGCAAACTTGAAACTCTTTGCATGACCCCTGATAAAGTGGGGCACCATTGGGAAACTTAACCAAGTCGTTTGAACTTAATTAACACCATTGCATGTCAAATTTCTAAGCCCACTTAGCTTATCAGTCGCTTTTAGTGACGTCCTCATTTTAATAAAACATGATTGGTTTCGGTCTATGGTTGCCGCTTAGTTTGAGTGAAACTCAAAACCACTTCCACCTAACTCTAGAATTCCAACAAGAGAATCATAACCCACCTTTATTTCAATGAAAATGCCTTTGGAGACTAGTTTTGGCTAGTTGGTTTTGGGGCCACCAGTCGCTATGGCAAGAGTTGCTAATGCAATTACGATAACCGACCCTAGAGTTTCACTTATAACTTGAGCTTTGATCATCGCAATCAACTTCTGTCAGACACGATGAATTCTCTATATATGGGGGAGTAAGTAGGATTCATAAAACTTCATGATCAAACTTAAAATGAGTGTGTCTAAAACCTAGTTTGTAAGCACTTTTGCTATTTTGGTCAATTTTCTCAACTTGCTACTTTAGCTAGAATCTCCTTCTGAGAGTCTTGTTTGACTTGTAGCCACACGTGTGACCTCGTAATACCATCATAATGCTATGTATAATATTATTTTATCTTTTATCTAGTATGAACGGATTTAGAAATGTATGATGTTTTTTCTCTCTCCACCCTCTTCTCTCTCCAGAAACAATTATGAAACTTTGGTTGATTTGAAAACGTAAATGAATTGGGAAATGGAAATTAGTTTGAAATGAAATGAAAATGGACATGAAAGGCAAATGGTTACGATATTTTTAATGGAAGATAAAATGTCTCTTTACTTTCTCTCTCATCTTTACTCTCTCTCTCTCTAGTACCAAAATGTTGAGTGCAAATGAAAGTGAAAGTGTGAATGCATGAGAAATGAACTCTGTCTTCTTCTCCATCCCTATCTTTCCCTCTCTATTCTATTTAATTGAAATTTTCTGAAACGATGAATGTGTGGATTTATGCTTGAGTGTAGGGGATTTCCATACTAGTTCTAGGACTGACCCTGCGGTGGTTGTAGGTACCTGAACAAAAGAAGTAGTAAAACGACACTTGTGTCTTTTATTAGCATGTTATTTGAAGGCAATATAATTGTTTAGGATATTTCAGTGATATTGTTACGAATATAATGTATTATTTTCATTATTTCCATGATGTATATGATAGTGTTGTGTACTGGGAAAATGTACTATTTTGTACGTAGTTGTACTTTTTCCTATTTAACCAATGTTACTCTTAGTTGTAATTGGGTATATTCTATTAAGTAAATGAAGTTGATTGTATCATGTTGCTTTGGAAACCAATGTCATAGAATCCTTCTTTTAGTGTCAAAATAAATATAGGAGAATGAAACTGGAACCTTGTCATTTAAAATGTTTAGTGTCGTTGAAATTTTGGATATGATTGTGCTAGTAAAATTGTTGGAAAATAATTTCAAGTGGTGTGTTTTTACCTATATGCTAGTGCTGTATTGACCTAGAAAATCGCTTAATCTTCACAGAAAAATATCAACTTACATTTGTGTGCTTTTCATTTTGAGTGGGGAGCATTAAAACAAAAATATAGCTTGAAATATTTACCTTTATTGAATGGAATGATCCTCTTTGGAAAGCCTTGAGTTATGTTGGCTCCAAACATCTTTCGTAGTCCTAGAGACATAAAGGTACTGGATGTGTTTGTGTGTTCCTCCCTAGGAACCTAGCTGAGAGCATACACGTGGGTATGAAAGTGTGCAAGATGCCTTGGTGCGAGGCATAACGTCATTTTAGTGGCATACAAGATGGCATGTTGAGCTTGAAATCTCATGGTTAATTTTAGAGACTAAATAACATTAGAAGTGGAATATAATGAGAAGTGGTTGGGTGTAGTGCCACACTTTACACACACAAAAACAACAGTAAAATACTAGGATAATTTTTTTTTAAAACTTTTTTTTGACTTGCATTGCTCACTACACACAACACAACATGGGCTTCAAATACAAAACTCGACTCGCATACGGCTATCACAAGAATCATCGACTCACATAGATGCACGAAAATGATGTAGGCATGCTGACGCTACACTTTTCCCAATGGAAGGTTACTAGTAAAGACACAACCACAAGAACATGGCTTCAGGGACGGCGAACCCACAACACATCATTTCTTTAAATGTATTTTTGGTTAAAGTTAACATTCCAAGGACATTACGAGCAAGGATAAATTTTCTCGTTTGTTCCACCTACGTTTTCTTAAGCTTATTCCGCGGTTGAAAATACAATTCGACCTTCTCAAGTTGGCTTCTTATACTTTATATAAATTTCCATAACTGACATACATATTTGGCATAAATCAAATTGCATACAAAATACTTAATCATCTTCTATTATGTAAAAATATTCTTCTCCAACGTTTATTTGATGTCTACAGTTTTACCCTTACAACTCAAGCGAAAGAGACTTGATGTCCAAAATGCAATCAAAGGATTTGACAGAGATTTAGATACAGGGCAGCTTTGCACCAAAATGTTTCTCGATTCACGCTGGATTTATTCCTCTACCATTGTTATTATAATTTGAAAGCTTATTGAATTCCTATAAGATTTATATATATCTATATATACATATCTTTTGTTTTCTCAAAGTTTGGTCGCACCAAGGTAACTTATATTCTTTGCAACACATGATTATTTTTAAATAAGTTTTAAGGACTTCATGAGTGACCTCAATCCTAATCTCCAATCTCGTTCTCATCTTAGGATATGCTTATACATCGCACTATGGTCTCGTTCATAGCATTGTTGTGTAATCAGGAGTTACAGAAGTATTTGACTACCATCTTGAAGGGGTATATGGTCGGAAGAATTGTAAACCATACACGAACCACAAGTGACACCTCCTAATCAGCCGAGGTTTGGTTTCTTCCATTATGCACTCAATGATCTACGCCTCAACTATATAAGAGTTTAAGGCAGGTGGACAAAATTATACTAAACCACATTCAAGGACATACCAAGGTGTTATTTTGATAGAATCCAGGGTTGCACCGCTTAGTCGTTCCTTCGAACAAGGACTCATAAGGTGACTTCTAAGGCGGTCTTCAACACTCAGCCTGGTGTTGGACCTGAAGAGAGGACATTCTTCTCACGATTACCAAAACTAGAAGGAAACCGCATACTCTGGATAAGGTTGGACCATGACATTCCTAAAATATGGGTTCACGACAATGTCGCTAAACCTAATGACTATGAAAGTAAACTCCAACTAGAGGTTTTATTTACCTAACCTAGGAGGTCTCATTGAGTGCAAAGTTTAAGTTCGTTCTGCGGTTTTAAAATTCTTATATGGTAAAAAGGGATCACACATGCAGGAAAGCTATGCACGAGTATGTTATTAAGGTTGAGTGTTCCCATTAAAACTCTTTATTGTGTTTGCAAGGGTAAGAAGATAATCCAATAGATTAATTTAAGCGTTTATTGAATACTGAGATGGTACCACAATATCTTAACTACAATTTCAAATTTACTTTATATAATCAAACCCCCCATTTTTTTTCATACACAACTAAGAAACAAATTGAACCGATGATTAGATACACATTTCCTAAATGTCCCTAAACTAGCATATCATGCATAATAACAAATTTCAATTAGAACTTTTCTGTAACAAGAGACTACATTATACAGTTATTCATTTTACAATGACCTATAAAATTACAATAATAATAATTAAATTACACATCGCCTTTTTTCGTCGTCATTCTTCCATCCTGCAAAACCCACGTGAGCAAGATATCAGCGATAAATTCGCTGGCATGGCATCCACCCTAATCAATCATAATTATCATTTTTCAGTCTCCCATTTACATCTAACAATAATTACAATTTGCAATCGAAATAAAAAGGTCTAGAAACATGTATCCATTGCATTTCATTTTTCTTCATTTTATAAACCCAGGAGAGAGAAGAGAAAGGAAGAGAGAGAAAACATCGTTTTGTCAAAGTTCCAATACACACAACAAGTTTCATTATAGTGTTTTAAACAGTTATTTACGTGTGTTAAAAGTTTTCAGGGTGATTTGGCAACCCTACGAGGGTCCGCAGCTTTCTACTTTTACATTTTCTCACTAGCTACAAAACGTACAAAACGGGCTCGAAGGCTAAGAAACTGCTTCCAAAGGTTATCTTCTGATGATCACGCACTCCACGATTAAATTTCTACGTGTCCCCAGATATACCAAGAATTCATAGCAATTGACGGAAATTGAAAAAGAGCGCACGGTTTGCATTTGGCGGCTAGTTTTCCGGGGCCACTGGTCGTAGTTCACCCAGTTGTAAAATGACAAAAGTTAGCTCGAGGGCCCAGAAAACCGCGTCCATAACTGACGTTCGATGGAGGAGCACGCAACGAGACATCTCCTACTAGTTCCCCTATATAAGGAGAATTCATCAGAGTCGACGGGACGGAGAACTAGAAAACCATGTTCAAACGGCGACAAGTTTTCTGGAGCGACAAGACGAAATTGGACCAGTTTGACCTCGTCAAACTGCGACCGGAGGCCTACAAAATGGCTTCGCCAAACTATCCCGAAAAGTGCTCTTTCCTATACTGAATGTTCCATGCATTTGTCTAGTATAAACGCTAGAGGTTTGCGAAGACGGAACGTGATTTCTCTTTCCGGGTTTCAAATGGTGGTCCAAAACGAAAGCCAACTTTCTAGTTTTAACAACTCTCTACTGTTGTAAACCGGTGTAACAGGGCTCCTATAAGAGCGTCAAAAGGATGTCAAATGATCGTTTCGGGTCAAACCAAAAATCAAGGCGACTCCTCGTATACCAAGGTACACGAATGAAACTTCACATCTCGTTTCCAGAGTTGCGAAGGGTACTTGGTGAGTCTCCGAAAAATGCAAAATTTAACTATTTTAAGTAGGAAGAAGGTCAACTTTATCAATGGAGAGTCAAATTTGTCTGGTTCGATAAAATGATATTGAAGCGGTCAAGAAGGGTAAGAGATTTCTAAATCATCTCGAAGTAGGGTGATAGTTCATGTTTTAAAGTAGGCGAGTTATAATGGCTTCGAGAGTTGCGACACGACACTTTATTGTTTTGCAATGAGTTGAAGAGACATTTAACTGCATTTAAGAATCCTAATAATTTAAAATTCTATTTAGTTGCAAAAGAGAACTAAAACACGAGAATTATGAGAGGTAAGGGAAGAAGGACCATGCCTGGAAACGATGAGCGAAGAGGTACAAGGGGCTCCAAGGGGTTTACACTCGTGATCCGTCGAAGCCACCATTGTTGCCACTGATGCCAGGTAGTCACGTGCAAACCAAGCCATTCGTTGTGCACCCATGTCTCATCCAAAAGAACCATTTTGTGTTTTCAACAAGTCATCCCGATCCCAGAGACTGCATTTTTCTATGTCAACAGATCACACGCCTCTTCAACAAATCCATTTTGCGCATACACTTGAATTTTTCTATTTTGGGCAGTTGAAGTGGTTGCAATGCAAAATTTTCTAATGTTTTTAACCACCCAATCCAGAAGCTTCCTTGGAAGAGGTGAGGCAATAATTCAACAAGCTCATCTATTGAATACCCTACAACCATTGCATTCCATGAGACTGACAATCTTGAAAATTTGCATTCGAACAGATCACATGCCTTGAATACACTTCCACATGAAGCTTTTCATACCTCTCTTGTGTCATTGCATGAACAAAATCTTTCAACAAACCAGATAGGTTATTGTTCAAACGCATGCTCCAAAGAATCCCATTTTGGGCACATACGTGATCATCGTTGCCTGTGTTGAGGAGTTTGGCTTTAAACTTCCACAGTATTTGCTTGAAAATTTCCAAAGCATTTTCAACAAACTCATTCTGATGTTTTTGTGCATTCAGCCTGGAATCATAGCATTCTATGAAATCGCATTTCTTATGAGGCATTTTAACAAACAGTTCATGCCTGTTTAACAGACCCATTTTGACATGCTTGCTATCATAGCAGTCCAGGAAACCGATCTTTCAGTCTATTTACGTCAAACAATTCACACGCGTTGTGTAAGCCTTCAATTTTGCAACTATTTTGTGCATAACCCGTAATCATTACAGTCCATGGAACTATATTTCTTTCCCATGCATTGTAGACAAACTGTACGCACGTTTCCATGTTTTTACATGCAAAACTACTAGGTCACTTGCAACAACAACATATGATATAGTTCCTCTTTTTTTTTTGATTCGTTGGGAGCCCACGCATAGTCTCAGGCGCGGCTGGGAGAATGTTGGCCACGTGACTAGCTAAAATGAACAGAAAAACCTCCCCCATTTGCTTTGATGGCATCCAAACTCTGTCCCATAAGCATTTGGCCCTGCAACCATATTTCTGGTCAAACCCTAACTCTTCCTCAAATAGTGGCGGCGCTTCTCCTCCACATAGCAAAACCCAAGTGAAGAACTAAAAACAAAAAAAAATGAAAACAAAAGGAAAGGCAAATCAAGGAGCTCGAGCCTCCATGCCCTAACTCACCCAAATTTTCCCTTATTTATTTATTTTTAATTCTTTTATTTTATTTAACATTATTATTATTTCAAAATTCATCTAACTCGTTTCATTCACTTGAAAATCTATTTCATTATTAAAATAATTTAATATGCTTTTCGTTATTATTATTATATTATTTTGATTTTGCTCACGATATTGCCATACGACTCATGAAGTAAATCCTTAACAATGATTTGACAGGGTTTATTTGACCAAAACCCGATGATGATCTGGATAGTCCAAATCAATACTCAAAAAACATGGAACATCACCATGTATATTATTTGAAGCCTGCCCGACACTATTTTTTTTTGACCAAAACACTAGTAGCGGGAATCGACCATATAAATTATAATATTAATACAAACATTATTATTATGATTTTACGGCTTAAAATAATGATAATAATTATTAATCCCATTAATGGCGATGACCAGGTAACTCGACGAACCGAGAACCAGATTTCCCCTTAACCGGATAACCGCCATGATGCTACGGGGTCCACAGTTGGGGTGTCGACAACGACCCGAGAGGAAAGAAGGAGAGGGAAGGTGAAAAATCTTCACTGCGACCCGGACAAGGTCAACAACGGTCAACGAGAGCACACGCACACCAGTCTCCCAGGATTAGTAACAGGGTCGGCAGGTCAGGGACTAGGAAACATTGAATGGGGCATTACATTCTCCTCCCCTTAAGAAAGCATCGTCCTCGATGCGACATAATACAGAGGAAAGAAATGGTACGCAACCAATAACAAGTAAAGGGAAAAGTACACCCTATGGTTTAATATTTTAGCTACTTGAAGCATGGCCACAGGGTAGTCTTAGAAACATTTGGTAGAAATTTCAACTTTCAAGGTTCTGTGAAGATTTGGTAGTTCTCTCTTATTCGTTATTTCATTAATCTCTTTCCATTAACATTATTCTTAATTCAAGTCCTTTAAAATTTCATTTTTATCAAATTTTAGTTTATTCATTCCTATGGGTTCCCATCATGAACTACAGTCACAACACCCTACCAAGGTTATACACAACACCTAATTTTCACAAGCATACGTTTACATACTTTCACGATGGTATCACATCACGAGAGTTTCACCAAACCATGGAATGACAACAAGTAGACCACATAACAATTAATTTCCAATAGTTACGCCCTAGACATAGATCTAGTACACACATATGACTAACAACAGAATCAACACGTTGATACATATACACGGGTATCACATGACCCAAAAAATATCATGACTATAACAACATAGTTCCAATCCAATATCCAATAGTCCATACCAACCAAGGGGAGAGTCAAGCCTCATACATAACAAGGTGTCAAAGACTCATACAGGTACACATAACTCACTATACCAATCTCCACACATCACAAGACATCACGAAACCAACTCCAGATATCTCCAAAAGCAAGTAGAATACAACTCCATATACCTCCCCTAAACATCACCAGATAATCTCCATATACCTCCCAAGAGGAAGAAACATAGTGCCAGAACCAATTCAGGTCACTCAACCATAAAGCCCCATCAAGAATATCCAGGTCACTCAACCATAGAGGCCCGTCTCCTTTCTCCTTTTAATGAGGCCGGGTCACCCTATTGCCCTAGGCACATAGAGCCCTGTCACCCCCAACCCAAGTGACATAATAACTCGTGGTTCAACAACCCGCTAGTTATCTGTAACTCCTTGGGGCGTACCCCCATACAACGAAGCGGGTCCATAGGTTCAACCACTCCATGGTTAATCCCATGACCCTAATCGAACACATTACGACATTAGAACCAGCATAACAATCCAATCAAATGCCAAGTGGCAAAATTAAAAGCCTTGGGCTAGGCTACAAAACTCTCAAATATGAAAAGAAAGTTTTAAAACCAAGAAAAACAAATGGCTAATTAGCCTTGGTTAGTGCAAAATCCAAATGTTAATGCAACAATCAAATAAATGCCCAAAATATAAGAACATGTCAATCAAGAAAACGGCTGGTTCTAGCGAAAAGAGAAAGATTAATTTATGAATAAAATACGTAATGAGAAAAATAGCACATCACAATCACTATGTGGCCTCATACCGCCACCAAAGGGGTACTCATCGAGTTGCTGGCACTCGGACATCGAGCCTCAGCTCGTAAAAATATACATGTAACCAGAAATGAGTATATCAAATAATGTAACTGTCATCATCTCTGCCTGAACCATTCCTCCATACTCCCACAAGGATCAACATAGTCAAAATCACATAGGATTATTCAATGAACAATCCAATAGGAAAGAGCAGGGGACACAAGGTTGCATAAGTTGAGCCTAAGGTGGTGCGCACCCACAATATACTGAGCAAGCTTGAAGTATACTAAACAGATAGAAGTGGATTTTCAGTCTATGTAAGACTCCACTTCCTCACTCGTACTCGGCTCAAGATTATGAAAACCTGGTCCACACCTCCTCTCTCCACACATACACTCTTGACAGTTTATCCCCTTAGGGTCGTCTAGTGTAGGGTCCACGACATACACATAACTACGTCACTAACACAATGGTAATTCACACACAACAACCATAACGTATTATGCATGGCATATATATATATATATATATATATATATATATGGTATATATATATAGGGTATTACACAATCACTACTTTCACCAGGCATAATACATCACTTTACCACATTATGCACCCAAGGTGCAATCACTACACAATAGGGTTCATAGGATCGCTATATGCCCCTATATCATAACATGAACCATCACATATTACATAAATCATACATACAATTGACATATTAACATCACAACATAACATTCATTTGCTACATACAAAGTGATACACACATTTCTTCAAAACATGGTAAAACATCATGATACAATTCAATTCACTTTACATCAATCCCGTTATACAACATATCGACACACCCACATAACACAATATGCCACAATGCTCCAACACCCTGTCATCCACATTAGAATTCTTTTCACACATTCCAAGCAGTAATCCACACGTGAACTCTTCATAGAATCCACACGAAGGAGAGAGAAAACTCCCATCCCCAGCACATCAACAGGATAACAAATGCACACTAAGTGACATACACCTCATGTGCGTTCACACTATCACAATTATGACATAGATCACATCACTCTTAAAACACATTACTCTTCCAATATTTATCACCATCATGAAACACCATCACCATCATACAACCCATCATGTAACAACATCTCTATCATGCAAAATCATCACAACTCCAATCCATCCCAGAGGTTCGAGAGCATGAACCTCTGCTCTGATACCATATGTAGTGCCCACACTTTACACACACAAATACAACAGTAAAATACCACGATAATTTTTTTTGACTTACATTGCTCACTACACACAACACAACATGGGCTTCAAGTACAGAACTCGACTCACATACGACAATCACAAAAAATCATCGACTCACATAGACACATGAAAATGACGTAGGCATGCTGACGCTACACTTTTCCCAATGGAAGGTTACTAGTAAAGACCCAACCACAAGAACATGGCTTCAGGAATGGCGAACCCACAACACATCATTTCCTTAAATGTATTTTTGGTTAAAGTTAACATTCCAAGGACATTATGAGCAAGGATAAATTTTCTCATTTTTCCACCTACGTTTTCTTAAGTTTATTCCGCGGTTGAAAATACAATTCGACCTTCTCAAGTTGGCTTCTTATACTTTATATAAATTTCCATAACTGACATACATATTTGGCATAAATCAAATTGCATACAAAATACTTAATCATCTTCTATTATGTAAAAAAATATTCTTCTCCAATGTTTATTTGATGTCTACAGTTTTACCCTTACAACTCAAGCGAAAGAGACTTGATGTCCAAAATGCAATCAAAGGATTTGACAGAGATTTAGATACAGGGCAGCTTTTCACCCAAAAATATTTCTCGATTCACACTATATTTATTTCCCTACCATTGTTATTATAATTTGAAAACTTATTGAATTCCTATAAGATTTATATATATCTATATATACATATCTTTTGTTTTCTCAAAGTTTGGTCGCACCAAGGTAACTTATATTCTTTGCAACACATGATAAAGTTTAATTAAGTTTTAAGGACTTCATGAGTGACCTCAATCCTAATCTCAAATCTCGTTCTCATCTTAGGATATGCTTATACATCACACTATGGTCTCGTTCATAGCATTGTTGTGTAATCAGGAGTTACAAAAATATTTGACTACCATCTTGAAGGGGTATATGGTCGGAAGAATTGTAAACCATACACGAACCACAAGTGACACCTCCTAATCAGCTGAGGTTTGGTTTCTTCCATTATGCACTCAATGATCTACGCCTCATCTATATAAGATTTTAAGGCAGGTGGACAAAATTATACTAAACCACATTCAAGGAAATACCAAGATGTTATTTTGATAGAAACCAAGGTAGCACCGCTAAATCGTTCCTTCGAACAATGACTCATAAGGTGACTTCTAAGGCAGTCTTCAACACTCAGCCTGGTGACGGACCTGAAGAGAGGAAATTCTTCTCATGATTACCAAAACTAGAAGGAAACTGCATACTTTGGATAAGGTTGGACCATGTCATTCCTAAAATATGGGTTCACGACAATGTCGCTAAACCTAATGACTATGATGGTAAACTCCAGCTAGGGTTTTATTTACCTAACCTAGGAGGTCTCATTGAGTGCAAGCTTAAGTTCATTCTACGGTTTTAAATTTCTTGTATGGTAAAAAGGATCACACATGCGGGAAAATTATGCACGAATATTTTATTAAGGTTGAGTGTTCCCATTAAAACTCTTTATTGTGTTTGCAAGGTAAGAAGGTAACCCAGTAATTAATTTAATCATTTATTGAATATTGAGAAGGTACTACAATATATTAACTTCAATTTCAAATTTACTTTATATAAATCAAACCCCTTTTTTTGCCATACACAACTAAGAAATCAAATTGAACCGGTGATTAGATGCACATTTCCTAAGTATCCCTAAAACTAGCATATCATGCATGTTAACAAATCTCAATTATAAATTTTCTGTAACAAGAGACTACATTAGGCAGTTATTCATTTTACAATGACCTATAAAATTACAATAATAATAATTAAATTACACATCACCTTTTTTCGTCGTCATTCTTCCATCCTGCAAAACCCACGTGAGCAAGATATCAGCGATAAATCACTGGCATGGCATCCACCCTAATCAATCATAATTATCATTTTTCAGTTTCCCATTTACATCTGATAATAATTACAATTTGCAATCGAAATAAAAAGGTCTAAAAACATGTATTCATTGCATTTCATTTTTCTTCATTTTATAAACCCAGGAGAGAGAAAGAGAAAGGAAGAGAGAGAAAACATCGTTTTGCCAAAAGTTCTAATACACACAACAAGTTTCATTATAGTGTTTTAAACAGTTATTTACATGTGTTAAAAGTTTTCAGGGTGATTTGGAAACCCTACGAGGGTCCTGCAGCTTTCTACTTCTTACATTTTCTCACTAGCTACAAAACGTACAAAACGGGCTCGGAGGCTAAGAAACTGCTTCCAAAGGTTATCTTCCGATGAGCACGCACATCCATGATTAACTTTCTACGTGTCCCCAGATATACCAAGAATTCATAGCAACTGACGGAATTGAAAAAGAGCGCAACGGTTTGCATTTGGCGGCTAGTTTTCCGGGGCCACTGGTCGTAGTTCACCCAGTTGTAAACTGACAAAAGTTAGCTCGAGGGCCTAGAAAACCGTGTCCAAAATGACATGTTCGGATGGAGGAGCATGCAACAAGACATCTCCTACTAGTTTCCCCTATATAAGGATAATTCGTCAGAGTCGACGGGACGGAGAACTAGAAAACCATGTTCAAACGGCAACAAGTTTTCTGGAGCGACAAGATGAAATTGGACCAGTTTGACCTCGTCAAACTATGACCGGAGGCCTACAAAATGGCTTTGCCAAACTATCCTGAAAGGTGCTCTTTCCTATGCTGAATGTTCCATGCATTTGTCTAGTATAAACGCTAGAGGTTTGCGAAGACGGAACGTGATTTATCTTTTCGGGTTTCAAATGGTGGTCCAAAACGAAAGCCAACTTTCTAGTTTTAACAACTCTCTATACTATTGTAATCCAGTGTGACAGGGCTCCTATAAGAGAGTCAAAAAGATGTCATATGATCCTTTCAGGTCGAACCAAAAATCAAGGTGACTCCTCGTTATACCAAGGTACACGAATGAAACTTCACATCTCGTTTCCAGAGTTGCGAAGGGTACTTGGTGAGTCTTCTGAAAATTGCAAAATTTAACTATTTAAAACCAGCGAGAAGGTCAACTTTATCAATGGGGAGTCAAATTCATCTGGTCGATAGAACGATATTGGAGACAGTCAAGAAGGGTAAGAGTTTTCTAGATCATCTCCAAGCAGAGGGTGATAGTTCATGGTTTAAAGTAGACGAGTTATAATGGCTTCGACCAGTTGCGACACGACACTTTATTGTCCTTGAAATGAGTTCTAAGAGACATTTACATTGTATTTAAGATCATCTACTAATAATTTAAAATTCTATCTAGCATTGCAAAAGAGAACTAAAACATCCGAGGAATTATGAGAGGTAAGGGAAGAAGAACACATGCCTGGAAAGTGAATTCATTCGAAGCCACAGGCTTGGGTTCAGTCATCTTGCTTGGGCACTTCGCCAACCAGTCCTCGGGCATCCTCAGCTCCACCATTTTGCATACACATCTACTAGGAAAGTTGCATTGCAAACAAAAACATCTTGTTTTCTATGCCTTGATGGTCAAAACCATGGTCAATTCTAAAGCTCTTCCATTTTTGTCACATACGTGGGGAGGATGCTGACAAAGTGTTGTTGAGTTTGGCTTTAAACCTCAGCCAATAGTGCATTTGCTTGAAAATCTCCATGGCCCTTTCAAGAAGCCCATTCTGTGAGCATCCTGCAGTGAATGCATTCCATGAGACCACGTTCCTCTTAGACATTGGATTGGGAAGGCTGAAAGCCTCATCAAGAAGGTTGTTTTGTGCATATCCTGTAATCATTGCAGTCCATGAGAATGCATCTCGTTGCATCATTTTGCCAAACAATTCATGTTCCTTTTTAACAGACTCATTTTTTGCATGCCTGCTTTCATAGCAGTCCAGGAAACCACACATCTTTCAGGTATTTTTTCAAATAGTTCACACGCGTTGTGTAAGCCTTCACATTTTGCAACTATTTTGTACATAACTTGAAATCATTGTAGTCCATGGAACTGCATTTCTTTCCCACGCATTTAGACAAACTGTTCACACGTTTCCACGTTTTTACATGCAAAACTACTAGGGCACTTGCAACAACAACATCTGATACAATTCCTCTGTTTTTTTATTCGTTGGGAGCCCACGCAGGTCTGGGCACTGCTGGGAGAATGATGGCCACGTGACCAACTGAAACGAATAGAAAAACCTCCCTCATTTGCTTTGATGGCATCCAAATTCTGTCCCATAAGCATTTGGCACCTACAACCACATCTGGCAAACCCTAACTCTTCCTAGCGGCGACGCTTCTCCTTCAGCAGCAAAGCCCAAGGAAGAACAACAAAAACAAAAAAAAAACTAAAACAAAAGGAAAGGAAAATCGAGGAGCTCTAGCCTCCATGCCCTAACTCGCCCAAAGTTTCTCCCTTTTTTATTTATTTATTTTTAATTCTTTTATTTTATTTAACATTATTATTATTTCAAAATTCATCTAACTCGTTTCATTCACTTGAAAATCTATTTCATTATTAAAATAATTTAATATGTTTTTCGTTATTATTAATATATTTTGATTTGGTCACGATATTGCCATACGACTCAAGAAGTAAATCCTTAACAATGATTTGATAGGGTTTATGACTCAAGCCCGATGATGATCTGGATAGTCCAAATCAATACTCAAAAACATGGAACATCACCATGTATATTATTTGAAGCCTGCCCGAAACTATTTTTTTGGACCAAAACACTAGTACCGGGAATCGACCATATAAATTATAATATTAATACAACATTATTATTATGATTTTGCGGCTTAAAATAATGATAATAATTATTAATCCCATTAATGGTGATGACCAGGTAACTCGAGAACCGAGAACCAGATTTCCCCTTAACTGGATAACTGCCATGACGCTACGGGGTTCACAGTTGGGGTGTCGACAACGAATGGAGAGGCAAGGAGAGGGAAGGTGAAAAATATTCACTGCGACCCGGACAAGGTCAACAACGGTCAACGAGAGCACACGCACACCAGTCTCCCAGGATTAGTAACAGGGTCGGCAGGTCAGGGACTAGGAAACATTGAACGGGGCATTACATTGCGACCGCATGGACAATTAGGTTATGCATTAATGCACTATTAAGTTTTTTTATTGTAAAGGAAAATTTGCAACTTGCCCTTGTTTGAGAACACACCCTTGTGACGTTGGCTTAGTAATTTAAAGTGTCGTTGAGATTGCTTGCAACTTAATAAATCCTTCTTATGATGTGAAAGTGGATGTGAATTGATCCACATGAGAACAAGTGATTGAGAAAACTTAGTTTCTCATTTAAGAATCAAAACTTAAAATGTGTACATGTTAAGATAATTGAAATTAACAATCGAGTGATATATTTTAACGAGAAGTCGAATAAACTAACCAAACCTAATAGAACTTTTTATACAATAAGTGTTAAATGAAAGTGAGAAAATGTAGTCTTGGAATGCCTCAAGTGGCACGATGGCTTTGCAAGACAAGGAAACTTGATTTCTCTAATTTTGTCTTGTGGCAAGGTTAGAGACCCCCGAGTACTGATGAATGTAGTAGATCAAGTGACCTCTTATGATGTTAATGGAAAAAGGACATATGAGGTATGATTACAAAATATTTTAAATATTACTTTAGAAGGATTTTGAACGCGTAAAAAATTATAACCTTTGCATTTGAACCCCTTTTATCCCTCTTAGATAAATGTGTCCCTTAGTATGTAGTAGTGGATTACCATGTGCTTCTCGTATGGCATAGTTTCCCCCATCCACAAATGCTTTTGAAGTTAATAGATCATGGAGCTTCTCTTAAGGTTATTGGTGAAGGAAACTCTAATGCATATTCACCCAACGATTCAAATTGTTCGTAGGAAGGCATTTGAAAAACATATAGTTGTTGGGTTGTGTCACTTGTAATATGCATTTAATACATGAGTGTTTAAGAGCGATGGAATGAGTTGTTTTGTGCAAGGTAACCACTCCTTGTAGTCATAAATGCCTAAGTGTAAATTATGTGTCATTTGGATTACAATTGTTCTAAAACAATGCCAACAGTGAGACCAAAGTGAGATGTAAGTGAATAGAGTATAAGAGTAAATGAGATTTTGGGTTAGGAATAATGTCATAGTTGAAGTCCTTATAACTTAACTAGACATTTTCATGTTGTTAAAAAAAAGAATCGCTCTTGGCGAGATCAAACTTTTGAGCAAACATAAGCTCTTAAATATATATATATATATATATATATATATATATATATATATATATATATAATTTCATGAAGTGAAAATGTTGTATTGACTCAAACAAGTTATTGAACTATATCAACTATAACAAGAAAATGAAGGTACCGTGATGGAATGATGTTTATGGGAAGATGTATCTTGAATCTAACTCACCTTTAAATCATAAGATTCTTTCCTTGACTTCACGTTAGTTCCCCTTGTCTAACAATGGTAAAATTTAAACATTGAATAAATGTTTTGAGAAGTAGAACCTTAACATAAGAACGAGAGAATTAGGAATTTTGTATGCACTTTGAAATATGGAAAATAATTATTTAAGTTATGGAGATTATTGTAAGGGAGAAAGAGCCAAATTAAGTGTTCATATTGTAAGTTGAATATTAAATGAATTTAAGAATATGTAGGTGGAAAATGAGAATTTATCCTTGGATGATAAATGCTCTTGGAATTTTAATCGTAACTAAGATGTAACCATGATGATGATGTGTTGTGGATTTTCCAATCCTTGGGTCCCTTTTGTGGTTGGGTTATTTCTAGTATTTGTTCATCAGGGAAAATGTGGCATCGACATGTATATGGTGTTATCATGTTGTCTATGTGGGTCGATGTTTTGTGTAAGTGTCCTATGTGATGTTAAATTTATCTATTGGAGCCCATGTGGTGTTGTGTAGTGAGAAATTTAAAAGAAAAAAAATTATTCAGATAATTTTATCGTTTTATTTTGGTGTTGAAAATGTGGGCATTATACATGCCTTTATTTTCAGGTAAAATTCCAACAGATGTTTGGAACTCTCTTCTTGAAAGATTCCAAAGGAAATTAGCTGATTGGAAAGGAGCTACTCTTTCCCAAGTAGGTATGTGTCTCCTTATCAACATTACTTTTCAAAATCTCCCTATTTATTTTATGTCCCTCTTCAGAATCCCTAGGGAGGTTAGTGATAAAATTAAAAATCTCGAAAAGAGATTCCTTTGGACTGGTGTTGAAGAAAATGATATAATTCATCTTGTGGCTTTGGACAAAGTGTGTCAACCTAATATCTTTGGGGGGTTGGGGATTAAGAATATTATTCAAATGAACAAATCCATGGTGGCTAAAATGGGTTGGAAATTAATGAAGGAGGACCTCCTGTGGACAACTCTTGTTAGAGCCAAATACCTAGAGAATTCTAAGAACAATAATTGGCTTCATAGAGATGATTTTCCTTTGGGTTCCCCCTTTTAAAATGCATTAGTTAATCGCATGAAAATTTTGATGAAGGGAAACAAATGGAATGTCAGTGCTGGTGATAATATCTCTTTTTGGGAGGAAAAGTGGATCTCCTCCTTTCCTCTCAAAGACAAAGATGAATTATCTCAACTGGTGGCCCCCTATTCTAGGATGATTGGGACGAATGTAAAAGACTACATCAAGAACAATTATGAAAGTAAATGTTGAATGCAAAAGGAGGGGGAACATAGGATGAATTGTTTAATTCTATTTTGGGTTGGGAATGCATATTTGTTCTTACTCTTTTGGCACAATGTTGAGGCCGTGGTGAATTCAAGATTTAATTGGGATCTATTTAACTACATACTAATCCATGGATAAGTGGATAAACTCATTTTTATTACTATGTTTATTTTAGGGAAATCAAGAGCATGTTAGTGGGTAAGACACATATGAACTATGAAGTTTCTTATTTTGGTAGTGTTAGTGCAAATCTACAACACCCCCTAAATGATCTCCAGATCTGTTGTTCAGAATGGGGTCATTTAGTGTGATTTCACAACATTGAATTTTCTCCAAGGTGTGGGAACTTGCCAGATGAGAAAATTCTCCAGAGAAAGTTGGTTATTACTCCTCTGTTTAGGTGTATGCATGAATTTTTGCAGAGGTTTTAATGCTAAATCCTACTCTAAATTCCAAGGAGACATAGATAAAGGATGCAAAAGGAAACAAAACTAAGTAAAAATGGTGATACACCAAAGGAGTGATGAACTTCTGTCTTGCAAATAAACACAAATCATAGAGATGTAACACCAAGCATGCATAGATTGCTAGAATGTAATGAAAGACCAGAAAACAATAATAAACACATGAGAGGATTAGAAGATCATTCACAAAACATGCATTACCATTCCCAAATTTAATACAATGCATTACACTCGAAAAAAGGTAAAAAACAAGTCACAGGTTCCATGGAAGGTCTGAAAATCCTTGAATTCATGTGCCAAGGGGAAGAGGGGAGTCTGCAAGAACAAAACATCCAACGCTTTACAAATGAGCCAAAACTAGCTTTTAATGGTGAAGCAGAAGGAGGGAAAACAAAAACGCGGGAAAAATGGTTTATGAGCTCAACTACCAATCAAATCCCTTCAATTTTTCTTGAAAAGTGATAGGATTCATGGATGAACCCATACGCCAAAGTACCTTGCTCTGTAGATCCAAAAAACAACCCATACTTCATTAATTTTGGTGGTTGAATATTAATTCTATATTTTTTGCGTACCAGATATGTTCTCATTTTTCTCCCACCAAAATCCACCAAAAAACAAAATTGAATAGTCCATCATGTGGAGAATTTCAACATAGCTTTCCAATGATATAAAAAATGCAAAAATCTGAGCTCTAGATCAAAAGATATGGCCCTCTGAAGATTTAGGGAAAAAATGGGTTCGCGGGCCAAAATTTGAAATTTTTCCCTTTTTTGAGTTTGGGAAAAATTCCCAAAAATTCCCCGCGCCCTCTGTTCGGTTGCCATGTGGCACCTTCCCATTTGGTGATGAAACGTGGGCTCAAACCTCATCTTTTTCCTTTGATTTCTCATCGGGAAAATTTCCCAAACTTTTCCCACACTTCACTCTCCCGATGACATGTGTCAGCTTCTGGTTCGGTGCAGAGGTGCGGGCCAACCTTTTCCCCTTTGCGCTTTAGCCACTTTGGAAAAATTTCCAAAGTTCTTCCGCCGCTCTGACCTGTGCCATTGATAGGACACGTGTCATCCCCTCAATGCTCGGCGGGCTTCCGCTTGGATTTTCTTCATTGCCCCCTTTGACCCTTTTGTTAAAAAACCAAAAATTTCTCTGACTTCCGTCGCTCCACCTTGCCACATGGTGCCTTTTCATTGGTTGCAGGCCTACTTTGGGAAAATTTCCCCAAAAAACTCCACCGAACCATAACTCGAAATTTACAAGGAGTTAGGAGGAAAATTTTACCTTTCTAGAAAGGTGAGAAAATTTTCTATCTGATAGAGCTATTTCCAAATTTTTTTTGAGTTGTGAAATGTGTAAAATTTGATATTGAAGCACAAGGGAGGGAGGAAAGAAGGAAAGTTAGCCAAAATAAGCAGGGGCTTATTTTGGATAAGAATTTTGGCGACTCAGAGGGGTCATCTGTCTACTGGATGAAGTGACCAGCTGCCTGAAGCAATCCATTGGGTAATGGAGTCATCAACTTAACTTTCTTGTTACTCTCAACTCATAGAAAATCTCTAGAATGAAGATTGTGAGAGTAGAACATTACTTGATCTGGAACATGATCTGCAAAAGATGCACCCTTGGGGCAACAAAACTTATGCCAAAGCACTTAGGGAAAAGTAAATCTAAGCTACAACAAAATAATGTGCAGAAGCACTTGGAGGAATGAAAGAAATTTAAGCTAATATGTACAAGGTGAGAAGTTTCCCTTCTATTGGAAATGCTTTAGATGGATTCCATTAACTGGAATCTGCAGTTCTTCACCACTCAATGTAGACAATTGGAAGGTATTACTGTTCTTGTATTTTGTGACCATGTAGGGGCCACTCCAAATGGCATCAAATTTTGAATGACTTTCTGGCTTTGCTCGGTCTGCATCCCATTTCAACACTAAATCTCCAACTTGGAAAGTTCTAGCCTTAGCTTTTCTATCAAAGCTTCTCTTGATCAAAGCTTGATCCTTCTCCATTGTTTGGGCTGCATGCTCTCTGATTTCTTGGAGTTCCATCAATTCTGCATATCTAACCTCCATGGGCTCAAACTCCAACAATTCCAATTGCTTCATGAGTTCCAATGTTGGCAACTCAAGTGACATAGGCAAGACTGCCTCTTTCCCATAAACAAGTCTGAATGGAGAGTTACCTATGGATCTTTTGGGAGTTATCCTATCAGCCCATAGAGCTGATTTGAGCTTAGTGTGCCAAGTCCTCTGATTTTCATCAAGAGTCCTCTTGATGATCCTTAATAGATTTTTGTTTGTAGACTCAGCTTGGCCATTACCTTGGGGGTAATAATTTGATGAAGTGCTCAGATAGATCCCATTTCTAACAGCCCATTCAGTGACCCTTGATCCTATGAATGCCAATACATTATCTGATATTATAGTGGTAGGTATACCAAATCTAGTTACTATCCCCTCATAGAAGTCTAGAATGCTAGATTCATTTGCCTCTTTGAGTGCCACTACCTCAGTCCATTTGGTGAAGTAGTCTGTTGTTGTTAGAATCCACTTGTGCCCTTGGCTTGAGTTTGGATTAATGACTCCAATGAAGTCCAAACCCCATTACATGAATGGCTGGTCAACTGAGATTGGGTGCAATGGAAGTGCTGCTAATCTCTCTTTGCCTATGAAGAATGCACAATTCTTGCACCTCTTGATCCATGCATAACAATCACTAAACACCTTGGGCCAATAATAGCCAGCCTTCATGATCTTGAGAGCTGTCACTCTTGGAGAAAAATGACCCCCAGCTGATCCACCATGGAATTCTTCTAACATTCTCTCAATCTGATTTGTCTCAATGCACCTCAACAACACTCCATTGATATCCTTTTTGAACAAGACACCATCAACAAGTGCATACAGAATAGCCTGCAATCTGAAGTGTCTTCTTTTGGATTTTTTCATCTCTGGAGGGCATAGGCCTATTTGTAAGAAGTGCATTATGTCTTGGGTCCAACAAGGAGTGAGCATACCACCATTTTCTTCTTGAACATCTCTTTGTTCTTGGCTGTCTTGCAACACCAAAACAACATTCTTCTCTTTGCTTGCTTCAAATGATTGGCTCAAGGCCAATTGCTCACACAATCCCTTTCCTCGGACCATCTTGGTGACTTTGATCTCAATGTCATACTCCATGACATGAGTAATCCACCCTGCACATTTTTCATTTAGATCTTTGTTGAGGAGGAAGTCTTTAACTCCCACATGAGAAACCAACAGTTGAACCTTGTTGTTTGAAACTAGATGCTTAAATTTATTCAAGCTCCTAATCACTGCAAGAACATGCTTCTCAATGAAGGAATACATTACTTCATAGTCCTCCAAGCTTTGGCTAAAGAAGGCAATTGGCTGCTCTGCATTTTCTTTTTTCTGCTGTACTAAAATTGCAGAAATTGTATCATCACCGCCAAATGCATAAAGGATGAAATCTTTGGAGAAATCTGGGTTAATGAGAGTTGGAGCTTGTGAGATAGCTTCTTTGATTGCCTCAAAACTTTCCTTACCTTCAGCTGTCCATTTGAATGCCATACTTTTCTTCAACATCATAGTTATTGGCTTGACAAGGGCTGCAAAGTTTGGAACAAACCTTCAAACAAAATTGATTCTTCCCAAGAAACTTTGAAGAGCCTTCTTATGTCTTGGCAATGGTAGTGATTTTATTGCTTCAACCCTCTCTAGATCAATTGCTAACCCCTCTTTGGAAAAAATGTGGCCTAGGAGCTTGCCTTCATGAGAATGCATTTTTTGGGATTCAAGGATACCCCAAATCTTTGAAAAAATTGTCTTAAATGAAAGAGATGATCTTTTGCACTTTTAGAAAATACAATAATATCATCTAGGTATATCAGCACTATTTTGTTGATCAATCCCTTGAACGTCATATCCATTTCCCTTTGGAAAGTGCCTCCGGCGTTAGACAACCCAAATGACATTTTTCTATATGCATAGGTTCCCCATTTGGTGGTGAAGGCTGTTTTGAACTGATCATCTTCCTTTACCATGATCTGATTATACCCTGAATAACCATCTAGCAATGAAAACCTCTCAGAGCCAGCAACAACCTGCAAAATCTGCTCCATAGAAGGAAGTGGGTAGTGATCCTTGAGGGATGCTCTATTCAAATCTCTAAAGTCTACACACAACCTGATTTCTCCACTCTTCTTTCTGACTAGAACCAAGTTTACAACCCAACTTGAATGCTTGATGGGGAATATGATACTTGCCTCTATTAACTTATTCAATTCCTTCTTCATGAGAGGCTCAATGTGTGGATTGACCGGTCTTTGTTTTTTCCTGATGGGCTTAGCACTTGGATCTAGTTCAATTGTGTGTTGAGCTAGCTTGGGATTGAAACCTCTCAAGTCTTCATAGCTCCAAGAAAATACATCTGGGAACTCTTGGCAAAGTTGCATGAATTCATACCTTTCTTTCTCGGTTGCCATTTTACCAATTTGAAGTGACTTGCCTTCTCCAACTGAGATGGGCTCTGAATCTTCTCCCTTGACTTGGATATTTTCTTTCTCCTTCCTAAATTGATCATTAGGATTAAAGATAGACTCCAAAGTCACAAGTCCTTTTGGTAGTTTGTTTATTCTCAGTTGTACCACTTGATCACCATACTACTGTTCTAACTTTTCCTGATTTTTGGCTGAGAACTCAGCTTCTTCTTGCAAGAAATTGATGATTTACTGGTCACTCTCAAACACTTGCCAACTTACATTATTGTCTGGCACTGATGGCCTCACAATCACATGGATGTTTGGCTGCATTTTATCTCTTTTGATACTCTCCACAACATCAAAAGTTGCTCCAACTGCTGCAAGCCTATCAGCAGCTTGGTTCTCTTTCCTAGGGATGGAGTTGATGCCAAAGCCCTCAAAATCCTCAATGAGGTCCCACACCCTATTCTTATAACTCTTGAGCAGGTCATTTTTGGCAGCATGCTGTCCTTTAACTTGATTAACAATCAACTCACTATCACCAAAGACTTGTAAGTTTTTGATACCTCTCTTTCTTGACCAATGCAATCCATGTATCAAAGCTTCATATTCAGCAGTGTTGTTAGAACATGCAAACTGAAATCTAAAAGTTGAATAATACTTAATGCCTTGAGGTGAAATAAGCATAGCTCCTCCTCCTGCACCTTGTCTACTTCTTGATCCATCAAAGAACAACTGCCATACCTCATTGTCATCTTTATAGTCTGGCTTGGTGATGCTAGGAAGAGGCTGATTTTCTTCATGCATGCAATAAACTCCTAGTTCAGATTCCTCTATTTCCTTGTAGGGATAAAAAGCATGTATCTTGCTTGCCCATTCATCAAGGGTCAAATCTGGAATGCTTCCAACTTTGGTGTCAGCTTCATGTGTGCTTGGATAATCCTCTTGATCGAATGTTGAACAGTTGGCATTGATTGGGCTTGGAGTATGAGGCTCAATGTGAAAGTTTGCAATAGGTTCGGACTTGATTGTGGCCTTGGCTCCATACCTTGTCCTAAACAACATGTGTGACCAATCAGTAGATAAGTAGCCTCTAATTTTAGCTATGAAATCCCTTGACAAACATATGGCAAAGAGTGGTGGCAAATCTATCACTGACACATCTTGCAAAACAGTGACATTGGGGCATGCATGCAAAGTAAGGCTCAAATATTTAATTACCCCAACTATTGTTACTACTTTCCCATCTAATTGCACCACCCCTTTGGATATGACTTCATATTGAAGGCCCAGATGATCAGCTATTTGCTTGGGCATCACGGAACTACTTGCCCCAGAATCAATCATACAATTATGTACTATTTTATCCCCAATGATCAGTGAAACATAGAATGGAGGGGGCTTCAAAATTTTACCTTGATGTCCTCCATGATGTCCTCCAGGCTGAGTAGCATTTGTGAGTACCTTCTCTTGCATATGAGTTGGCTGATTTGAGGTTGACCAATTCTTCATGGCAGCTTGTAGTAGATCCCTTTGGCCTGGGATGGATAGTGACTCCCACATAGATATGTTCACATTTGTCTTCTTCATTTGTTCAATGATGCTAAATGGGGTTGAAACATCCATTTGCTGCCCCTTAGTCTACACATTCTTCTCTTGTATATGGGCTGCACCAACCAGTATTTGAGTTTTTCTGGAAGGTGGCTTGGGCTGTCCTTACACATTTGGAACTACATTTTACTTGCCAACACCTTGTGGAGTGATGGAAGGTTGTGGATCACCTAGAGCTAATGACTGCCCTTCACCAATATTCCTCTTCTTTGACCTGTGTGTTAGCTACTACACTCTGAGTAGGTGTTTGATTCATACCACAAAAATCTTCAGCCTGCCAATTCACAAGTGTAGTCTCATTTGGAGTTGTATCTTGTTGAGATGTCCTTGTTGTTGGTTTGTTTCTTGACTCACCTCACTCTCTACACCAGTTGTTGTCACCATCAAAGCTTGGTTCAAAGCACCATTAAAGCACATAGACTGGTTGTGAGGTTCATTGCATGGGAAACACCAATCATACTCTTGAGCTATGTTTTGTACTGGCACTAAGGCTTTAGAGGTAGATGCATCATTGGGGTTATAGGGTTGAAATGGTCTATTGGCAGGAGGCCTTACTTGATTTTGATTTGCAGTTGGGTTGGGTGGCCTATTAGGCTGATATGGTTGTCTATTAGGCTGAGTTTGAGACTGATAAGAAGGCCTAAAACTTTGGGCTTGCTGCCTCTTGAGCGTAACCAGCTCATTGCCCAAATTTTGTAATTGTTTCATAACTTCTTGAAGCTCATTTGAGGCACTAGAGGATGAAGTAGAAGTTTCATTTGAACTCTAATTTCTAGGAGTGGGAATAGGAGCTAAAGTAGGTGCTTGACTAGTACTTGGGATTTCCAAGTCTAGATATAAGGGCATAAGAGGCCTAGGTGCAAGTTTACTAGCTTGGATCAAACAATTCTCAGCCCTAATGGTGATGCTGTAAGCTGCAGGTATAGTTGCACCTCCCATGGATTGTATCAACATAGAAATGTCAGAATTTAAAGCCTTGAGAAAGTATAAGAAAGCACCTTGAGCTGTTGGCCTCACTGCAAATGGGATTCTATCCCATGTTCTTTGAAATATAAAATTGAAGTCTGTTAGCTGCTCATTGGGAGTTCTCTTGATAGTTGTCAGTTGCTTCAATAGAGACAAGTTGTCCCCTTTTTCTCCAAACTGGTTGTGGAGAGCTATGCACAACTGGTTGCAATTTTAGATAGAGCCTATACCTTAAGGCTCTTGAACCATTGCAAGGCTTTCCCTTTGAATGAAGATGCCAATAATTTGACATCAATTTGCATCTCAACAATCTCATGGATTGCACAAACATTAGCAATGTCTTTGACATGATCACTAGGAGTGGTCTAATTTTCCCCAGTAAAGTATGGGATGTTCTTCAATGTTGCAATTGGAACTGGATTTTATACATTGAGAGCAAGTGGTATGCTGCTAGTAAAGTTAACATAAGGATTGGGTTATGCCATTATGATTGGCCTGAGAACCCTTGTTGATTGGGTGAAAGGTCTACCGGGTGGGGGAGTTGATAGAGTTCTATTTGGTGGAGATGGAGACCTTTGAATCCTTCTTCCCCTTTCTCTTCTTCCTGGGGATAATGTAGATACTCAGACAATCCCTCTTCTCTGGCCCTTGACCTTTTTTGGATCCTTCTCATGAATCTTCAAGCTTGGACTGCTGAAATTAGTTGATTCTATCCTTTTGGAGTCACCAGATGTGCAAATCAAGGCTCTTTTAAGCAAGAAACTTACAACAATTACACATCAAATTTTTTGTAATGAATATGAAGACCTCTAAGGTCCCACCAGGGGTGCCAAAACTATTAGTACAAATCTACAACAGCCCCTAAATGACCTTCAGATCTGTTGTTCAGAATGGGTCATTTAGTGTGATTGCACAACATTGAATTTTCTCCAAGGTGTGGGAACTTGCCAGATGAGAAAAATCTCCAGAGAAAGCTGGTTCTTACTCCTCTTTTTAGGTGTATGCATAAATGTTTGTAGAGGTTTTAATGCTAAATCCTACTCTAAATTCCAAGGAGAAAGAGATAAAGGATGCAAAAGGAAACAAAACTAAGTAAAAATGGTGATACACCAAAGGAGTGATGAAATTCTGTCTTGAAAATAAACACAGATCGATAGAGATGTAACACCAAGCATGCACAGATTTCCAGAATGTAATGAAAGACCAGAAAACAATAATAAATGGATGAGAGGATTGGAAGATCATTTACAAAACGTGCATTACCATTCTCAAATTTAATACAATGCATTACACTGGCAGAAAGGCAAAAAATGTGTCACAAGTTCCATGGAAGGTTTGAAACTCCTCAAATTCACGTGCCAAGGGGAAGAGGGGATTCTGCAAGAACAAAACGTCCAACCCTTTACAAATGAGCTAAAACTTGTTTTTAATGGTGAAGCAGGAGGGAAAGCAAAAATGTGGGAAAAATGGTTTATGAGCTCAACTACCAATCAAATCTCTTCAATTTCACCTATAAAGTGATGGGCTTCATGGATGAATCCATACGCCAAATTACCTTGCTCTGCAAATCCAAAAAAATGACCCATACTTCATTAATTTTGGTGGTTAAATGTCAATTCTGTATTTTTACATGCCAGAGATGTTTTCTCATTTTTCTCCCACAAAACTCCACCAAAAAACAAAATTGAATATTCCATTGTGTGGAGAATTTCAACAGCTTTCCAATGATATAAAAACACAAAAATATGAGCTCTAGATCAAAAGATATGGCCCTCTGAAGATTTAGGGAAAAAATGGCAAAATTAGGGCAAAAATGGGTTTACGGGCCGAAATTTGAATTTTTTCCCTTTTTTGAGTTTGGGAAAAATTCCCAAAAATTCCCCATGCCCCACTGCGACATGGTACCTTCCTGTTCATTGATGAAACGTGGGCTCAAACCTCACCTTTTTCCTTTGATTTCTTATCGGGAAAATTTCCCAAACTTTCCCCGCACTCTGCTCTCCCGGTGACACGTGTCAGCTTCTGGTTCAGTGTGGAGTTGTGGGCCAACCTTTCCCCTTTGCACTTTAGACACTTTGGAAAAATTTCCAAAGTTCTTCCATCGCTCATGACCTGTGCCGCTGATAGGACACATGTCTTCCCCTCAATTCTCGGTGGGCTTCCGCTCGGATTTTCTTCATTGCCCCCTTTGACCCTTTTGTCAAAAAACCAAAAATTTATCTGACCTTTGCCACTCCACCTTGCCATGTGGTGCCTTTTCATTGGTTGCGGGTCTGCCTTGGGAAAAATTCCCCAAAAAACTCCGCCGAGCCATAACTCGATATTGACAAGGAGTTAGGAGGAAAATTTTACCTTTCTGGAAAGGTGAGAAAGTTCTCTATCTAATGGAGCTATTTCTAGAAAAATTTTGAGTCTTGAAATGTGTAAAATTTGATATTGAAGCACAAGGGAGGGAGGAAAGAAGGAAAGTTAGCCAAAATAAGTAGGGGCTTATTTTGGATAACAGGTAGCATGTTTGTTATGATTTAGAAACTAAGTTTTCTCCCATTGGCTATAAAATATGAGAACTCTCTTTTTACCTCCATTCAAATATGAGTAACATATTGTTGTATATGTATTTTTTCTTATGGTAAATAAGTGGGAAAATTAGTGGTAACCCTTATAAACCATGCTTATTTTGGGTAAATGGTTTTTTAAAAAACCCGTAAGGTAAACCAACCTTTCTGTGGAAGATATTTTCAAAGTTTAAAATGATTATTTCGAACCTTAAATGTGAAAATTGTCACCAAAAATAGTTGCAATGCCTATATTTCTTAATAATATTATGATGATATAGTTTTATTATATTATGCATAATAATGTAAAATCAGATTTTACCCCATCTATAGAAATATTGAATTCCTTTGAATGTTGTGAAACCATTCCACAAATTGGATGTTATTCGTATTTTGTAATATATGAAAGTTGTAAGTTTATAAAATAGTTTATTTGGTGGAAGATATTATAGATGAAAGAATTACCTCTCATATATTATAATGATCTTAAACTTGGGAAAAAAATCTTTAACAAGTATAAATTAAATAAACTTATCAAACACTTATCGAAATATTTATCACCCTTAATAAAAATGTGATTCTTGTTATAAAAAGTTGGTGTATATTGTAATAGACTACTGTAACAATTTATCTTGAAAAAAATGCTAAACCATGAAATGAGTGTTATTATTCCTCCAATACGAAGTGTATTATAATCTTCATTATTGTTTTATCTATAAAATAACATAAATATGAAAGTTAAATGTGTTTTTCTTATAATTATGTTATTGTTGTAAAAATTTAACAAGTTGCGTTAAATTTGTGTTATTCCTAATAAATCATGATGTGAAAAAAGATTTACTGATAGCTTAGACACTTTCAAATTATTTGGGAAAAGTGTGTTCACTTATGTGGAAAATATATTTGTAGAAAATGTTAATTAATCTAAGCTTGATCTAGAAGCAAACATAGAATAATTAAAGAAAAAAATTGTATCAGATCTAGATATGTTATCATCAGTACACAGTTGAAATTATAATGGTATTATATGATGGAACTTTATTTGTGGGTAATAATATTTCTTATCAAACCTTCATCATTAGCATGAGAATTAGATTAAGCCAAGAGGTTGGAGTTCTTGAGAAGTTTAAACTTGTTGTTTTGCTTTCTATGCAATCATATAAATATTGATTTCGTAATAGACTCAAGATATATTTGATATATGAATTACTTGATATATGTGGTTTATTATGGATTTTATCATAAATAATGAAGCTATTTAGGTTTATTTTAAACCCTATTTTTAGAAATGAAAATGAATAAGTTTCTATTTCCAATTCCCATGCACAAACACATGCATACATACATGTGTGCATGCATATATCCTTGTGAAAAAGTATTTTGCATGAGGTTTTTAATATGTTTGTTTATATTTCATTGACCTTAGAGGAAAAGATGGGTTCAAGAAGAGAACTCTCTACTCTTCTTGATGTCATCCTCATCGATTAGTTCATTGTAGAGGTGTGTTGGGATGGTTTGTTTGTGAACGGATACCTATCTTATTTATTTGTGAAACCACTAAGATATTTTAATACACAAATAGTATAGAATTATTTTGCCAATGTACTTATAATTTTATATCATAACTATATTTTATATGTAACTCAATGAGTTGTATGATGTTTTCAAAAACCAATATGATACTAGAGTTCCTTGTTTATTTGGTTGAATGCATGCAATAGTGGTAGATTTTATCATACAAACATGATTCCTTAATTATTGGCTTGTTTTGAGATGAATGCATATTTATACAACTTTCATTGAAGGGTAGGTCCACTATTTAATTTTGGATGGTTTTGGGGTATCCCTTGTGGTATGTAGCTGGAGGTAAAACACTCCAGGATAATATTCTCCCTAGGCTACACTAATGTTCATGACATAGATTAATATAGATTTATAATTGTATTTATTACTGTTACACACTATTATTTATATGATAGTTGGCTATTATGATTATTGTAGGTCTGAAAATGGTATTTGCATTTATGTATTTTTCTTTGTAGAGGATTACAAAATTCTAATAAAACATGTTTTCAAATTAATGAATTGGAATATTTTGTATTAATATATGAATGGATGTACTGATTTCTAGATATGTGATAAATAATGAATTGTAACTGGATTATTAAAATGATGAAATTTATTTTAAGTTATGAATTTTTATTGGCTGGTTTTCAGTCACATAAGAAATGTACAATATTTGGATTCATAAATTAACATGTTTTCTTACTCCTTATTTCACTAGTTGAAATTCTCATTAATCTATCCTAATAAATTAATTGAAAAATAATTAATCACATTAAAAATATCTTAAATTAATTTAATAAATAATAACTTAATTACTAAATAATTGACTTATTATAAATTTTTCCCGTAAATTCCCACTTGTGTAACTTGGTTCGTTACATTTTGATATCAATGCCAAGTTTTCAACTCTTGGCCCGTTAATGCAAAGAAAAATATTGGAAGAAAAAATGTCTCAAACTCATGTTAGTGTTATAAATTTGAATAAGGGAAATCCTAATGCAAATAATGCAGTTACCCAAACAGTGAAGGTTGACCAAATCCTTGCCATGTTGAACGAGACTTTTGATCACATGGTTTCCCTCGAGCATGAAGTTCGTGGTCATCCAACATTTGATGACAAAGAGAACCAGGATGGTAGTGATGAGGAAGAGGATCTAGATGATGAATATCAAGATGTTCAAGAAGGTTTCGATCATGAGGAAGAGATCCAAGATATAACTAGGGATAAGAAAGCTCATTTGGTCAATGCACTGTCCAAGGATATTAAGATAATCAACCCATCAAAGATGAAACCAAACTTTGGGATGGAGTTGAGCTATGGATTAGATAAATGGATAAGTATTTTGAATTTGATATTTATCAGAGGAAACTAAGTCAATATGGTGATCTTATAAATTTTTTGGAGAGTCTTCATCTTGGTGAGATAATAAGAAGTATGAGATGGGCTTGGTAGCCAATACAATCACTTGGGAATAATTTATGTTGTTCTTTTGAAAGTAGTGGCTGCCACAAATATATTTTGATCATAATATGAAGGACTTTCAGAACAATTTTCAGGGAGACATAACAATTATTGAATATTTAGATAATTTCACAAGGCTTTTCAAATATGTTCCTCAGTAGCAAAAATACTAGAGATTTTGAATTCACAAGTTCATCACGGGGTTGAAACCCGTTATAAGAAAAGAGGTTGATGTACATGGGCCAGAAGCTCTGGATCATGAATTTGAAAAGGCTATCAAATATGAACAAAAAAATTGGGCTATTATAACATGTGAGAGGAAAAGAGGAAAGGCCAATCTTCTATTGGTTCTAAGAAACATTAGTGGAAGGGTGAAAACAAGAAGGATAAACCCTTCCAAAGAAAGACTAAAGTTGGTAACTCTAGCAGTAGGGGAATTTTTAATAGGCCTAGAAATGATTCTAATAAAGTGAAAGATGGAAAAATGACATTAGGGAAGAAGGGACCATCCAAAGGGTTCTTTGAGTGTGGAGGAGACCATTATGCAAATAATTGTCTGTAAAAAGGCCATGGAGGTAAATCATTACCTAAACAACATGAATAATTCCAAAAAATGATTTAGTGGTAGTCAAGAATTGTTAAACACAACACCAAGCCATGCCTATTGAAATAATGAGAATGTTGTTTGGTTTATTAGATACCATTTTAGTTGATATTGGTTCTATTGAATGTTTTGTTTTTTCTGTTTTATTGTAAAAAATTCATTGAAGAGTTATATACATGAAAAGGACTTGGACTAGGTAATATAGTAATAAGCTAGAGCATAGGTTAAATCAATGTTTATTTGAGGTGGAATTGGAATTTTAAAATTTTCTACAAAATTTAACCTATTTGTGGCTCCTTTGGGTTCATATGTTGTCATCCTAGGAGTAAATTGGTTAAGCCAATCCCATGCTAAGGTTGATTTATATACAAAGAAGGTGGAATTACTTGATGACTATGACCACCCAATGGTGGTTCAAGGTATTAAGAATAAGCCAATTCTTAGATATATCTCAGTGATGTAAAATAGGAATGCTCATAAGAAGGGTTGCATGCTTTACATGTGGATGAATTTGATGAAACAAATAGATCAACTGCAAAGGATTATCCTTTATTTTTTATTTTAAAAATGTTTTCCCTTAAGAGCTACTATATGCACCCAAAAATACAAGGTGTAACATGGAAAACATGACATGTCTCTGGTGATGAAAAAAAAATACTTCCAAAGTAAAAAATGAGATCTAGATCCCTCCATCTCCCTATTTCATTCCTATTTTGACTCAACTCATCCTTTCACTCCAAGTTTTAGACTTTATTTTACTCGCAAACTAACTTCCTAACACCTTTTGGATCGCATACTAGTGGAGGTTGTGTAACTTCCATGGAATTTGTGCAACTGCCCTTAGCTAGAGAGGAGGTTGTGTAACCACTGCGGAGGTTAAACAACCACCCTTCTGGCAATAGGGATGGTTTTGACACTTCCTGATGTGAAATTAAAACACACATTTTTGAACATGTATTTTGATTTTAACGTGATTTTATCTGGCATTTCTGGGTCAAATTGGCTAAATTTAGGATTTTTGGATTGGTCTTGAGTTCCTCTTCCCTTCTTGCTAAATATACTATGTTGATTTATTCTCTTCAAGATAAGTCACCATTTCTTGATTATCATGTGTTCTTGACATCTTCTTCTCCATAAAATTATGAAAATAACACTTTTATTCATATCATGGGTTGGGAAATTTGTAATTTTGAGAAGTTTTATGCTATCTAATTTTGGAGAGGGTCTACACATATATCCAATTCTCTAGTATGTTTCCCTGCTACTCACATTCTAGTTTCCTTCCCTACACAAAGCCAACCATCTACTTTATTGATCTTTTTCTGATATTCATTGACTTGCTTTCTTGGATCAATTGAAGCTCATATTGTGGAAGGACATTAACACCGAGGGGACATTAGATGCACCACATCACTAGAACAAGCGACCATAATTTTTTTTGACAAGGTTGGATTTGTATTCAATTCTTTACAGTTTTAAGTGTAGGCATTTTTTTACTATATGTAGAAGAAATAGTTTTTTTTTTTTTTTTTTTTTTTTTTTTTTTTTTTTTTTCAGATTGTTAAAAGAGGAAGATCTCATCATTTCCTGTTTATCACAATATTTGTTTTCAAAATATTACATGTATAATATTTATACTGTTGATATCCACTTCATGGATTATCCATGTGGATCTGCACGAGAAATTGGTTGGAAGAAGTGGAAAAATCTACATTTTTTATTTCTGCATTGTTTATTTATTCCAATTAATTTGAAATCAATTATGCTAGGGAAGGATATACGATAAAGGGAAAATTACTATTGAGAAGATTTCACTTTCCAGAAAACTTGAGGTAGAAGTTGTATCATAGGAAGTTGAGCTTCACTAAATAATAACTTTAAAGTACTTCCGCATCAGAGTAGTATTTCCATGCAAAACCCGCAATGAAGGAGTAACTATATTTGGATATTCCATGTTTAGATTTCTTTAATTCAAAAGTAATCATAGATTTATTTTATTTTGTTAGAAGTAATCGTATATTTAATATTTTAATTCTTTGTGTCTATAGAAAAAAATTCTATTTCTGTTAAATATTCTAGAAAATACAAAAAATAGGAATTTAGTTGTTTTAATTATTTCTTTTTCCAAAAATATTGTTAAAACATTAAAAATGAAGAATTAGAATAGATATATGCATTTATTTTGATTGAATGATGGTAAAAGGGAATTAGTTAATTAAAAGGGTAAATCAAGCTGTCCTTTATTTAAACCATATTTTTTTACGTTATTTATTGAAAATCCAAGCTTAAAGTATCTTAGGAATCCACAAAAATAACCAATGTAGTCATTAGAGGCTCACACTAACATATTATAGTCTGTGACCACTATTTGACTAGTTTTATGGCATTCATTGTAATTTCTCACGAGTTGGCACCTCCAAATGACCATTCCCAGTCTAGCCCAACCTCGTAAGAGGATATTAAATCCTATCATTCACCCACTAGGAATTGATCGATACCAATGATATATAGATCTATTTTTACAAGCATTATTTTATAATATAATCCTTTACCCCCATAGATTGTTATCTAACTAGACACTTTAAACAAACAATTAACTATAGCTGAGAAATTCTGGTCTGACCAAGAAAACCATGAAAAATGAGCAAGACACCAAAATCCTTAGTTTTCTCTTGTTTTCATCTATCATCGTTCTTGTATAACCCTCTCTAGAGAGGAATATTAAGAGACGAACTTGTAGTTTTTGTTAGTTTGTCATCTAGGTCACAGCATATTCAGTCTAATAGACATAGATTAGGAGTTACGTACAAAATAATCCTCGATCATAGAATCACACCCACAGAGGTTAGACAATCCTTTTACGCCCTTGATGAGAAAATTTCTTACTTGTAAGTTGATTGATTATGGTTATCTCAATCTTAAAACCTCAGTCCATGATCATCCCCCATATACTCCTAATTTATCACCTATACCTTTTCAGCACTCATCTCATCTTACACATTTTGGTTGTCTCAAGACGACCTTAGGAAGTCATGTGTGTAGGGGATCCCATGTCATTTTTCCTATGTAAAAATTCTAGTGAACTTGATGTGAAGGACTAGTTTCTATGAATTTCCATTTTTAGTTTATTTTCTATTGCTCCACATTCTCCCTCTCCTATTATTCTGCAAGTGTTCATACACTCGTCGAATATGTCAGGTAAGGATTATAATAGTCCCATTTTAGGCCTTGAATATTATTACACTCACATAAATGTTCAACATATACCCTCATTTTCTTGGTGGGGTGATAATTACTCCCAAATATCCCCTTCACTATGTGTCTCTTCTACCCAAAAATTGAACCTTCCCTCTAGTGTGAGAATTGAAGAGATTGACCAACTATCAACCGATTAGGGTCCATAAGCAGATCTTTCTATCTCCAATAACATGACATTTACTTGAGAGCAAGGGATATACCTACGAGTCTTGATAAGGATGCATATTAACATGAAATATGATTCTACCCCATACTATTTACAACCTAATGAGGATAATTTTTCATGGTTTGGCCAAAGCGGTGACTGACTTAAATCCATAGACGGATCCCTAGATTAGAAAATGTACAAAAAAAGTTCCTTGTACCTCTCTAAAATTAAAAAATTTATCTCAAAAGGGGGAAGTAATAAGTGAACAATTTATAAAAGGGGTACCACATGTCTCCTTTACAAAGCCACACATAACATGTGCCTAACAAGGGCCTAAAAATTCACCAAATGATGTTATTTCCACATTGGTAGGTAGGATTAGAGAAGTAGGGAATGCCTAAACCTTGCAACCAACTTAGGTAACATGGAAAAACACCAACCATCATTGATGGTGAAAATTAACTTACAACAATTAATATGTTGTTCACTAATCTACAATCATTTAATCATCAAACTAAGGGACATAATATTTCAATAATTCCAGTGTTGTATGCATAGTTACAAGGATTTAAGAGGCAAGGAAATAAAATTTTGTCACTACAATGATTGGAAAAAAAAAACTTAGACTAAAAGTAAATAGATTCCAAATACTATAACTAAAACATAGCTTATAAATTCAGAATACAGATAAAGGAATGAATTTCTTGCTAGTCTATCTATGCAATAAAAGAAACAAACTATAGAGGGGGGTTAACAGACCACAAATGGGCCCTGTCTTGGGTGTTGATCCCTTTTAATAATTTTACCTAAAATTTAATTGAACAGAACTCAAATTATTTATTGAATTGGCATGAAGATTACAATTAGGAGTAAATCAACTCTCTTATTTGTGTATCCTCTATTATAATTCTCTTTCTATATCTCTACACCTCTGATCCATTTCCAGCATTAATCTTTCTCTTTTATATTTCTTTTTTACAGTAGAATGTGAGAGTAAAAGTTAGACTAGGAGTTTAAGCAAATCAAGTAAAGATATCAAATAGATCATCCAAAGATTTGATACATGCAACATAATTAATTAAGAAGTGTTTATATGTCAAAAACATAACTTAAGTAACCAATCAATTCAATCAATCAATTCTCAAATCAAGAATTCAATTAATCAGTTCCTCATTAAGTTACACCAAATAATTATATTTAGAGTTGAGATATCTTCAGTTCTCATGTTCCATTTTGTAATTTACTCCTCCACAACATGTACAAGATTGGAGTGTTGTCCTTTATGATCCCATAGATCTTCATAATCACATATCCTTTGTTGTAGGTGATCTTCTTTGGCTTTAGATATGTCCTTTGGCCATAGGTGATTCCCTTTGGCTGCAGACGAGTTGTTGCAAACATGTCCTTTGCTGCATAAAGGTTTCTGCATATAACAAGTTTCTTACAAACAAGAGTTGTATCACACATATTATCATTCAAACAACTTATTGCAACCACAAGAATAAATTCATTCTAAAATACCACAAAATAAAATTAACTAGTAATAACTATATTAATCAATATTATGCCAATAATTTCAAGTTATAACGATGATGTTCAACAATATGATAGGGAAATACAAGGAAATAGTCTCAATGGATTAACAAAAGTACAAAAGATGAGTTGTTTATAAAAGGAATTTAATCAACTCATCACATCCCCATGCTTAATTTATTGAATTTCCTCATTCGAGTTTCCTTAGGTTCCACCTAAATAATGTTGCATACTCATCTGAAATTCATTGGAGTATCCATCCCTTTTGGTTATGTGAAGAATTAACCTCCATTCATCCTGAGCATGTTCATGAATTTGTTCTGTATTATTTCATTCAATGGTTTATCACCTAACCAATGTGGTATCGTAAAGTGGAAGTTTGGGGGATGATAAAAAATTGGGAACCATTTTTTGCACATCCAATGGAAATGTGAATGTATGCATTCAATATTCATAGAGTTGGTATTATGATATGGTATGAATACATTTCCTTCTATTTTAGTACAGGATACATTTTATGCTAGTGTATTATGCAGGCTTGAACTATCTGAATTTCTATTCTCTTTAATCATATATCTGACATCCTCGTGATTTGTTTTCCTCATCTTCCATACCCTTTAGTCTAATTTCCTTATTTTTTATATACTTTCCATATTTCAATATATAACTGTATTTAGTGTTACCAGCTTCAGTTCTTAACCATCAGTGGTTGTAATTTATCCAAATTCATGTAGTCCTCCATTTATCTCTCCCAATCTCAACTCATTCAAAAAATAAGAACAAATTTCTTTAACTGGAACATATCCAATGTATAGGAATAGGATCTGATCCCTAATACTCAATAGCATAGTTATAGTAGATTTCATAAAGTAGAAGGTGAATTTCATGAGGGTTGTTTAGGTATAACCTGAAGAAGCTCTTAGCTCCATTGATGTCAAATAGACATGTCAAAGTTGATATAGGTAAGTTTGAGCTGCAACATCTTTTCATTTTAAGAAACTAAGTATAGACATTGGAAGGAGGCCTATATTTTGAATATCTCATGGGCCACCTTAAGTGTCTCCTCTTAATTTTTCTTTATCCTTTCAATTTCTTTATATTTTTGCCTCAATTTTTTATTTGTGTTGGAAGATGAGTTCTTCCTTTTCTCTTTCATACTTTTATTTGAACCTATTAACATAGGTTTCAAATTGATTCACCCAATAATACATCAGCGTTTTTTTTTTTCCATCTCCCTACAAATTGGTTTGATAGGCTCTCTTACAACTTCTTTGATGACAATTTGTGGTTGCAATGGGGAGGCATTTACATGTTGCATGATAACATGTGATAAAAATGGTAGTGAAACTTATTCAATTATATCAGACATAAATATAGGGGTATGTTCTGGTACTTGTTCATCTCCCAAAAAAATATTCTCTTCCTTAATTTCATGAACCAATTGATCAATAACCTCCTCAAAAGATTGGGGCATGTGTTAAAATTCAATTAGCTCACCAATTCCTTCTTCTTTTTCTTCCTCAGTTGCCTTCTAGTACTTGAATTGTTTAGTTAGATTTCTCACCAATTTCTTCTATCCCGCTTAATCTCTTAGATCCTTCCATTTCACAAACTATCTCATCAGTATGAAGTTTTGCTGCATACTCCTCCATCCACTCCTCAGGTTACTCTTGTGAAAATTCTCCTTCAACATTTTCTTCGTCTCTATCTACATGATCCTCCTTCACACACATTGTCTCCACATTCTAGACTTGGGCTTCTTGTTCCCTTCAATATATTCTTTAGGAAAAAAAAATTTCACATGGAATTTAGCATCAATACCTCCCATACTCTATCTCCATGGGATCAATGTTCTCCTCTACAACATCCACATCACTATCAATTGATATGGTTTGTGACTTCATTAGTTTGAAGATTTTTTAGTTGTTTGGTTTTTAGCCTATAAGAGCATCCTTTATGGTATAGGGGTGGACTTGGAACATTTTATTTTATCCATTTAAGGTGGATGATTCAAGTAGTATAAAATTTAAGGAAGGTTTCAGCAATGAAAATTCTTTCAGGGGATATAGGAATAAGATTTTCTTCAATAGGTGGTATATTTTCAGAGGTAGGGTGTTCTTTTTGTTATGGTTTAGGTTAGGAGGTAGAAGTTTCTCGCTCAGATACATATGTTGAAGAGCTTATAATAATTCTTCTCCTCTTTCTTTTATTTCCCAAAAATTCATTAATACTTTTAGTTCTTGCAAAATCTCCCCACCTAATCATCACGTATAATCCCTCTCATAGGGTGTCCTTTATAATCATGGTGATGAGAACAGTGGTGTGATAGTGTAGACATACCCTTATATGATTCCCTACTCATCATTTTCAAATATCTCATGTAATAAATTGGGCATGTTCACTTGTTTATTATTCTTTAAGTGATTGAGTAATTTAAAGTGAATTGTATTTAACCAAGAGTATATCCCCTCACAAGTAAAATAATTGATAATATAATTTATAACTTCAAACCAATTTTTTTTTTAGAGAAGTTCTATGTGTACTTTTTCTATCATTGAAAAATACATCATCTTCATTGGAAAATTCCCTTCTAACTGCCTCCGTATTTGTTTTCTTAGGAAATGGTTCACCTAGTGCGGGAAGCCTAGTTACCTCAGTCAAGATGTCATCACTAATTCTTACTAATAAATCATGTATCTTTTATTCTCCATCTTTGAATGTACTATCTAACTCTTCAACCATTGATTCATTGAAACCTCATAATCATTTTATGTAGTCTATCCACCTGTTATCTCAAAAATACTATGAAATTTGAGGGTTACTAAGAAGTTGAGAGTGCTCTTTGGGTTCATCACGAATCAAGTATCCTCTCATTTTGAACCTGATGCTTTCTCTAGTCTCAACACAAAATCACAAAAAAAAATTCTTGAAGAACGATACTTAATTATGTTGTGTGAATGTTTTCATCATTTTTTAATTTTGAGGTCGAACCACACGCAGCATGGTTACAGGAGAGGTAATTAATTGATGTGAATGCATGACGCATGCGAGGTAAAGTGATATGATGGTATGGGCTTACATGTAGTGACATATCATAGCATAAAGGCCAACATATTTTAAATACATTGAAAACTCAATGAATTGGCATAAATATGAATTACTATTAATTATTCTAATCATACTTTAATAAAGTGGTAGTTAAGTCCACTTATCTCTATGCATGTGTAGAATGATGATTGTACGTGCTTTATTGAATTTTCTCCCTTGTTGTATGTTATCTTGCTATAATGCTGCGGATGTTGCTATGATGCTACATGCATCTATTGTATTTATGTTGGCTATTCCTTACTACAATCAGCTAACTCCCGGAGAGGGAGCACCGATCTGTTGGGGTACCAATTATCTTTTATCATATCTCACACATGAAGATATCTTTTATATTCTACATGCAATCATGGGATCAATCATACATGAAAAAAGGGGTTTTTTGCATGTTGCTGCAAGTGGACTTTTAGTCATTACATGCTATCTTTGTGATGGATATCATGCACTCTTGCAAACATCTAACATAAAATCCTACAAAACATAAATTCTAAGAAAATAAAATGTTAGCAGAGTGCTACTGATCACCTAGAGGTCCGATCACAACACTTTTATTTGTCCTTAGATTATTCAGCAATATGAATATACCAAGGCCACTCAAATATCTCAATCTGCTGAAATATCATAAGATTAACCAACATGCTCAACTTCTGATTTTGACTCCATGTCCTTACTTCCATCATGCTTTTTCCTCCTTTGAAATTCTTGATAAAGGTACTTCTGTCAGCTAGCTTCTTGTACAAATTCAACTTGTGGCCATTCACCAGTAACTTGAACCTTACAGGGTTTATGGTGGTGATTTTTACAGCTCTATTAGGAAATATTTTCTAAATCTCATAGGGGACTATACACCTAGTCCTGATTTTTCCCATATGGTCCTTGTAATTAAAGTTAAACAAGAAATACCAGTCACCCTCTTGAAACTTCCTTGTCTTGATGTACCGATCATGCCATTTGATTCTTTTCTTCTACACTACTTCTGTATTATGCAAAATCTGTCTTATCATTTCATTTAACTCATTGAGTTGGAGAATCATTTTCCTTTGAGCTTTAGATAAATATATACCTAGTTCAAGTGTTGTCCTTAGTGTTTTGTGCTCAATTTCAATTGGAAAAACAACAATCTTACCATACAAGAGTTCAAATGGTGTGAAGCCAGTTGTTGTTTTCCACATTGTGTTGAATGCCCATACTACCTCTGGAAGTCTGTCTACCCAATATTTTTGGTGGAGTGTAATTGTATTTGTCAAGATATACTCTATCTCTCTATTTGTTATCTCTACCTGTCCGTTAGATTGGGGATGGTATGGTGTAGAATTCCTATTCATGATCACCTATTCTTTAGCTAGATTAGAACATGGAAAATTTTAGTGGCGAATATTTGTAGTTTGGTGAATAATAGAATTTTGGGAATTTGATTTTGGAAAATTTTATAGAAATTACAGTACCCAGGTTTCTCCTAAAAATTCCATAAACAATAATCTGTCCCATGTGAATTTCCAAGGAATTTCCAATCCCAATGTATATTTTTATATTAAATTGTCCCATGATAAACTTGCCTAGATTTGAAAACATTAATGTTTCCCCAATAAATCTATAAAACCTTATTGGTTCTTTGGGATAATTCACCGACATGCATGGGATTTTATTTCTAGGAATTCGATAAAATTCACCACACACACACACACACACACAGGTGATGTTTTCCCACAATTTTCTAATTTGTGAATTTGCAAAGTAGTATAAAGGGATTTTTAGCGAATCGGCATATTGTAATTTTCTTACAAAATTTCAAATAAATCTAGGTATTGTTGGGTCCCGACTACTCTATTATAGTTTACATCCTAGAAGTACTTATTGCAAGTGATTCCTCACTCTATTTGAGACTTGTTTTCTTTCATGTCACATTTCTTTATCTATGATTCTTCCTTTTTAAGTTATTATAAAAATTTAACATCGTCATCCTCATAACCAATATGATTTTTTATGTCATCTATAACAGTCCTCTGCTTGTAGAGAATCATAACTAGTTATATATATAATATTTAAAATCACTTCATATATATCCACAAGTTGTTGCTCTATATATTCCTTACTTTATCAGTGTATCTTCTTTGAATCTTTTTGTTAATGTTCTCTCTTATGTAGTATATATATAGTTATATCGTGGTTTCACTTTCCATTTATTCCATGACCATGACATCTACCAGAGTCCATCGCTGTGAAGTGTGGCATAATGCTGCCACGTGTACCTCCTTGGACCATTGATCACTTTCTACTGACACTACCTCATCCCACAATGAAACCGAAGGATATATAAAATTTGGTACATTTTGCAGGTCTCACATTTGCTAGGGGCATTTCCTTTGGATACTGATGGAATGGTGACATGGGGCATAGACCTCTAGGGAGACGAGACCCACTCTAGAATTGACAACTTATCAATTGCGGCTCATTTCCATGGGTTTCACATCTACGGGAGATTGGTTGAATGGGAGGGTTAATAGAATGCTTGTACTAAC